>JBBBDQ010001185.1:440000-1015000 GCA_037127315.1 Ascarosepion bandense
TCCAGAACTATACATATGGAAGTAGTCACTTTGATTACAGTAGGACTTGTGTCTCATAACTGACTTTATTTTTCGAAGCATTCTTGAATCAGTGTACGATAAATATGTTTATTTAAAAAAAAAAAAAAAACATTTTTTTTTTAACAAGCGAAATATATTTCTGAACATTTTCTTGTACAGGCTTTAATTACTGAAAACGTTTTTCCAGTCGTTACATGCTGTTGAGAATGTTGACGTTCTTTGAGCCAATTAGAAAGGAAATTTTCAAACGTTCCTTCAATATGGTTTCTAGATTATCTTCGGTATCGAGGCCAGGAGAATTTCGTGGCAATGAGTCAAATTAATTTAGGAGAAAAAAAACAACTTGCAGCTTATGTACAGCTCTGAAAGCAACGCTCCTGATCCGTTTCTCCATCAATGAGTCAGTTATCCCCCCAAAGGCTTTGTGCATAACTTGTGGTGTGAATAATTCATATTGAATTCGTCAGGAAAATCGAAGAAACTCAAATACTCAATTAGTGATATGTATATATTGAATGAAGCGCCGAAAAATAAAATTGGCGATCTGGGTTCAAATTCCAGTCATCCGCAAGTTATGCATTAAATAGCCATGTAGATTGTACGCTCTAGCCTTGAGCGACAACAAGTCTAAATGAAGTGAAACCATGGGGGTAGACAGCAGGAAACCACTCAAATGCCTTTCCCAAGAAAGGTTAGTAATTAACAAATTGTAAAGAAATGCACGCGCCTTGAAGTTGCTGAAAAGGAAATACGTTAGTTTTATTATATAACACTTTGACAACGTAAAGGAAATTATTTACGTAAAAATTAAAATAAATATTAAAATCAATGAAGATAATGTGTGCGCATAATGAAGAAAGAAATTGTATAGAATGCAAATATAAAATTATGAAAAATACAAACTCGAACAACTGGAGTGAACAAGAAATAAAGAAACAATCATCACAAAAACAATTATTGAATTCTTATTGCAAAAAAAGAAAATGTATAGAAGACAACAAATTTGAGAGAAAGATAATACTAACCAATGACTTGATATGAAAAAAAAAATGAAAGAAATTTGTACATTGTTGTATATAGAGTAAAAATGATGGAATAACTATATAAAAATTTTGTGAATTTTCTAAGGAAAGATTATTTTCATACGTAAACAACAAATGCCTACAAGCTAAAAAACACATTTTTACCACATTCATTGAAAAAAAACCAACATAAAGAGAAATTTCATTCTGAGCTAAAGATTCAGTCTTTTCTTCATTGCTGTAAATCAATGACCCGATATAAAATACATTGAATATCTCAACATTAGAAACAGGATTAACTAGATTCTTAGTTCTTTAAGAATCATTATATAAGATGAATAAGACGGGATTTCGAATAGAAATATGCTCAGTCAATGTAAAGCTAGAAAACTCGCGTTTTTTATCGGTGCCATGTAGGCGGAATATTTGATCATATAATATGAAGTGATAACATTTGGATTCTAAAGCAGTCCTGCAGTAGATGCAGCAAATCTGAAAGAGAAGGCGCCCATCAAATCACAATCCTATTAAGCTCTAAGCATTCTGTGATCCGAATATGCGGACACACATTTATAAAGTAATAAATTATTTCTGCGCGACCTCTGGGGATATTTTCATTATCATGGATAAATTAGTCAATAGATATAACTCTTTGACATCAGTCCAGTGTTTAAATGGTAGACATAACAAAATGAGAAGCAAAACACTGGCGTACTGAAGAAAGGTTCTCATTTTGTATATTTATATCATTTCTTTTCAAATATTTAAAAGATTTTTTTTTTTTTATAAGCGTTTCACCCCGAGCAAGGCATGTCACTGCCACTACTGTGCAGGGGGCTACGTAGAGTGGAGAAAGGCTGATTAAATATAGGAAATAACAGAGGGTGGGTGATAGGCGGGTGAGGATACCGAGAATGAGGGTTGGGTAGATGAGAGTGTTGTGAGAATAGTTGGGAGTTAGTGTGATAGGAGGTGTCTATTGATCCTACATTTAAACACCTGGAGATTGTAACTGTCGGGAAAGCAGACTTGTGGAAGGGAGTTCCACAGGCGGGAAGCGCGAGAAAAGAAGCTGTTGGAGTAGAATTTACGGTTACATCTTATTTGTTTAACTGTAAAAGGGTGGGACCTAGTTGCTAATCTAGTATCTCGTGTAAATTCGTGCTTAGGCGGCACCAGTGATCTAAGCTCATCGGAGCAGAAGCAATGAAAGTACTTGTAGAAGAGGCACAGGGAAGCTACATCACGCCGGTGTGAGAGCGGCTGCAGCCGGTCTGCCAAGTCAGTATCAACCACGTTACAGATCCTCCTTTGTATTTTGTCAAGAAGCCCAAGGAGAGCAGCAGGGGAGAAGAATGTTGAATCCCTTGTATTCACTTATGTGCAAATACCCTTGGGAAAGGTATTAATCCGTAACTTCTCTCCAGTTATGGATTAAATAACTGGACAGATTGGGTTCTATAGCCTTGGGTGGCAACCAGTCCACCGCAGAAAGTAATGGCAACCTACTGAGGGATAATCTTCTGCCCAGTCAGTCATGTCTCTTTCGAGACATGATCGCCCAAGCGTGTATCACGCATGACACTCAACAGATTGACTAATCGTTTAATGTCAAAATTCACCTATTTCGATGTAAGAACGAAGAAAAACCTATGTATATGGGATGTATGTATTTATACAGAGAGATATCTAAGTTTAATTAGTTGTCTATTTCTATTTTTCACTTTCTCTTTTCTTTTCTTTTCTACACACGCGCGCGAGCACACACACATAGTTATATAAATTTAAGATTTTTCGATTTTATTTAAGCTTCATCAGAAAGTTCTCTTTCATTTTATGATAAAGCGTAAATAAAACCAAAATATCTTAAATTTGTAAACGTTTTCTATTTGACTACACTTCTGAGATGGGGTAGTATTTAAATTATGTCGTCCTTATCTTTATTGCCATATTTACAACGTTTCGGCCATTGTACGCTCCGGTCTTTGTTTCGATTATTGGTGTATATCATTCTCATTCCATGTGCGATGCTATTTCCGGTAGCCATGTTGCTTACTTCCCTTTCACCGCAGAAAGTAGAAACTGAGGGAAAATCTTCTGCCCAATCAGTCACGTCTTTTTGAGACATGATCGCCCAAGCGTGTATCCCGTATGGCGCTAAACTAACTGACTGACTGACTGACTGACTGACAGACTGACTGACAGACTGACTGACTGACAGACTGACTGACAGACTGACTGACTGACTGACTGACTGACTGACTGACTGACAGACTGACTGACTGACAGACTGACTGACAGACTGACTGACTGACAGACTGACTGACAGACTGACTGACTGACTGACTGACTGACTGACAGACTGACTATATCCAGTGGGCCATGTGTCCTTGAGTTTGCGTGAATTTCTGGGAATTATAAACCTAATGCTTCAGTAATCATTTTTTTTACTAGAGCTCATATTGAAATCTTTGACACTAATTATTTTTTCTATCACTTTTTTTACCGGAGCTCATAGTGCAATCTTTGACGTTAATAATTTTCTGTAGCACTCCGTTTTATTAGTTTCCATGTTGTATTCGTTTCTATTCTTAGCCGGTTTAGGAGATTTATGTGAACTAACATATGCGTTGATTCCTTTAGTTTACGTAGTTTCCGATGGTTTTCATCTTCATTCCACAGGGAGCGGTGGCCCTCTTTCTCCCTCCATATGTGATCAGTTATGCCTGATTTTTCTATCTCCCCCTGTGTTATAGCCTTGCAATGGTCTTGCAGTCTTACCTTAAGGGGGCGGCGCGTTTCTCTTTTATATTTCTTTCCACAGCTACATGAAACGGCGTACACACAGTCCTTAATCATGTTCTCTATTGGAGGTCTTACTCCGGATAGGTATTTGTGAAGTTTAGAAATACTGTTGAAGATCGTTCTGATGGTATATGGACCACAAATCCTTTGTATTTTCTCCGACAAACACCTTCACATAGGGTAGGCAGACCGACTGTAAGAGTTGTTATCCTCATGCACCCTAACTTCCACGTTCGTTGGAGCTGTTGTCATGTACCCAGGGTATTTTTTACGTTGTAGGATACTGCTTATACCAGTCATTTCCCGTTCATATGTCTCTGGCTCGACGCTTATGACTTTTTCTCCTTGTTGCAGACAGAAGACGATCCTTTTCTTTACATTGTATGGGTGGTGGGAGTTGAAGATGAGGTATTGTCCGGAGAATGTTAGCTTGCTGTATACAGATGTTGTGAACCGTCTCTCTATTCGAGATATTAATACATCCAGGAATGCTAGTTTGTTGTCGTTCTCTTTTCCCATTGTGAACTATATGGATGATCTTATTGAGTTTATATGATCCATGATATATATAATAAATTATGGTACTTTAAATGTCTATCGTTTATTTGTTACACTTTATTTGAAGAGTATGTAAAACTTGACAATAATATAGCATGAACATATACATTTACGAAACTTTGGCTACACAAAAGAGAATCATTTAATGTGCATCAACTGAGCCTATAAGAAAGCACGTCTTAATTGCCCCTTGCATATTTAAGTGGGAACAATTTAATGTTATGTAATGGCGCCACATTAAAGACAATCTTCTAACACAATATAACATTTCAAAATAATATTTTAGTGATTCAACATCGACAATATATTTTCATTGAGAAATGATAAAAGTATAATGGTACAAGAAGATATATTTTAATAAGTTATTACACTCGTACTGCGAGGCGACTAGTAGAAGCAAAGGACTAAGGAAGGCACCGGTGCCAGGTTACACAATCTAGCTTGGCTCATAGATGTGCTCAAATAGGGCAAAATCTTTTTCAGTTCACTATAGAAATTGCAAATTATTTAGCATAATTTGAACAACAATACGAAGATTTAGGAACGCACTCTCATCTTCATAGTGAACAATAGATTCTAGAATTTCTTCGTAACTATATAGTTTGATATTGACTCAACGTGGGAGCAGCATTCGGCAATCGAAAATGTTATATGATGTAGCGCTTAATACCGAATTAATGAATATTTCACTACAAATTATTTTTACATTGTCCAGTAATGTCATGCAACTTCCACCCGAAATTATGTCCATGACATGTGTCACGCTTATTTTATCCTAGATACGCCACTACACTTAACTGATGCACACGTTCTGTGCTATATCGATCATGGTTTAGCATATCTATTAGTTGCAAACTGTAACAACCACGCAGGAGTCTATTTTAAAAAGGTACAGTTCTTGAAAAAAAAAGCTGTCTAAAAAGAACTTTCTTATATTCAAAACACAAGGGGAATAAAGTTAATTCCATTCAGTGAAAGTATAATGACATGTACTGGCAGCTAAAGTTTGAACTAGTGGAACTAAAAAATGGTGCACATCTGAACATTTGCAATGGGAAGAGAGACAGAGTAGCGCAGGCTGGCAATGTTGCGTCTTTTGGTAAAAAGTTTATAGAAACGATTATGAATTCTATCCAAACTGGAAAATGAGGATTGAGGATACGGCAACAATATTCCATTTTTCGTTTCTTTGTAAAGAAAAACAAAGTCAAAAACAGCAATTTCTTATAGCTATATCGTGAAACGACCATCTTTCTAGTTTCTTGAGCAATAGATTATAAAAGTACCATGTCCCACTTGAGGTCTGGGTGAAACTGAGACCTAATAGACGTCCAAAGTAAGAAGCATAATTGAAACTGCAACCGTTATAAGATTCATCTGCGACTGGAGAAAACACAAGATCAGAGCAGTGTTGACGAAACGATATTGGTTTGTGTGCTACTGAAAATATCGATTCAGTTTTTCCTCATTAAAACTTTACAACCTTTGTCAGAGGAAGGATCGGTTGCAAGGCTCTGATCATCTCGGTTTTGGGAGAAAAATGATGTTCCGACTCTTGTGTATGAAATCGTTTAATCAAAGCTGCTACAGCGCCTCACAAAGTGATATTAAACATTTTAGACCAGCTTTCGGCTTTATCCTACTGAGTCAAATTATAAAAAACTTCAAAGCTTAATTTTTTTTTATTAGTTGAACATTTTAACCATATTTTTTCTTTTAAATTTTTGTTTCTCCTTTAAAGTTTTCAAACAGTTTTTTCTCTTTTTTTTTTTCTGAAAACTCGAGTGATTCATACAACATTCACAGTGGGTGCCAAAATGGTGAGAAAGCATTAGATGCAGGCGCAGCAGATGGCTAGGTCACGTGTTTTTATTTTACCTCTCGGTCTCATTCTTCAGGCGATGTATAAGTCATCCATTTTGTGCCACTTGCTCCTTTATTGTATAGACATGAGTCACTCAATTAATGCGTACCAACCGGTACTTTCTAGCCATCACAGTTTGGATATTACACGCACACGCACATGCACGCACACATACATACATGTGTGTGTGTGTGTGTGTGTGTGTGTGTGTGTGTGAGAGAGAGAGAGAGAGAGGGAGAAAAAGAGAGAGTGTGTGAGTGTGTATATATATGTGTGTATTTGTAGGCATGCATATAAATATATAAAAGATCGCGGAAAAGAGAAAAGGAATGAATTTTAAAATTTAACCTCCAAGATAAATTCAATATATTAAATTTAGCTTTTATATATTTTGAAGATATATTTCTGCAAATAAAAACTTTAATATTTACGAGGGGGCATTAATAAATACCCTAAATGAGCTAACGATTAATTTGTAATTTTTACTGCATAATGTTCAATTCAGGAAAATAGCAAAGAATGGGATTATGTTGGAAAATAACTGTCTCTTGTATAAAATCATTTCTTCAATTTGCAGCCTTTTTCATCATTAGCATACAGACTTATTGATACTTATGCATTTATATCGTGTAATTAATCTTCTTCTACTATCTGCCGTGAACGATCATGGCTCTCCAAAACTTCCTGTTCTTTGTAGCTTTAAATAAGCTTTGTCTTATTATTATCTCTCTTAATACCTGTTTTGCCAACTATTTACATCTCGGTCCTTGGTATAAAGGTAAACTGCATCCAGCAGCTAAGCCTCTGATCTGGAGATTTTGAGGAGCCTGGAATCACTTCTAAATTACTATTGTTCCCAAATCCACCGTGACCCGTGGTCTTAGGGTCTCAGCCATGGGCAAATATTTAACCCCCAAACTGTGATCAAAACATAAAAATAGATTTTTATAGTAAAAATAACAGCAGTACATTTAGACAAAATATTACAAACAAAACATTTGACTCTCGGCAAAAACAATCTTTACAAAAAACATCGATGAAACTTGATCTACAAATTGATTTCTTACAAAGAATATATAATCATACAAAGCTTTCCTAAAAATCTTACCAGCGTTCAGGTTGACAGACCAAAAAGATAAACCATAAACCAACCAGTTGCACAAACTCGTTCGGTAGGTTATTTGCTGGTTTACTCTGTCTCCCTTATCGTCAAAATGTCCCGTGAGTGTCAAATTTTCTTAGCCCGCTTTCCTCATTATGCGCCCAACGAATTGAAGCTATTTTTTCTCCTTATTCAAATTATTCATTTTGTTTTCATTTTTCCCTAGAACTTCGTCATTGCTCACATATTCCGTTTATTCTATTCTCAGCATCTTCATGAAAAACATCTCTGTTCCCTCGAGTCAAATTTCAAAGTTAATCCATGCTGTTTCGATCAGAGTTGGTTATTTTTCACTGACTGTAATTAATCAAGAATTCATCATAATGTCGCTTATCTTCTCATTTTCTAAATAAATAAACCGTAAATACTTTTTGTTCGTCCTTGTGTCTGAAATCCATCAAACTCGAGCCACACTTGCTCTACATAGACATATACCTTTTTAGAAAGCCGGGATTGAAAATCTGCCCTTCATCTAGTGCTTGAATATCCAGCTTTGAGATTTGTGTTCTGATGAAGAAGGAACAGTTAAAAAATCAAATTTTAAAATAACTGAAAAAAATTCATTTGTATTGAGTTTAAATTAACACAAAAATTTCGTGAAATTAATGTTTCTTTTTTAAATTCTCCGGAGTTTGTGATTTGAGAATTTAAATTTTTGGCCTGAATTGGAATTTCAAACCAAATCGAACTTTCGGTCCAAATCGATCTTTTGGTCGGAATTGAACTTGTAACCCGAATTAGAGTTAAAGTGGGGTAATGAAGATCCATGCAGTGAATAGCAAAGTTATTTTTTCAAAATTATCATTGATTTTTTTTCTTAGCTGGACCAGTGGTTGGTTTAGCTTTGGGTTGGTAACCCAATTAGCCCTCCGCAAGAGCTAGCTTAAAAGTTCGCACGGGATGCGACTTTTAAGTCAGCTTGTAATAAAATCAGAATGAAATATTTGATGAGATTTGATTATCGATCACCTGGATTCTTCATAGATTTCCTACGAATCATGCGACGATAATTTGCTGTTTTTATTTGCTCAGCTGGATGTGTTTTCCCGCTTTATTCTTGTCATGTTTCAGCTGAACTCCAGTGTCAGTAAACTTATCAGTGCCGATGATGACTTACATATATACCTTTTGCAAAGTGCATCAACGAGAAATAACTCTAATAGTCTTTCAATTTCCTGCCACCGTGTGGACAGATCATTCCAGTGATATATATTTTTCTCTTAAACAATACGTACATGTGCCTGCGTTTGTGTTTGTGCGTGAGAAAGAAAGAAAGAAAGAAAGATAGAGAGAGAGAGAGAGAGTAAATATTTGATGTGAATGAGACAGAATGGTAAGTATGTAAGACAACTTGGAAAACTATTGTGATATATTTTGACGACTGCTTTATTTGAATAAAGAATTTCATTTCAACAAAATCTATCTTAGTGAAAGAAACATTTATTCATATTGTGGCTCAACACTTGGTGTATAACTGTAACATTTTATTATAATTATTTTCTCCCAGTTTTTATTTCTATTTGCTTATTTATATTTTCATTGATATTATTTTTTGCATCCTCCATTGTTTTAGTACAAATTTAGTAAGAACAGTATTCGCCTGAGTAAAAGATATTCACCTTTTATTCAAACTGGTTCTTCCAACTCACATGAATGCATTGTAGAATATTTTCTTAAAATTTCGCTATATTTCGTGAATACATTTTAAGAGGCATTTATAAAACGATACATACTTAACGTAAATCCTAACGCTATATTGTTTTCAGATGAAACCGATCCATCCGCAAAACATCAGTCAAAATATATTTATTTGGGAGATTAAAAAACTGTTATAAATTTATAAAAATGAATTTTTATAGTAAAAACAGTGCAATACATTTTTATATAAAAAATACCAACAACACCCTTTTCATAGCAAAATTACCAGCAATGCAATTTTATAGCAAAATGGCCAACAATACATTTTATCTGTAGTTTAAGCCATACAAATGCGTTCAAAATATTTAGATTTCGGCATTAAATAACTCATAGAGGTTGATATGTCGTTAAACAAAACCAATCAAACGAACTGATGGTGAAAGAACTGCAGTTCTATTACAAAATGCTCAAAATGTCCAACTTATTATTGCAAATCAAACTGAGTAACGATGTTGATTTAATGCTAGATTTTTACATTATGCATTGTAAAATCATTTTTAAGAGTCAGCGGGTGTTTCAAAATGTGTCAGGGCACAAATGAAGTCAGTTTGCAAAAAAGAAAGACTTATATGGTTTTTGTTTTTGTTTTGTTTTGTTTTTTAAATGGCAAAGACATATTCTACCGGAAAAAGAACCAGAAAGCACAAAAGAGCCTACAAATGTGTCACGATAAATTTTCCTCCGAACGATATACAAAGCTGAAAATGATTTGCAGGAATTTTCAGTATGCAGTCGTTCGCTTGACTCGTTAGTCATCGGCTTAAATTGATCAATAGCATCTTTCAGGCCTTATTTGGTGAAGATCTGCTTTCATGATCTGCTTAAATGTCACTATGTGAGTCATAAATGAGACTTGTAACTGAAATCCTGAATTTTCCATTATGTACCTATGGTAAGCCCGTGAAATAAATTTGAGAGGTAAAAACAAGTAATGATAATAACAATATTTATTGGATATTAGTAGGCCTTTAGACTTTATTAATAGAGCAAGTTCAACCACCCATCTCCGAAAAAATACACTACCATTTTATTTCTTGTTGAGTAAGGACAGCTCCGTATCCAAAAGTTCTGATTTGTAGCATCTTTTCGCATCATGCTTCTATTTGATCTAAAGGCCGACTAATATAAAACAAATATTATTATTTTTATTATCAATATTATTATTTTTCTTGTTTTTTTATCACACGAATCTCTTTCAACGGCCTACGATGTTTACATGTTATTAGACGAATAACGAGAAAAGTTACCTTTACTAATATGGCTACCTGTGCATGAAACTTTTAGTTGCGGTCGATCATTTTCTAGCGAGAATCAATTCACACACACACACACACACACACACACACACACACACACATATATATATATATATATATATATATATATTATAAATTATAGTTTAGAACATGTACAAATTTTCAAGTGTACATTTTGTATTCACTTGGATATATATATATATATATATATATATATATATATATCATCCTACGTCTACGGCACGACTTGGAATTTTCATGCGTTATACAGTCAACAGGTGCATATTTCAAACTGACAGTTAAATAAGTTTGAATTTAGGTTCACTCGATGTTCCTGGGAATTAAATCTTATAACGTTAAGTTCCTATTTTTTTAGTAACAAGATTAGAAATTTAAATATTCTACAGCTATATGTGAATAAAAATTTAAAATTTAAACATAAATTATCTATTGTTCGAAGCTTCTGCTCTACATTTGATGGGATCAGCTTGGTGTAGTTTATTATGAGATGCTCAAACCCATCGTAACTATAACGGGATATCGCTATCGACTGCAAATGATGCGTTTGAACCGAGCATTGAAGAAAAACGGCCGTTATATAAGCAGAGACATGACAAAGTGATTTTGCAACATCATAACGCTAGGCCACATGTTGCAAAACGGGCGGAAACCTACGCGGAAAAGCTTAAATTGGAAGTTTTACCCTATCTGCCGTATTCACTAGACATTGCCCAGTTTAATTATCACTTGTTCAGATCGATGGTATATGGCCTGGCTGAGCATTACTTTATTTCTTATGAAGATGCAAAAAATGTGTCGACCCGTGGTAAGCCTCAAAAAACGAGTCGTCTTTCCGATGTGAAATTCAAATGCTGCCAGAAAGATGGGAAAAGTTGTAGTTAGCGATGGAAATTACTTTCAGTGATGTTTCTTACTAATTTTGCAAATAAACATTACTTTCATGAAAAATCAGCGAAAACTTTTTCAAGGTCCTAATATATATTAATATTTTACTATGTTTGTGTCTTTGACGCAAATTTTTGCATCATATATATATATATATATATATATATATATATATATATATATATATATATATATATATAAAGTATATATATATGGAGCAAAATCTGGGTCAAATATGCAAACAGTAAAATATAAACATATACATGTGTGTGTGTGTGTGTGTGTGTATACAAAAAACTGCAAGTTGTAAAATTTCCGAACCTGAAATGAAATTATTTCAAACTGACGACACGTAAAGTATTTGAAAAACGCACTTTTTTACACTTAAGTAAATGATATTTTTATTATTTCAAATGCAATTTTTGAAGAATAGCCGTGTTTGGAACAGACGTCCCAGGTTTATTTCAAACAATGTGTATTACGTCTATCAGCCTGCATACCCTAGATATCTAAAGATTGAAAATCTACTCTCCTGCGAGGTTTGAACTTGCGTCCATCTTTGTAGTAGAAATTCCGTTTTGATCCTGCTTTAGAACGCTCGGCCACGTCATAGCAACGCAAAATTTCATTTTGACTTTTAAAGAATATATTCTCCCTCGTTCACATATATATAATCTCCTAAAACCATTTATCGCTCGGATAATCCAGTGGTGTAATGGAGACTTAAGCCTAATATCCGCACGCGGTTGGGGGAATTTTTAAGTGCCCTTTCTTAATCCTAGGCTCCCATCTCTTTGCTAAGTTTATTGGAAACTTATATCAAAACATAACTTGTGCACTAATTCCTTCTAATATTTTCCTCCTGTGTTTTTCTTAGTCTATTATCTTGGTTCAATTCCATATAAACTGATGACCACGCTTTCCCCTCCATACTTGATTTCAACGGAATACAGCTTTCCACTGTTCTTTCGACTAAACTTTTAAAGCAACAGCTAGTCTCCCCATTAGATTCCTTGCTACAACTGCAATAATTTTATCAATAAAATCATATAAAGTTTTTACAAATTTCATTTTTATAATATTTCAAGTCTACATAAATCTACTATCACCACCTTTGTTATTCGTCTAGATCCATTGAGGTGAGACATTATTATTTTTTATAATTGTTGTTAAAAGTATTATTTCCTTATTTAATGCTGAAAATAAACTAGCAGTTGAAACATTTACTGCCAAAGGAAATCTATAAGGAAGCATTAATATGTTGTTCCAGCCATTTTATAGGTATAAAATAATAATGGCAAAGCAAAATCCATTATTTTATTCTATTTTTCTCTATTTATGTATTCATTGCTCCTGCAAGCAAAACAATTGTCAGGTTGAGACGTGATCGAGTTACTGTAGTAAATGAAAAAGACTGAAAGTCAATGATGTCGGAATGAACGAACCAAGAGTTAAAAAGTCACGAATATATACGGTCAGCCGTAGTTGTGTATATTTGGAAGAGTGACGTTCAAATTTGAGTCTCTAAGTCGGGATGCACGTATTCACATCAATTTACACACACACACACACACACACACACACACACACACACACACACACACACACACACATATATATATATATATATATATACGAGGATGCGCAGAAAATTTCTCACACAAAGAAATTACTTTTTTTTTAATCCGGTAACTTTACAGCACCTAACACGATCAAAATGGATTACTTGCTTATGTAGTGTTCTTTTATACACACGCGAGCACACGAACACACACACACACCATCTCTCTCTCTCTCTCTCTCTCTCTCTTTCTCACACACACACACATACACTCACCCCATCTCTTAATTAATATATTCATCTGAGTGTAGAAGTTTGCCTGTCTATAGAAGTTTGCCTGTCTATTGGATTACTTGTACTTTAGCACATATATTAAGTACTGTGAAAAAGCTCTCGGTCTTTTGCAACTATCATACTATTTTACATTATATTTAATAAATATCCGTTTGTAAGTGGATTTTCCACATAAAATATGCTACAAACAAAAAATTGTTCCTATTAGAGTAATTTCCATTTCATTAACATCTTTTGCAACTTTTGAAACGAAGATGAGATACGGCGCATGAAATAGCCAGGCAAAGTTTTCGACCACGTTACATAACCCACGACTGATACTATATTTTTAAACATCTACAGTTTTCACATGCCGCTTATTCCCGCTATTCTCATGTTCCTGGAATGGCCTCACTGCTGTTGCACGAGAGAAAATCTAGAGCAGATTACACCTTAGATATTTTTTATATAATCGTTTCACTTCAAGCAAAATAGAACCGCCACTGGTGCGCAGGGTGTTACACTGAGATAAAAGAAAAATTAAAAAATAAGAAAAAGGTACAGGGGATGTCGAAGAAAGGACCAGAGAAAGATGGGAATCAAGGAGATGGCAATTGATGTTGCATTTAAACTTCTGGAGATTGTAGCTCTCAGGGAAGCAAGTATATGGAAAGAATTTTCACAAGAAGGAAAAGCGAGAAAATAAAGTAATAAAGTAGAACTAGCGGCCACATTCGACTAATTTAACGGTAAAAGGGTAGGACCAAAATGCAATATCTTTTTCGATCCAATAATAATTTAGCGGTCAAACGATATTAAAACCTATTTACGTCTCATGAATGTTTTAAGTCTATCGATTTTTGCTTCTGCATAATATCTTATATTGCCTTTGCATTTGTTCTATTGTTCTTTTGGTTTTTCCTTTACAAGTCTTTTATCGAAGAGTGTGTTTGCCATTGACTCAAATTGTCAACCCTCCGCCAATGCCTATCTTCCCCATCCACAAAAATATCAGATCGTCTTCATCTTTTATTCGCATTTCTTTCTAATTGATTTCTTCTTCTGTTAATTCCTTCGACTTCATATTCGTTTTTGTTTATTTTAATTCTTTCACTCTGGTTGTCATTTTTACTTCACATTTTCATTCGAATTTTTTTTCATTTTAACAGCGCAAGCATCTTTCTTCTTTTTAGATAGATTTTTTTCTTCATTATTTTTCAAATGATTTATTATTCATTTCTATTTTTTATTTGTTTCCAGTTATTCTTCGTACTTTGCTTTCACATTCTTTTCATGAATCCAAACAAATTCATCATGTGGTTGAACTTAAAGAATTGAGAAAAATAAAAAATCCAACAGGTGTTATTTTCCTTTTTTATATTCAAGAGAATCTATCCTACATGGAGTTCAGGGACAAGGAAAAACTCGTGCACTAACCGTGAGTTTCTTATCTTAGGTCAATTTATCTCAGTGTTAGCAACCTGCTGACTGAACAGGAAATATACATAAGCTAATTTATAAAATCCATTTAAACTACGGCCATGACAGGGAATTGGGGTTGTATTAGGTTCAATCACAAACTATGCAACTAAGATATATTAGGACCTAGAAAGTAATATTCAGATTCACGAAAAACAATAAACTAAATCGCATGAAGTAATCTAGAAATGAAAATTAAATTTAAACTCTCAGAAAACGTCAGTAGTTACCAGTTTTGGCCAGTTAAGAAAATGTAATGAGTACAAAATAATAATAACTTCTTTTACCCACAAATACTCTTCAAATTCGGAAGACAAAGAAGGAAAAGAATTCGTGAGCCTATGTGAAATTTTTGTCTTTCACAGAAATTAACCGGTGAACCGAGAAGTGGGTAAGAAATTATCAAACATATTTGAAATTGTTTTGGAATCAATGAAAACCTTGCCATCAGAGAAATTAGAAGAATACGGAAAGAAAGCAGCGACCTTATGCGAAATAATGTTTTACATATATAATGAGGAGAAAACTAAATGAATCAAAGAAGAGTGTTTGAAGTCATGTGAAAAGTTTCGTTTCAATTTATCGCGGACAGCGTTGAAGTACTCAACAATGTAATATTACTCGCCAATTATGTTAACAACTTCTAACTAGCACGCTGCAATTTAAAACATTTTCTCTCAACAATCTAAGAAAGCTAAGTATTTCAAATTATCTCTATTCGTCTACTTTGTGTATCCCATCGGTGAGTAATGAAGTCTCTTACCTTTGTCTTAAACATTTTTGATATTTGTTGTGCCAGACTATTTAAACTGTTGTATGAACATTTCCTGTCTATATTTCTGAGATGAGTTAGTATTTACATTATTCACATTATTCAGGCTATTGTCCTCATCTTTGTTGCCATTTGTACGACGTTTCGACCATTGTATGCCTTCTTCAGCTGATAGGAATTTCAAACCGAACCCTTTATTACAATCACTAAGGTATATCATTCTTATTTCTTTGCGTAAAACCTCTTTTGGTAGTCATGAGTTATCTCCCTCTAACCCTCTAAATTACTTGTTCGCCATAGCCTGATATTTAATTCACAACTCTTTGGGTCAAGTCACAAGAATTTTGACGCTAATGATTTTATCCGGCACTCCGTATTACTGGTTCTCATATTGTATTCATCTCTATGCTTAGGAGATTTTTCTAGCCTAGCATATGTGCTGATTCCTTACGTTTACGTAGTTTCCAGTGGAGTTCTCTATCTATTATTTCGGCTTCATACCATAGGGGTCGGTGAACATTTCCTTTTTATGGCAGTATGTTAAAAGTATAGACTTAAATAATTCTTATTTATTTTCTTGAAATTGGCCACTGCTACAATTTCAAGCGTAAAATTCGTGAATAAAATATTTATCTTATTTTGTTAAAATTATCCGTGTATTTCCTCGTCATCCATCATTCATCTTCTTGGCATGGGTACATCAACTGTTCATTTTAGCACATACGCTCCATGCCTTTATAAAAGTGCTTACATAAGTGGATGAGGAAATTTTTTATTAAATTAAATTAAAAATTCTTAGATAAAAGAAAGAGAAAATAAAATTAAAATAAACTCCTACACTGACTTAGTATGTCTCTTACAGTTGGTCAAGTTATGTTAGTGTTGGGAACCTGCTGAACATAAATTATCTGAAATTTTTAACGGCACTCTCGGTTTCTCTCAAATTCTTGCATTCTTTTTTTTTATCAAGCTACGATTTTTTCACTTTCCTTAAATATTTTTTCTTCTTATTTCTTTATTCATTTTCTTTGTCTCAATTGACCTAACAACGAACATGCTAGTTCGAGTAAACAGTGAATTCTACTAGTTTAGCCTACTATTTATGCTCTCCAACAGAAATCGATATGCATATTAGTGTAGCTAAGCAACCACAATTCAAACTAGTCAATTCTTCCGGCTGCCGGCGACCAGCATGCCCTACCTCTTTGCTATCAATATATTTCGTTTTCACCTTTTATTATCGCGAAGACATTCTTTCTCATTCTGCCTCCGTGCCTTTCTGGTCATAATTTTATTTTTTTATTATCTATTACTTAGCTTTAATATTATTCATACACCTTTTCTTTTTTTAACTTTTTTCTTTGAAATACTTTCTTTCTTCTCTTGTCCATGGCTCGTATAATGAACTTGTTGAATTTTCATTATTATGCCTGCCTTTACATGACTTGATTCCATAAAATATTGATTTTTTAGATCAGTGCTTTTGAAATTATTTGATGTTGCGTTCCCGCTGTTTTTTCAATGTGCGAGGGACCGGTGAGTGAAGCTTTCCAATCCACCTGAGAGGTTTGGGGCCGTTTTTTTTTTTTTTTTTCAAATGTGACCTATTTCAAGCTCATTTTGAGACTATCTGTACAAAACATGAGAACATGATGTCTTATTCATTCTAAGGCCAATCATCATTGACGTAAGAAGAATAATGAATAAAATAAATGTTGCATCATTTTTTTTTTTTTTTTTAGTTTATATTGATTTTGTAAAAATATGCGTCCATGAAAATGGCCTTTTGGTGATCCTAGATTTGGATTTTTTTTTTTTTTTTTTTGGTTCTCACACAGACACACATCACACTATCAAGATGGTGTTGGGATCAGTATTACAGATATCCTGACTGTCTCCCGTGACGTGAATTTTGATTGTTGTTTCATTGTTTCCTGGAATATCTCTGCGCAACCAGCAGACGATTGCTCGCGTACCGGCACTGGCAAACCTACCACACTTTGAAGAAAACTGTCGAAGATGATTTCATCTTTCTTTAATAAAAGCGAACTTTTTTGAAGATGTGGAATATTTTATAAAATGTTTACGCTTTTAAAATTATTCTCAATAATGTTGCTGAAGGACATTCGAAGAAAATTGTTTCTACAGATTCTCTTCTCTTGCAAGATTAAAAGAGATTTAAATTATTGCAATACACTTTGAAATAACTTTGAAATAACAATAACTTTGAAACTAAAAATAATTGATATATTTATTGATGAGGATTCTTTTTAGTATGTTACTCTTTTTTATGAAACGCTAAAATGGAAGTTGAAAAATCAAACTTAAACAGAAGTTTCCCCATCAAGATAGTAAAAATCTTGTAAAGCTTCTGAATAATTGTGGGTAGCATTTCTCTTCATTAATTATTTTATTTGTAAGATATCATAGGTTGATTATTGTCATAATCTAAGATGTTCAGGTACTTCAAGAAATTATTATAGTTGGACATCCGATTCAATGTTTAAAATTGGCTGAAGAAAAACCAGTAATGTTCTGTCCTTTTGAAACCCGATTTTAATAAAGTCAAAGTTTTGTTAAAATAATAATTAATGCAGCTATTAAATCTATATTACCATTGTTATTTTTTATTTTGCTAACAATATTAATAAAATATTAATTAACAATATTAATAAAATATTAATTAACAATATTAATAAAATCCCAAAGAGAATAAATCGAGGTGGGGAGCGTGCAAGAAAGCATTCCAAATTTATTCTGTTTGATCATTTGGTCAGAATTCGAGAAGTGGGTTGGATCAGTAACATTTCAGCACCCACTTTTATTAAAGTTATTTAAATATTTTAAATTCCATAATTTTGAAATTTGTGCAATTGAAATAAGAAAGCATTTTTAAATGCTGAGGTTGTCAGTGTTAAATTTGGCTTGATTCTTATAAATATTTTGTTAAAGACAATTGCTATATTAATGACGAAGCGAGGACAATCTTTCTTCTTAAGACATAAAACGTCCCGTAGAACTTTTACAAGTAAAAAACCTTTTTGCTAAAATACTTATGTCAAAAGTTCCCATCGAAATAATATGTCTGCCGTTGGAATAGGATGGCACTTTTTTCTAAACTCGATCGTAAGAAATAAAACTTTCAAGGGAAATATTTCAGTTAGTCACGAACATTATATTTTTAACGACGAAACTGCTACTAAAACAAATTATGAATTAAATAGCGATCCACTTCGCCTTGGTTTTGTTAGAAATTAAGGTCTAAATAAAGATTTTTTGCCATTTATGAGGCTATTTTAAGTATGTAATATACATGGAATGTGGTTTAATAACTCGTTTATTCTCTATCCCTCTCTCTCTCTCTCTCACTCTCCATCTCTCTCTCTCTCTCTATATATATATATATATATATATATATTATATGTGTGTATAGGTGTGTGTGCGTATGTGTGTGCGTCTGTTTGAGAGAGGGAGTGTGTGTGTGTGTGTATGTGTGTGTGTGTGAAGAGAAAGAGGATATGAATCAACACTGCATAGTGACTGTCAGTTTTATGCTTCAGCGCTATCTTAAGGACTGGAACATTCTATTTCAAATACACACACACACACAAATATATATATATATATATATGTATGTATGTATGTATGTATGTATGTGTGTGTGTGTTTGTGTGTTCGTGCGTGTTAATATAGAAAATGTTTAAAATTACTGGAAGATGTAGTAGACAATAGTAAAATAAAGATATTGACCTCTCTGTTTATTCCGAGTTCATATTCTGTTGGCGTTAAAATAACAGTGGGATTATATTTTAATATTTTTTTCAGAATTTGCTGTGTTGTATGTAATTATGTAATTTTTAGAGTGAATGAATGGTTTTGTCCTATAAATTTATCTGTAATATTACAGGTTACATATATAATTTAAGTACTGGAAATTGGAGTTTTCATAGTTTTAATCTTGTTTTTTACTGAAATATTAAAAAAAATATATTCAAAATGAAAAACATTGAATTAGATTTTTTTTATTCAGTATGTTGAACTCTGGATTCCAAACATTATAATGTTCTTTGAGAATCTGTAACTTTTATCTTCTTTACTGGCTTATCTAACTTTCTTTTATAGTTTTTTAAGCCCCTTACTTGACTAACTCAATCTGCAATTTGATTCCCCCCTACCGAAACCTGAGTGTGCACATTAATTGCAGTTTTGATCAGAAAATATGTGGGTATTTACTGAAAAACCTTGCAATAACCTGAATGAGGTGCCTCCAATTTAATTCGAACACCTTCTTTCCTGATCCATACTATACCCCATTACCAAGAAAACCTCCAGAAAACAGTTTGCCCTCATCTGTGAAATTGATGTGAACTAATTTTTATTTACAAATTCTTTACTTATTCCCGGTCCTTAAAAGCCCTGTCCTTCTCCTCCTTCTCCACCACAAAACATCCTAGCTACAAGCTTGGTCATACTTTATTACAAGTATGTCTTTGACAAAGTATTTGTGGGATTTGTCTGATCTCTTTGAAAAATCTTTCTCTTATATAAAATTGTGTCATTCATTTAAATAATTCTTTAGTAAAATTTTAAGTTCATAGGCTCATCATTTGTTGAATTGATCCATTCTAAGCCATCTAAATACAAATTTAATATAGAAAGATAAGGAAATTGAACGGATGCAAGTTTCTCGAGAGGTATTTTTGTTGAAAAGCATAAAAGGCTACAAAACTAAAACTCGAGAACTCGAGTCATGTCCTTTAACAGCTTCATCAGATTTACACGCTCATATAAATGTCAGGCATTGCATTCAAATCGTTCAGAAATGTCTAAATTATCAGCTAAATAAACTTGCCTTCTCAGACCAATGATTAAAAATAGTTTCAAGCGAATAAATCTCCTAGGTTTTAAAAAAGACACTTCTTAATCAGATCCTATAGACTGGCACTTCACAATCCAGAACATTACAAAATTCAAAACACACATTACTTGAAAACTTTAAACAGCAACAACAAAAATGGGTAGGACGTGTAACCAGAGCGGAAAATAATGATATTATGTTAGAAGGTATATACAGTGGTTATTATACAGGTTTATTTCATCTTTGTACTTACAAGAATTGTCATATTATATCAATGTGTACCGCCAGAAAACTTACCAAAGATATTTCTAAAATTTGTATTGGGATTGTCTATGTTTGTATATTTTTGCTTGTATTAATACACTGTATTAATATCTTTAATATTTTTTGCCATATCTGACAACTTCATCTACTTACTAGATGACATCATGGTTAAGTTTGATATTGAATTAATAATATGGAAAATGTATCTGTACAACTTACACGAACCGAAAGGTATTCAACGTAGCACCCACGTCTATTGAACAGGTGAAGAGGCTCCCTTGTTTCCTGTTTAGGATGTGGTTTCCGGTTTTCTCTTTTCCAATCTTTTCACTCTTACGTATTCCCCTGCACATCAGTGGCGTTACCGCCTTGCTCGGGGTGATATGATTAAAAAAAAAAAGAAAATATGTAGTGAACAAAACAAGTTCTAAATTTAAAAATTCAAATGCTAAGCACTGATTTTGTTAGAAATAAAGGATTTTTCTCGAATTTACAAACTTTGATTAACACATACAAAACTTGCGAAATTTCACACCTCGATGCAAAATGTTTTTCGGCCAATAGAAAACGAGGAATCTAAAAACAAAATAGAAAATCCAAAATCACATCCGGGAGTGAATTCCCAAACGAGCTTCTAGAGCTCCAGAAAATGAAATAAAAGACTGAGCAAAATCGGCTGTTGCCAGAGGGAAATGAGACGAGCATAATTAAGACGTACCCTTGACAAACGTCAAGCGATCGCTATTATTTCTTCTATCTTTCTCTCTCACCTCTCATCTCTCACTTCCTTTCTTTTTCACCATTCACCCTGAGCGATAACTTCAAAGATACTCCTACCCAACAATAAATGCTCATACATACATACACACATACATTCCTGCCTACGTACACATAAACTCATTCTTGCAAGGACTACTACGAACTCTTGATACCCTTAACTTCTTAATACTGTTTTCTCTACCAATTCATGTTATTTTTTTCTCTTAATAAATTTCTATTTAAACATATTTTATTCTTCCACACATTCCAATCTCTAACCTTCTGATGATAGCGAATCATCCTAAATTGTAGGGAGTTCGGTTATGTATGGCAAATGCCAATCTAAAATTATTTATAAATGGAACTTTGTCTGTGTGTGTGTGTCCGTTACCAATAGACTCCGAAACGGCTGAACCGATATTCTTGATAATTTACACAGTTGTACTATAAGCGTCTGCGAGTGTTCTTAGCTAGCTTTTGTGTCGAGGTACCCCTGATAAATATAGAAAATCGATAATCGAAAAATCGGGATATAGAAGGAGTGGTTCGATTTTAATCAAATTTGATACACTAATAGACAAAGACAAAAGAAACGATATTCAGAAGTTTCAAGGTTGCAGTTCTTACAATAGTGCATAAAATCGACAATATATATATATATATACAAGGCAAGATGTGTGTGTGCGTGTGTGTGTGTGTGTGTGTGTGTGTGTGTGTGTGTGTGTGTGTGTGTGTTTTTCAGCCCTTTTATTTTAGTTTTTACTTTGGGTTTGCCTCTAAGTCGGTATAATTGTAGTTCTTAGTTTCAGTCATGATACCATTTACTTAGAGTACTTATTTAGCCTTCAAAATTCAGTTTACAACGAAAAAAATTATTTGATATCGATACCAGGAAATCAAAGTTTCACTTACATCCATTCATTTTTCTTTCAGTCTACGGTTTCGCTTTAACTGGAAACAACTATTGATTTTTAGTCTTTCGTGCCAACGTTCAAAGCGTCTGAGCTCCAGGACCATGGATTAGTTTGAAAGCTTTCATTACACCCGAGCAACGCCGGGCGATACTGCTAGTTTAATAAACGTTAACCATCTCCCTACTGCTACACTGGTGAACCCCGACGTCCAATGAACAAGCATCCTACTTCTGCAGATATATCGCTGATTGTAAAACTGTTTATTACCAGTTTTTTTGTTTTTTTTTATATATTTCGTCAAAATAGCTAACTGTTTTAGTTATTTATCCAATTTGGTGAGGTTTTAACTATAAAATTATTACCGGTCAATAATAAAATCTGATATTCTATGAAATGGTGGCGAAATGGAGCGCTTCTGAACAAACCGATAAAGTGTTGTATCTGGTTTGTGGTTGTGTGTAGTTTCTTCGAGAGCCATCCAACACTCCTCTTCACAATTTAATGGAATGCAGTACCTACTGCATAATTAATTCTATCAGTGACTATTTGATAATTCGTGCACATAGCTTGTAGGTAGGCGAATGAAGATAATTTACTGAACTGTTCTCTATTGAAAGCTTGTTTTTCTGGTTCGTTAAATACAAACGAACCTTTACCTGATAATCTCAGTCTTTCTGATAAAGGCAATACTACATCTGCAAAATAAGCGATTAATTTTCGATAAAATTCTAACATCCCATCATTTTCGCATCATTCGAGCACGATAAATATTTTATCTCCTTTTGCTGTCGGTAAGTTTTGAGCTAATAAAAAACCCAAGAAATTTAATGCGGTTTCATTTTGAAGCAGAAATGTTTAAGTTACTCTTATACACGATTACAAAAACTTTATTTTATTCTTATTATCGAGAAAATTCTTCATCACTGAAAAATAAAATAGTCTCTGTAAATATAATATTAACGGAAAACCTGTTCATGAAGCACTGAAATTTAGCCGCAACATTTTTAATCTGAATGACAAGAAACTATATTGAAAAATTCCAAAATGAAGTTAATTACTACGGCATCCGCGTGCATTTTACTTTTCAAAAGCTAAGCTAAATTTCCAAGAAACAGGAAAAATTCTTTAGAAACAAATAAAAGAGTAGTGAACTGTTGTGTAATATCATTTCTCCTCATGACAGAGAATACTGGAAAATCTTTTCACAGATGAAGAAGAGACTGGAAGCAACAGAAATGTGGTTCTTCAAAAGGATGCTGAGAATGCGACGAACTGAGCATCTGAGCAACGACAAAGTCTTAGAGAAATCGAAATAAAAAGTACATTTATACTTAACATCAGAAAGAGACAACTGAAATTTCTAAGGAAAATAAAGATGAAAAAAGATTTAGAAAATTTGATACTCATAGTAGAGATTGAAAAGGACAATAACGCATACCTACTGGATGACGGAACAAGACTTAGGAGAGATAGCAAAGAGACACAATTTATTAAGCGCTACAAAAGAAGGAGATTCTGGAGGGCCATGATGACCAACATCCTGAAGGGACACGGCACACAAATAAAGAATAATGTGATTAAGAATAAATTAGTCTATTTTCGAAAACTTACTTATTCATGAATTTGAATGGAAAGAAGTTAATGTTTGCAATGTGCTATCGATAACTGTTAGTTATGCTCTTTACTGAACGACAATCTTCTACATATTTAAGCCGTATTGAAGAGAGTGCGCATTTTTTGTTCTGTTACGGTAATAAGGAAATGAAATGCATCTTTCTAAACTTCATTAGCTACTGTGCAAAGTTCGATTGCTTTTCCAGAGTTTCTGCCCCAATGGACAGTTCATGGTTTATGGCCACAACATCAAATCTATAACAACAACGACTATTCTATGGTTATGAAGACAAAAGTAAAACATTGTCTTCCCATTTAGCAGTAGAAATTTGAATCTAGTCAGACTTCAACTGGAGATTATTAGATTTCATGGGAAATCAATCTGAATCGGTGGAATGGCTTAGTTCACCGAAAGAAAATTCATCGGCAAACAAATATCAATCAACTCGGATCAAATTCAATAAACAATAGAATTTACTCTGGTACTGAAGAAAAAAATGTTCACTTGCAAAACCGAATAAAAACAGTCGATGCATCTACGTAGCACTTGCAATAACTTTAAGAATATAGACACTGTTGAATACAAAATAAAAATAACTCTCTTTTCTTCACTCTTTTCAAATTCACGAACATGGGCAAATATTTATTTTGACCAATAGAAAAAGACTGAAGAAAAAAGCCAAAACAAAGTTTAATGAGCCTACATGAAATTTACTTTGACCAATGAAAATTAAGCGGCTTGTACCCCTCCCCGCTATGGTCTGTTCTTTGAATTCAAATTTACCAAGCAGCTTAACTCGATGTTGATTTTTGGGAAAAACAAGAATTGAAGAGTGAAACTTTCTTAATTCAAATTTCCTGTGTTAAACTGTGAGGTACGTTACGAATTATTTGTTAAATCTGTATTTTTCGTTTTGTTTTTTTTTTTCCTCGCTTTTTGGCGTTCATGCTTTATTTGGACTTTAACTAAGTTAAAACTTAGTTAATTCTCCACTTTTGGAAGTTTGTGTTTTTTTTTCTTTATTTTAAATAGGAGTAGATAGGTCACACTATCGCCCGGTCCATACTCCTCCCACGTCTATTGAACTGGAGTAGAGGCTTGCCCCTTGTTTCCTGTTTAGGATGTGGTTTCCGGCTTTCTCTTCTCTCTCTTCAGACCTTGGTATTGGTGCTTCCGTGAGTTTCCTGCGATCTGGCCGGTTGGTGGCAACGGCTCATCACTGTGAGGGTACTGGGCTGGCAGTTTCCTGGTTGCTGCTTCCGACTGGTAGTTAGGAGCCCTAAATCTTGCGTAGCGTCAAGAGCGGCTGCTCTGATCAACAGTTGTATAATATCGGGGTTCATGTAGTGCCATGTCGCGCATGGATAGGTGTCCCTGCAAGCGCTTTCGGTGGGCAACCCCGTGGCCACACCTTGTTGCAGCCCTAGCCAGTTTCCCTCCCAGCACAGATCGTGGATAATGACCGCCTGTATCCTCCACCCTAGGTCCCTTTCTACAAACAGAATCATGACTAAACAAATCAGAAATGACCCTAAACCAGTTAAATCCAAACCACCTAAACCCATTAACCTTTCCTTCACTAATATCCGGGGCATTCGTACTAACTTTCCTAGTGTAGAAGCGTTCCTGCATGAAAAGTCCCCTGACATCCTTGCGCACTGCGAAACTAACCTCAACTCAGCTATTCCCTCCTCTGACCTCTCCATCCCTGGTTATCTTCCCCTTTTAAGGAAGGATTCCACTGTCCACATGCATGGGCTGGGTGTCTATGTCAGCGAACACCTCCCCATAGCTAGGGTGACTTCACTCGAATCTACTGACCACCAATACATATGTCTCCGCCTGTCTCTCCTCAGTTCGGTTAGTTACCTATTCTTTCTTTACCGTTCTCCCTCCTCTCCTGACTGCTCCCTACTAGATAGCATTGCTGACGATATAGATAAGGCTATTTCCTATCACCCATTCGCCCACATATTTGTATTTGGAGACCTCAATGCCCATCACTCTGAGTGGCTTGAAAACGCCGTTACTGATCCAGCGGGCATTCACGCCATGAACTTTGCTATTTCCCAATCCCTTACACAAGTGGTGGACTTCCCCACTCGCTTCCCAAGCACTCCCTCGGGTCATTCCTCACTGCTAGATATATGTTTCACCTCTGCGTCTGACGCCTGTCAAGTCTCGCAGCTTTGCCCTCTCGGCAACTCCGACCACGCTGTAGTCTCTCTCAGTATTTCTTTCCAATCTCACTCCCCCCAGGAGCCCCCTACCTATAGGACCTCCTACCTCTACCAAAAAGCTGACTGGGATGCCTTTCGCGATTTCCTCTACGACGTCCCTTGGGGAAAAGTGTTCGACCTATCAGTTGATGACTGTGCCTCTGAGGTCTCATCATGGGTGAAAGCTGGCATTGATGCCTTCATACCCACCAGGAAGTATTGCTTAAAACCTCATTCCTCTCCGTGGTTCTCTCCGGCCTGCTCAGCCGCCATTGCCCACAGGAACCATTACTTCCGTCTATTCCGGAGACAGTCAACTGATCACAATAGGCGCCTGTTCACATCTGCTCGCAATGAGTGCAAGAGAACCCTAAATGACGCCAAACAGTTGTTTGCTGAGAGAATGCGACTGAGAGAATAGCTGACCGCAAGTTCGGCTCCAAGGACTATTGGAGGATTTGTAAACGAGTGCTCAACAATAGAAAATCCTCAATACCTCCTTTAATCCATGGATCTGAGGTTCTCACGTCATCTGCGGACAAAGCTGAGTACTTTGCCCACAGATTCTCATCCAACTCCACATTCGAGTCGTCCGGAGTACACCCACCCGACTTCCCTATTAGAACTGAGGCCAAACTGCACGACGTATATATTACCCCGACAGTAGTATCCAGAGTAATTTCAAAACTCGACCCCCATAAGGCGTGTGGAGACGATGAAATCCCGGTGATAGTCCTTAAGAGGTGTGCTCCTGAACTTTCCCCTGTCCTCTCTAAACTATTTAACTACTGCCTTTCTGTTTCCTACTTTCCTGCATGCTGGAAGTTCTCTTCAGTCGTTCCTGTATTTAAGAATTGTGGTGAACCCTCGGACCCATCCAACTATCGCCCTATCAGTCTTCTACCGATATTCGGGAAAGTATTCGAGGCTATAATCAATGCTGAAATAGTTCATCATCTCACCGCCCACAAACTGTTCTCCGACAGGCAATATGGATTTGCCTCTTCGTCCTACAGCACGAATGCTGGTGTCCCACAGGGCTCTATCCTGGGCCCGACGCTCTTCCTTATTTTCATCAACGACCTCCCAGATGAGATCAAGTCGCAAGTAGGCATCTACGCAGATGACACTACAATATACTACCGCACCAGTAAGAAACCTGTCGTGGCGGCCAGACATAATCTCGCTGCTGACCTTGAACGGGATCTACACTCTGTGGTGAACTGGGGCAAGAAGTGGCTTGTCAACTGCAATTAATCTAAGACCAAGCTGTTGTCTGTCAACCATTACAGGCAACCTCTCCTGCCTCCCATAAGCATGGACCAAGCGATTCTCCCTGAGAGTAATACACTACGCCTCCTCGGACTTACCCTGTCCTCAGACCTCAAATGGAACCACTATATTGAATCCATAGCAAAATCTACTGCTAAGAAGGTTGGGTTACTATGTCGATCCAGGATGTTTTTTCCACCTGAATCCATCCTGCATATATACAAGTCAACCATCCGTCCGTGCATGGAGTACTGCTGCCATTTATGGTCAGGTGCCCCTGCCGTTCTCCTCAGTGTTCTTGACAAGCTCCAAAGGAGAGTCTGTAATGTGATAGGTACTGACAGAGCGGCTCGATTTCAGCCACTTCCCCATCGCCGAAATGTGGCCTCCCTTTGTCTGTTCTATAAATACTTTCATGGCTTCTGCTCAGACGAACTTAAGTCACTGATGCTTCCTCAACAGGTGTTTACTCGTGCAACCAGACTGGCAACTGGGTCCCACCCATTCACAGTCAGGTTAGCCAAATGCAGACGACAATTCTACTCCTGCAGCTTCTTCTCTCGCACTTCCCGCCTGTGGAACTCGCTCCCGTATTCTTGCTTTCCTGACGGCTACAACCTCCAGAAATTTAAATGCAAAGTCAATACTCATTTACTAACCACTGGACTCTAGCTCTCTCCCCACCCCCGTATAACCTTCCCTTTCTCTCCACCTATGTATCTGTCATCGCACCTGCTTTCTCAGCTTTCTATTGTTCCTTTCTAACTAGTTTGTACTCCTCACTCTTTTCTAATTAATCTTTTTACATTTATGTAGCCCCCTGCACCAGTGGCGTTTCCGCCTTGCTCGGGGTGAAATGATTAAAAAAAACTGAGAAAAAGTAAGGAGTCGATGGCAAATTGCTTTATGATATAAATAGACAGAAAAAGTTGGATCAGAAGAGAAGAGAGGGAGAAAGTTAGAGTTCCATGCATCTGAATAATGCCGGTGTCAAATTTCACGCTGATATATTATCAGCCTCTAATGAGAGCAGGAGAATTTCTAAGAACTCTATTCAAATCCTAAGCTAATTACCTTAAAATATATCTTTTTATTCATGTTGAATACAACCGTATAACTTTTGTGTGAAAAAAGAACTCTGTCAATTTGTATTAAAACGTTTAGGAATATTACTTCGAACCCGATGATTTAATATGAACATTTTATCTTCTTGACAATTCATCGAAACTACGACCTTTTAATATTTGCTTACTTGCCCTTAATGAAGCTCCTGAAATTTCATACGCGTAAATGTGTAAATATATTCCTTAACTTGTTTCGTTACAAATAGCAAACGTTTTCCTCGTCATTGTCCCTACATACTTCACTATCATCATTTTCTGTCTCTTCATCATTTGGTTCATCATTTTTTTTATCATATAAAATTACGTTTTATTTTATTTTATAAAATTAATTTTGGAAAAGATCACCATATTTGAATATTATTTTTAAAGTAATGATCACATCTCTCGTCATTTTCTTCAGGGATCATCACTTGAGATTGAAACCGTTACCAATTCTTTCATTTAACCAATTAAGAAAATACAAAAAAAAGTGATAAAATGAACATAGGCAAAGAAGGTTTAAGCCATCATTGTGGAAATCAAAACGTTATTCAAGAAAAATGTTGATGCACGTTGCGACCGATCCATCTGACGGAAATACTTTGTAAATTAGTTAATATAACCTAACTATTTCAAAGAAAGACATAATAAACCTTTTGTTTAGTATCATCCATTAAATGGAATCTAGACGCGCAGACACTGTTGATCAAAGAAAAGCCTCAATGAAAAATAGAAATAGCTCGGTTATTGGTTAATATTAATTAATGAGCTGACATTATAGGCAAAATTATTATCTTTCAAATGTAACCGTCCTGATTACTATAGCAAGCACTTTTGATCAGCTGCTGCCGGGACCTGGATGGTTGAACATTCAATCGAATTCTTTTTCCACCCATGAGCAACGTCGGTTTCCATTATACGATAAAAAAAAACTGTAGTAACATTTTTTTTTTTACAGAAGTAAAGCTTCTTTCTTTTCTTTGTCTGTCTCTCTGTCTGTTTGTCTGAATATATATATATATATATATACATATATATATATATATATATAAGTTGACATTGAATTCAATGCCCAAAGTCGACAGTCTGTTTCTTGCTAAACGCAATCGTCAGATACATATCCTAACAATTGCATTTAGTCTGAAATATTTTATATGTATATACGCTCTGTCCCTGATATTGAGCACTCTAACCCATAATATAGCATACCTTAAAACTGTATTTTATCCTCACTCTCTCTCCCTCATTCACTCTCCCTCTCTCTCTCTCTCTCTCTCTCTCTCTCTATATATATATATATATATATATATATATATATATATATATATATAATATACGCGCTAAAATGTCTGCCTCCTTCTACTGAGCGCCCATAGCCCAGAGGTAGAATCGCCAACTGACGCCAATTCTGTCAGGTTTCAATCCTGGGTTAAAAGTAATCGGAGTCTAACCGTACTGATGAGCTGTGATACAGCGAAACAGATCTGTCTACGGATGACTATTTACGCTCTCACACCCTGGAAGAATTGGGGACTTTGAGAAACAGTAGTTACTTTGGCATGTACGCATCACTCATTAAATAATGAATTAGAGCACTCTGGCTATTGGGCGTGTATAATGAAAATATACGCGCTAAAAAGTCTGCCTTCTTCTACCGAGCGCCCATAGCCCAGAGGTAGAATCGCCGACTGACGCCAATTCGGTCGGCTTTCAATCCTGGCTTAAAAGCAATCGGAGTCTAACCGTACTGATGAGCTGTGATACAGCGAAACAGATCTGTCTGGGGATGACTATATATATATATATATATATATATATATATATAGAGAGAGAGAGAGAGAGAGAGAGAGATCATAGACAGAGAGCTTAATGAAATGACGACAAATTTATTTATATATATACACGTCGTTATTTCATTAAGCCTTCAGCCTATGATTAAAGAAATATTCATTTTGTATTTATTTTGCATTGTGTTAGAAGTACAGCATAAACTGGCTAATTATTCTGCACAGTTTCAGTTGTCATAAAGCATTATAGGATAGTTTGCATGTCCTTGCGCGCGTTTTGATAGGTTTGTGTTTACAAATATGAATTGTGTTTAAATAAAAATGTTCACATCTGAATCTATACAACAGAGCGTTTCATTACTTTCATATTGGTTGCAGGGCCGATTATGGTAACCGACTCTACAGGCTTTTAAGAAAAGGTGAAATAACGCAGGAAAGACAAGGATAACAAAAACTAGATGTTGGGTGACAAAGTTGCCAAAGTTTGATAACTTTTATTATGTTATGTTGTTACAGTTTGAACGATCTCTTGTGTAACCGTGGAATTGATTGAGTGATTTCTACCGGTGAGTGCGGCTGGCCGTTCGTAGGCCAGGGAATGAGGCCTGAGTTTTTAGCTACTGCTCCACCGGGCTGATTATATTGATTCGTCGGATGTTGCTACAGTTAGATGGTATGAACTGTACTAACTGTCGAAGTACTAGATGATCCGCTGACGGGCCTGTATATCACGTTAGCAGTCGACGTTTGATTGGTCCTGAGTCGAAATAGAGTTTCTACGCCAGTGGTCGCTGGCGAGTCGAACTGGACTGGTCGCTGGGTCGCTGCTGGGCCAAGCTAGACTGCTTACTACGCTGGAAGTCGCTGGGTCGCCTCTGGGTTGAACTACATTGGAAGTCGCGGAATCGACCTGGTGCATATCGAGGTAAGAAAGACCTTGCCCTAAAAAAAGCAGTTATAGTAATTCGTAAAAAGGACAGTTGCTTTTGTTTTGAAAAGGACAGTTGCAGTAGCAGTGATAATGATCAAACGTGTCAGGCAGGATGATAGCAGGTTAGATTTGGTTCTATAGCCTTGGTTGGCAACCAGTCTACTGCAGAAAGAAATAGTAACCTACTGCAAGAAAATCTTCTACCTAGTCAGTCATGAATCGAAAGGGACATGATCGCCCAAGGGTATATCACGTATGTCAATTAAGTGACGGAATGTAATGGCTATAGAAAATAAGTTTTATATACCCTGTTAAGATAACTAACTTGAAAGTTTTGAAATAAATACGTTTTATTTTGACTCTCACCATCAATCAAATTAAATTCCCAAATGACCGCACAATAGCAGAACTTAGTTACTAAAAACTCTGAAGGACAAAAATACTCAATACCAATGAAAATAAAAATTACCGAAGAGGGAAATACACTTTTGGCATTAAAAATATAATAATATTTAAAAGGCCACATTTAAAAATTACTGTCATATCCCGTTTTTTGTCATTTAATGTCAAAAGCGCATAATAAGCATCGTGATTCTGTGAATGGTAACGGGGTATGAACTATATATCCGTTTCCGGTTGTGAGGGAGAAAGAAAAAAAGAAAGAGGCTTGGTGACAAAGAACTGAACAATTTGTAAGTAATTATTTGCAGAGTAAAATAATAAAACAGGTAAATCCATGTGAAAATTGGACTGAATGGTTACAAACAAAAATCATTTCATGATGCTTTTCATTATTTTATACTTATATTAACGTACCACGGAATTTACGGATATTTCAATATATTATTGGCATTTCTTAGAACTAAGTTTCGGTTTACATTCTATGATGGTAATTCTGATCATAAATATTCTTCTCGTCGGATTCATTTATAACCTTTACAACTAGGTAATCCCAAGAGAAGTAGAAGTTCTGCCAAGAATTATTATTAGTAGGAATAATCTAAAGAATATAAGATACGCAGATGACACCATGTTGACATACACTAAATAAAACTACAGGAACTTCTAGAAAAACTTTAAAAAAAGCGAGAAGTCAATTGCAAGAAGACAATGTGTAGTTATCAGCAAGAGGAACATCGAACTACGAATTGAGGATGTCAGAATAAAAACAGACAGTTAAAATTTTTGAGACATATAATGAGAAAAGAGGGACTGGAGAATTTGACTCTCACAGGACCTACTGAAAGTAAGAGGAGCAGAGAGTAATTGTTATTAACCTACATAATGATTTTGTGTAAATAGATCTCAGAACAGGGAGTGGGAAGGATAGACAGGGGATAAACATTACTAAGAACTACAAAGGATATATGAAGTTGTGGAGAGTTATAATCTCTTACATATTACAGGAACAAAGCACATGAAAGAATAAAGAAGATAGTCTGATTTTCAACTCTGATAAAAGGTTAGATCTTTCAGCAAACAGTTTGATGCAGCAACCACTAAGCTGTTCAAGCACTTATCAGTTTGCCAGTGACTAGATATCGCGCTAACTTTATTTACATTGTTTGTTAGACTTACATTATTTTCTGTCCTGGTTTTCAGTCATTTTTTTTTTATTATTCACGTAAATCTGTAAAATCGCAGTAGAAAGACTTTGAATTAAGATGTTTAATAGATTAAATACTTGAACATTATCAACCGGTTTTGAAAAAGTGGATATACTGTTATTCACGGTAGAAATCTTACTTAAAATTTGCTTCCTGACATATGACAAAATTTTCTGTCTTTTACAATCACTCTAAACAGGACTATTCTATAGGGTTTACTATCAACTAATTATTATACTATTCTAAAATATTTTATACTTGTGAACCTGTACTGCTTCCTTTATAACTAGTCAGAAGCAAAAATTTCAAAATTATGAATAGTAACAACAAACTTGCTTTCAAAACAGTATTGTTAAGTATAAAATAAAGTTCGGGATCAAATTAAATGGATTTATATAAATGAAAAAGTATAACACAATTAATTTTTTGTTTTTGCTTTCCACTTATGTTCGCATTTTTATCAGATAAATCTTTTTCAAGTATCATGCTTGTTCTTTCGTTCCTTATTTAGTAATCAGGCGCCTTACGCTCTGTAAAAACTTCTCTGTTCATTATCTACGAATCCTAGAGATGGCGGTTGCTTTCAGAGTAAATCTCTAACCCTTTTTAAAAACTTTTGGTTTGCATCCTTTTGGTTTGCTTTGAAGCTGTATAGAGAGACGCATGTTTTAAGAAAGAAAGAAAGAAAGAAAGAAAGAAAGAAAGAAAGAAAGAAAGAAAGAAAAGATAAAGAAGACAGTAATGCCCTCGTGTGTTTAATGTCTGCTTCAGCGAAATGGAAAACCTTGTACATAATAATAAGAAAGTAAGAGACGATAGGGGAGGTTTGGGCATCTACTTCAGCGAAATTAAAAACCTTGTCAAATTTTAATCTTTTCATTTGTGTTCTCTTCTTTAAACAAGTATTGATACTTCCGATTGCAATGTTTTCTTAAAGTTGTTATGCTCAAATATTTAACAATACAACAGGAGAAATTACACAGCTATTTTGCAATTGTAGAATTTTCAAAGTGATTATTTCGGTCGTTACATTAAGAGTGATTCATCAGAATAGCAAAACAGTGAAATTTTCCCAAGCATTGCTAGTGAAGAAATAGTTGTTTTTACACAACGTACAATTAGTTTTATGAGAGTACATATATTTGCTGAACTTTTCCTATTATTATTATTATTATTATTATTATTATTATTATTATTATTATTATTGCTGTAGGCAATCAGAATCATCCTCGTGTCTGTCATCTTGTGCTACTGTTCCTAATATATTTGCAGGGAATGTGTGTCAAGTGTCATCAGGCTGTCATCGAGTTCTTGATTTAGGATTTACAACTGAGTATTGCCAATTCATATCATTATTATTTTATTCGCACTAGTGATTGTCTTATGATATTTTATTATTGAGTGGTAATAGTATACATCCGTCGTCGAGAAAAAAAGAGTCACAGTTGCTTATGATTCACAAATCCTTTTCAAATAGATCATGTTTTCCATCTAATATGACATTTCACATCTAAAACCCTCCATTAAAGACAAACGCCTTAAATATAAGATGGAATTCACTTTGAAACAATAATTTTACATTATTTTGTAATCAGCTTCCCTACAATTATTGCTTGACTAATTTTGGTGGGAACGAGATGAACTTCAATAAATAATTGCAGTCACTTAAAATTAAAGTAATTTTCTGCAATAGATAACGTTTTGCAGTTTGGCAAAATAATTCTACTTTTATCTTAGCTTAGTACTATATGTAAAATGCGTTTTGAGTAACTTGTGATTTGCGATTCACCTCAGATCGTGCTAGAATATACTTTGCACCTTGTGTGACATCAGAGAAGCCAGTTGCATTGACAAGTTCAGTTGATAGATGACATTCTGTCCAACAAATGCAGATTTGCACCTTATTGGATGTCAGTGGATGTCTCGACATGTTAACACGTAACGGGCAAGCGCGTGAATAAGAACCGCATAGTAAAGATAGATATATAAACAGTAACATTGGAGGAGAGAACGGACAGTCTTTTACATTGCGCAAGAGAATGTAAGGTCTACGTTCAGATGAAGGCCCTGAGATGATGAATACACTCACTGATCTATATATATATAAAAGGCAATCTATGAGTCTGTGGGTGACTGTAAGCTATGCAGGCCTAGATTTTTTAAGCTACGCCATTCACACTTTCTAGTGGCACATATCTACAGGGAGCCAGGTCGACACATACTTTTTGATTTTAATTTCAGCAATTTTTCCTTTCGTACTTTTTGGCCAATGCAGCCGATTGTTTACATTTCCTCCGTAAAATATCTAAGATCTAAGATGGTTACTGAATTACGTCACAGAAATCAAATCACACGTGTCAAACGCGACTAAAATATTTTTTATTAAAAAAAAAATGAGCCTTTATATTTAATTTTTATTCCGACGTTTTAAAGATTCATTTGGTCAACAAAAAATGTGAATATTTTTCCTCGTAATTTTGAAACAAAAGAAATATTTAAAAAAAAAAGAAGTGTTATTTCAAACAAAAATAAAATATGTAAAAAAAAAAGTAAAAAAAAGTGTCTGTAATTCGTGTGGCATTAATGTAACTGTTTCCTTTAAAATTAAATGCCTACATTTTTAAATATTCTTCGAAAATTTCTGAACTGAGAGCGTAATAGTTTTTATATTTCTAATTTCAGTAAAACAAAATAAATAATTTTTATTTTTATGTTAAATTCATTTAGTCAGCAAAAAATGTAAATATTTTCCCCTGTAATTTTGAAACAAAAACAAACGCAATGTTTTTTACAATGTCACACAAAACATCAAATCACGTTTACGCAAAACAAAAGAAAATAGTTTTTTTCTCCTACTACTAAAATGTTCCGAGTTGCACGGGCAACGCCGGGCTATGATGCTAGTCAACAATAATTGACGAAGTCTGAAGTTGAATAAAATGTAATGTTACGTATGACTGACTCAGTTTTCCTTACTCGACACGGCGATAATATTGCTCACTAATATGGGCTTTTCTAAGCGTTAATCTCACTAGATTGTGTTTATTTTTTTAACAATGACTTCCTTTATGATGGCCTGTATTTCAAGCTAGTTTTGTTTCAACATTAACTTCCATTTCAGCAACATCTTCTTTGTCAAAATCGACTATGTTTTTTCTTCTAGTTTGAACTGAGATTTTTAAGTCTTGTGGTATTGATTTCTGTTTCTACGGCCTCTGTGGTTGCAATTATTTATCTGTAATTGTTCTTTCCGGTTTGCCATGGTCAAATTCAGACGAGGGTGAATAGTACAAAATGAATATATCATGATCTCCATGTCTTTTAAACATACGTACAAGTTTATTTTTTGTTTTCTGCTAAGGATTGAAATTTTGTTTCTTTCTAAAGTCTATGTCAGCTCCATACTTATAACGCGTGTATTATTTTCTTAGGCTAATATAACTCCACACCGTAACCTTCTAGCTTGAGTGGCTGTTGGGTGTTGTATCGGGGGAATATTAATAAAAATATTGATCACTTTCCTCTTGACCTACTGATTTTATTTGATGTGAAGGATTTAAAGCACATTTCTGCTTCCTTTGAAGTAGTATGATCACCCCATTCATCAAATAAAAGACTTCCACCTTAACTTTTACTGGCCTGTCAATTTATAGCCTTCTTTACTCAAAACCCCAATTAAAATTAATCCTAATAACAAAATCTCTTGATCTCATTATTCTCTCTTTCTTCCCCCTATCACATTCTTTCCCACCACTTCTCCTCGCTTCTTACAGCGTTATTAGGAAGATCTAGATATGATGCTTTACATTTGATTAATGCGATATCATTTGGATCAGAGGATAAATCGTTGAGGATTTAGTCTTGTTAATATTGCACACACACACACACACACACACACACACACGGTCACACACATACGCGGCCACACACACACGCACTAAACGCATAGGCACGCGCATGCGTACAGACGTACACACGTCTTACTATCTAAGTTGACTGCATTTGTACATATTTTGTATGTAAAATCTGAGAATCAAACTATTGCTAGTTATCTCTCTTTTACTGAAGGCATCAGCAGGTTGTGTCTTTGCTATGACTATGTTGTACTGTTCGAATATTTTATGAAGATGGCAGATGAATGGACCAAAACCGGGAAAAGTACGGCAATAATTAATAATGGTAAAATATGTTTAAAGATTCACATGTGAAATATTTCTAATAAACAGGCAAATCCACAATATCTGACATAATCTTTATGCCATATATATATGTGTGTGTGTGTGTGTGTGTGTGTGTGTGTGTGTGTGTGTGAAGGAAGTCTTTCGTGAAATTAAAAAAGATAAAAAACAGATGAATGAAGAAAAAAATACAAGGAAAAATATAACTTTCAAAAAGGAATATTGATGATGAAAGGAAAAAAACAAAGATCATCGTTGAAATTCTTACAAAAATACTGTGGTTGTTGAACCGAAGGTGAAAATAGTAAGAGCAGAAGAGGAGGTAGAGAGACAAATACATAAATTAAAGTTTATCTTAAGAGATATCTAAGAATATAACAGAGGTAGAAAGAAAGAAAGAAAGAAATGGTTCTCGACAAAAAAAAAACGAAAGAAAGAAAAAAAGAAAGAAATAGTTCTCGACAAAGAAAGAAAGAAAGAAAGAAAGAAAGAAAGAAATGGTTCTCGACAAAGAAAGCGAAAGAAAGAAAGAAATGGTTCTCGACATAGAAAGAAAGAAATGGTTCCCAAGATAAAAAGAAAGAAAGAAATGGTTATCGACAAAGAAAACGAAAGAAAGAAAGAAAGAAAGAAAGAAAGAAAGAAAGAAATGGTTCTCGACATAGAAAGAAAGAAATGGTTCCCAAGATAAAAAGAAAGAAAGAAATGGTTATCGACAAAGAAAACGAAAGAAAGAAAGAAAGAAATCGTTCTCGACTTAGTCAAAAAGAAAGAAAGAAATAGTTCTCGACAAAGAAAGAAAGAAAGAAAGAAAGAAAGAAAGAACGAAAGAAGTGGTCCTTGACATGGAAAGAAAGGAGGAAAGAAATAGTTCTCGACATGGAAAGAAAGAAAGACAGAAGTGATTCTAGACAAAGAAAGAAACAAAGAGAAAGAAATGGTTAATGAGATTGTTAAGAAAGAAAGAAAGAAAGAAAGAAAGAAAGAAAGAAAGAAAGAAAGAAAGAAAGATATGGTTATCAAATAGAAATAAGAGGCAAATGGATTTGAGTAATACGGGTACATATATACACTATATTTTAGAGAAAAAGAATCAAAAGATATTGGAAGATAAAAAGTTAAAAAGAAAGAAAATGTTAAATGCTCTTAAACGGACAGAGTGGTGAGGAGGGGTAGGGAGGAAGTAACACTTAATAAATGTGAAGGTTCCAAAATAAATGATTCTAATGAAATAGAGAAAGAAGGAAACGTAATGGAGATGAAAGGAAAGAATGAAAACAGAAATAAACGAATTGTGGGGGGGGGTAATTATAGATTTCCTTTTTTGTTAACACGGTGACATGTGAGGTTGGTGAGCATGTTCTAAAGAGGTTCATGTGAAGTTAAGGGTCACGTGTCACGCGATTAGACTGAACAGATTGGGCCACTATCTTGATAGCCTTCCGGCTTGGCTTCGCACGAATTCCGTGGGGAGAGGGAGAATAGCAACGGGTTAACAGTTTAATCAGATCAGTAAGAAAAAATCTGTATTACTGTGCAACTGGGTATCGACACGCTCGTACGATTTGATGATCATTCACACAGAGTAAAGTATCCAATCATTTATTAAGATCTACACAATTTCTTGAATTACATCTACTTATATTAAGATAATTGTACATTACATCAAGACATACATATATAAATAGTTTATGCAGGCTATAATCCTTTACACACACTTACACACACACACACACACACACACACACACACACACACACACACATATACACATATATATATATATATATATATATATATATATATATATATAGGGCTTAGGCGGTAGCGACTCCGACTGACACCAAATTGGTCGAGTTTCGATTCCGGCCAGAAGCAAGTGGATGAGTCTAGCCACACCGATGAGCTGAGACACAGCAAAAGAGGCTGTGTGTGGATGACTAATATATATATAGAGAGAGAGAGAGTCTTTGACGGAACTTGTTGCTGAGTATTGGGGTGTTCATCGACATTTTCTTATAGGTATGTTTAGATGTAGATGTACAATTATTTTAATGTAAGTTGTGAAATTGTAGATGTAAGTTAAGAAATTGTGAAATTATTATAATATATATATATATATATATATATATATATATATGTGTGTGTGTGTGTGTGTTGTAAGTTTCGTGAGGACACCATTATGATAGTCAGGGAGCCCTCAAGAGTGAGAACATCATAAGGGTGTCCTTACGAAATATCAAAGTCGATATGAATCTGCAATCTCTATGTACTTATCAACGCTCTATCTACACCCCGATATCGAGCACTTTACGATAAAAATCTACTTGTAAAAATACATTTTATCAGTAAAAATACTAAAAAGAACAACAACCTTGTCGTTAAACATTATCTCAATTACAAAATATATTTATATATACCTATTTAATAAATGATTGAATGCGTTCTTTTTGTGTGAAATGAGTCCTATGTTGGATCTGAAGAGACAACCGCAGTCACCACATCGTAGGGTAAGAAGTTTCAGGAAATGGAGTGGTCTGGTTTTTCTTTGGGCTCATTTCGTCTCTTCTATTTGTCTTTTGGTGCTTTTCTTCTTGGATTAGTTTTTTCTGTTGTTTCCGTCTTCCAATTGACTAGATCGATTTCTGTCCTCAGCGAGTTGTATAGAAAGTGTTTTTGAATCGACGGCGTGGGGGGCTTCCCGTTGTCTATTACCAGGTGCGAGCTCCGAGAAAATAATTATTAAGATAGGCGGATATCGTATATATATATATATCAGCAGGAATAAGTGAAATTTTGATGACATTTTTACACTAAAAACGAAACTAAACTACCGGTTTCGTCCCAGATCTTTTGAAATTTAATTTCTGGGAATTTTCTGGGAATTGATTTAATCTTTTAAATATAAGATGAAAATGAGAGGAGGTAAAATGTAAACGAAATAGAGTTCAAAGCATTCACACCCAGCAAGCAATTTGCGGAAGTTGATGTATATGGACTCAAGAACTTTCAGGTGAGATAAAGAGTGCGACCTAGATATTACTGAAAGAACAGTCGGCACTCAATACTGTTACACATTCCCTACTATTTATAGCATGTTGTACTATAGATGACCTGGATGTATGGCTAATACTTGCGGCCGGATTAAAATATATATATATATATATATATATATATATATATATATATATATATGACCTCGCACGCCGATTGAGCACTATGAAGAACTGGTAGAATTTAAAAACATTAGCTACTCATGCAGTTACGTATCGTTCATTCTGTCATTAATTTGAACACTCTCGGCTACTGGCGTGTGTTTACATTGTGTAGATAACATGCTAAAATCCACCTTCCTACACAGTGCGCCTAGTTCAGATGTAGAATGGCCAACTGATGACAATGCGGTCGGGTTTCAATCCTGGCTAAAAGCATTCGAATGTCTAACCGTACTGATGATCTGCCAAACAGGATTGTCCGCGGATGACTATATATATATATATATATATATATATATATATTGAGAGGAAAACTCAACACATGGTTAAACGGTTACAAATCTATAATTTATTTCATTTTAACAGAGGAAGTGAGACTTGTAACCTTTAAACCGGAAATAGGATAGAAACATCAAATCATACATATAACACAATACAGAATAAGGAATACATACATTAAATCACATATACATAAAACAAAACTTTTCAGAATATATATACACACAAAAATATAGGAATAGATGAACTCAAAAAAGCACACCGATGGGATATATACATACATTAAATCACACAATTATATAAAAATTTCGTGAGAATATATACGCACACAAAAAAGCGAAACTTAGGAATAGAGATATGCAATATAAGCCCGCAGACATAAGAATCTACAAGGCAAAAAAGGGGGAGAGAAGTAAAAAAGAGAAAAGGAGACCGATAATTCACTTACAGTCACAAATATTTACTGACACAAAAATTTTAAAGATCAAATATTTTTTTTAAAACTTTTTCAAAAATTTTTTAAACATTTCTCTTTTTTTAAAATCTTTTCTAAAAAATCTTTTTTTTTTAAATGTTATAAAAAAAACAAAAATGTTTACAAGACAAATTATACAGAAAATACAAATGCATAAATTAATATAGATACTGGCGAAGGACTCAATGTAGTAAAAACAACAGTATACAGTCTCAAATGTTCAACATTATAACACAAAGAGTAACTGTAACACTTTTGATGTTTCTGTGGGTGCATTTGATTCTGATATTTTTGCAGATTTAGTGGGCATTTATATTTTGTAGACTTTTAGCAGGATTGTTGAACTGTAACACTTTTGATGTTTCTGTGGGTGCATTTGATTCTGATATTTTTCAGATTTAGTGGGCATTTATATTTTGTAGACTTTTAGCAGGATTGTTGAACACAAACAAATTGGGTTGTATAAGAATGATGGGCTTATTTTCAATAATGTCTGGCAAGTAACAACTTCAAGATAATGGAATTAGCATGAGTAAACGAATTAATCAACAGGTTTCCTGTAATTCCTTCAATGAAATTAGCAACGCATGCATTTTCAACAAAAAAATCTCTTCTGCTTAATTCCCAAATTCTTACACTCTGAAGAAACGTATCCAAATTAAAAACATGAAATGAATGTTATCATTATGTTATTCTACTCTGTTATTTTTTCCCGTGATAAAGAAATGGAATATATTCTTATAAGTTGGAAAGCAGGGTCATTCCGGATAGTTATTATTTCCAATGATAAAAGAAGATTTTTTTTTCTTATGAAATGGACATTGGGATAAATTTTTCTGAAATGTTAAGCAAAGTTGCTCTGCAATTTGTTTCTAGATTTAAAAAAAAAGTCTACAAATCGGATTTTTTGATAGTTTGTTTTATTCATTTATATTTCTTAATTCATTAAAGAATTTTTCTAAACGACATGAGTCATATATTGGTGAGTTTTTCTTTCTGTTTTTCGTTTAATATATTCAATTCAAGTATTTAATTTAAAGTCATAGTGTGCAACACAACATTAGAAGTAGATTGAGTAATAGAGTTCGAAATTACTAAGGCGAAACGTTGTCAATAATAATATTATTAATAATAATACATTGATGCAGGTCAAATGGAGTACCATCGTGAAGTTCAAGATTATTGTTTATGGCCACGTAATATATATTGTTGTCCTTCTCCTAGGCTGGTTGCCAACGACGGCTTGAGTCTTCACTGTTAATTAACCTATAGCTGTTAAAGAGAACCAATGGATTAAAACCTTTCCCAACGGGGCTAAAACTACTCTAACTCGACTGGAATTCAAACGCCTTTCTTCTATTTTTTGTACTGTGACTCTAACCATTGCGCCATCTTTATTATCAAATGTTGCTTTTTCATGTTACTTTATTTAAAAAATACTTTGTTTTTTAGAAAAATACCCCAAAAGATCGCCTTGCATCTTATAACGAAGGCTCTAACGCTTACGAAGAGAGGCTAAAATTTTACCTCCGATAGTCACTTCTATTTAGCTCAACCTCATAATATTGTTTACACAAACGATATTATTATTACTATAAAAAGAATTATCATAATGCACTGTTGCCGTTCGTCGGCACCAGCCGACCCAATATACCTAAACATATTTCAGCACATTCCTGCTATTAACCAGCTAGAAACTGCAAAATAAATAAATATATTAAAGAAAAAAATACCGCTAATGGTAAAACACTAACCTGGAAAACGATATTGAGACCATAGATAATTATGTCCATCATACGAAGCGGCCAAACAAGAATGAATAATGAAGAGTGAAAAGTGTTTACAGTGTGGTGTCTTGCTTGCAGTCCAACTGTGACTTTTTATACACAGAAATGTGCTCTGCTTTAGCTAAAGGTTTTTTAATTTTTCACAGTTTATAATATGTGTAATTTAAAATTTGAGATTTAAAATGTAATATCTCAGTTATAATCCTAACACCCTCTCTCTCTCTCTCTCTCTCTCTCTCTCTCTCTCTCTCTCTCTCTCCCTCTCTCTCTCTGGGAATCCACGTGCTACACTTTTATTATTTGACCGGTGTCTTTCTAAAGCTTAGACGAATCAGAAATTATTCAAAAGAAACAGAAGTCCAGTCTTTGAGAAGGTCGAAAAATTCAAAGAAATTTCAATCTTCTGTTTACGGGTAATGTTAATTTATAGCTTTGGTACCACCTTCGCCCAGTTAGACTAATTTTGAAATAAGGGGGGAAAATGATCTCTGTTTCTTGGCCATATTCTTTGATTTGTTTTAATATTTTTCCTTTCAGATTTAGTGAGTTGTTGCTGGGGAACTAGGGGAATTGACTTTTTTTTTTTACAAGACTACTCCTCCGAACTTATACTAAGTATGTACTTAATATTTTAATATTTGTTCTTTTTTACATCCCTCCTTTTTTTATTTATTCTTTCTTTAAATATATTACGGGATGTTAGCAAACCGGTAGGATAAAAAAACCTACAAAGGGCGGAGGAACTCTTAATGAGTCAACGGCCAGCTAACTAGAGTTAGTGTCTCAATAAATCACCGTGGAGAAGGCAACAGGATACCACTCCACTATCTTTATCCTCCGTAAAATCATGGCTATACAACAAATATATATTAAACCTAACTGCGTGAAGGGGGCTGCTCCCAAAGAGAGCAATTCCTTGCCCGGTAAGAACCGACATGGGCAACAGGTGACACCTGACCGTCATCCAGCGACTGTTAGCAACAACGGCGTAAAGAGGATAGTTCTTCCCAAAATATGTCCCTCGCCCGGGAAGGAACGACATGAGCAGCTGGTGTCTCGGGACCGTTACCCTGCGACTGCGCGCAACAAAGAAAAGATCACCTTGGGGACCTGGAACGTCAGGACGTTAAACAGCTGCGGACAACTAGAGAATGTCAAGCAGGAAATTAACAGACTAAAAATCAATATTCTAAGAATATGCGAAACCAGATGGCCAAATAATGGCGACTTCAACAGCGACAACCATAGGATAATATACGCTGGAGGTAAAATAATGAAAAATGAGTGGGCATAATACTAGACAAGGAAATGAAGAAATGTGTTTTGGGATACTGCCAATTCTTCGAAAGAGTTCTCCTAGTCAAGCTGAAAGGGAGACCGTTCAACATAATAATTGTAGTCATATATGCACCAACAACACAAAGCACCGAGGAAGAAATAGAATCTTTTTACTCCACTCTAGACAATGCCAAGGTTTAATTTAAAAGCCAAGAAATCAGAATCATCATGGGAGATTTGAATAGAAAGTAGGCAAGGAGAGGGAAGGTATGACAACTGGCAACTTTGGTTTAGGAATCCACAACGAACGAGAAGAAAAATGGGTGCAATGGTGCATGGCAAATGACCAGGTAATAACTAACACCTGGTTTCAAGAACACCCACGACGTCTATGGACTTGGAGAAGCCCAGGAGGTGACAAAAAACAGATAGACTACATAACCATTAACAGCAGATTCAGAAATGCAGTGGTTCAAAGCAAAACCTATCCAGGTGCTGACTGTGGAAGCGACCACGTCCCAGTCATCTGCAAATTAAAAGTGAAACTCCGGAGATTAAAGAAGCCTAATGCAGCACCAAAACTGATATACAACGCACTTGTGGATGACCTCAAACTACAGAAAGAATACACTAACAGCGTGAAAACCACATACGAAGAACAAACTAGGAAAGGACACTCAAAATGGGACTCGCTATAGAAAGCAATACTGACATCAGCAAACAACATTCCACCAAAGTAAAATAGGCGCAGAAAGAAAAACGAGTGGATGACGGAAGAGATTCTGGAAATGATGCAAAGGAGGTAGAAAATGATATCAAGACATGGAATGGAGTACAGAGAACTACACAAGGAAATAAGAAGAAAATGTAGACAGGATAAAGAGAAATGGCTCAATGACAAATGTGCTGATGTAGAGAGTTGAGCAAGAAGAATAAAGCAGACATGCATAAGGAAATAAAAGAACTGACAGGACAAAAAACCTGCTTTTCAACAGGATGTATGAAATCCAAGGATGGAACAATCATTTGGGAGAAAGAGGAAATACTCCAACGATGGGAAGAATATATAAAAGATCTTTTCCACGACAAGAGAGAACAACCAATAATACGCAAAGATGAGGACGAACCGGAAATATTAAAGTCGGAAGTGGAATCTGCAGTAGCCAAACTGAATAGAAACAAAGCAGTGGGACCAGATGGCATAGTCATAGAGCTGCTGATTGCCCTGGACGAATTTGGTATAGAAAAAAATTACTGAAATAATCAATGAAATTTATAATAGTGTGGTAATACCAGATGATCTCAGCAAGTCTATCTTCATAGCACTACTTAAGACGCCAGGAGCAAACGAATGCGAACTCCACAGAACCATCAGTTTAATGAGCCATATAACAAAACTGATCGTCCGAATCCTGATGAACAGAGAGAGAAGTAGAATCAGGCCAGAGATAGGACAAGAACAGTGTGGTTTCGTTAAAGACACGGGAACAAGGAATGCCATATTTATGATTAGGATGCTCTCAGAAAGGGCAATACAAATAAAGAAGGACTTATACCTGTGCTTAATTGATTATGCGAAGGCGTTTGACAAAATACGCCACAAAGAACTGATGGAGATGCTCGGCACTCTGGACATATTTGGGAAAGACTTGAGAGTAATAAAGAATCTTTACTGGCAGCAAACTGCTTGCAAACGGACAGGTAATGAATTGAGTTGATATACAAAGATAGAAAGGGCGTAAGACAGGGATGTGTCGTTTCACCAGATCTGTTCAACTTGCACAGCGAGAATATTTTGAGGTCCCTAGAAGTTATGCCTGGATTCGTAATTGGAGGCCACAATTTAGACAACCTAAGGTACGCAGATGATACAGTGCTGATAGCAGACACAGAAAGGAAACTACAAGACCTCCTACAGAAGGTAGCAGAAGAAAGTAACAAGAAAGGACTAGAAATAAACTGCACGAAAACCGAATGTATGGTCATCAGTAAAAAGGGCAGCCCAAAATGCCAAATACAGGTCGGGGATACCAGAAACAAGCAGTACAAAAATGTAAATACCTGGGAAGCGTTATAACAGAAGACAGAAAGTGCGACACAGAAATCCAAAGGCGTATTGGCATGGCGAAGGGAGCATTCCAGAAGTTGAGTAAAGTATTAAGAAATAGGACAATTTCGCTAGAAACTAGGAAGAGAAGACTGGATTGCTACGCGCTGTCCGTCTTTCAATATGGCAGTGAATGCTGGACAATACCATCAAAGATGAAGGAAAAACCTTAAGGAACTGAAATGTGGTCCTACAGAAGGATGCTGTGAATATCATGGATTGAGCATTTGAGCAATGATGATGTCTCGGAAATGATGGAAACAAAAAGGAAATTAATACTGAGCACCAGGAAGAAACAGCTGAAGTTCCTGGGACACGCAATGAGGGAGGAGGGCTTGGAGAATCTGATACTAACAGGCCATATAGAGGGAAAATAGACAGGGGAAAGTAATGGATAACATATTTGAAGAACCTAATCAGGTGGATGACGGAACGAGGATTACATGTTGTAACAGAAGGCGTGCTCAGAGCAACCAGGGATAGGGAAAAGTGGAAGGCCATGATCGTCTACGTCCTGAAGGGACAAGGCACATAGAAGACGAAGAATGCGATGGTATATTGCGTTAAACATTGCATGCTTAAGTACATTAAAAACTTTTTCCTAAATATGTTACACTAAAATAGGGATGCATTTAATGTCCGTATGTCTTTTATACTATAATTGCAACTCCAGATCTTCATGCCACAGTATAGTCTTCATCTTTGATCCACGTTTTTAACTACCAATCGTGGAATGACGATCTGGGGTGAAATAAAAAGCAACTTTTTTCCTTTACTTTTTTTTTTTTTTTTTGCTAATGTTCAACTTATACCAGACCCAAGAGCTACTTGAGGGTTACTGAAAGAGTTTGTTTTGTGTGTGTGTGTGTGTGTGTGTGTGTGTGTGTGTGTGTGTGTGTGTAAATAGTAAGTGGTAGGTGGCAAGGTTTGTGATTATTTGTGGGCAAGATAACGCTTAACCCTAAATTTAAAGAGGTTAATGCAATGAAGATAACAGAGACACTAGGAAAATTGATAAGAGTAATAGTCGGGTCGATTAATACAAGTGTATCTTCATATGAGATTGTACCAAGGTTAGCCAACCCAACAAATATCAAAGGTTTCGGAACCAAGAAATAAAAAATAAAATATTTTTGCTGGAATATTTGCAAATATATTCATATAAATCGATATTACATTGACATAGAATTCAGTAAAAGTGCTGGTAAAATTTGTTCTTAAATTGATTCTGTCTGTATTCATTTGGATCTTCTGTTGTAGAATGATTAATTAAGTTGACGTCGTATAACCGACGTTCGATCTTTGTGAACGCATGCTATACTGAATTAAGATTAATAAATATGTAGGTAATTTAGTTTTGATCGAACAATATACAAGATTTGTTGTATCAATCCTCCGAAATCCTTTTACCTGCCTTGAAAGATATCAAAATCTCTCCTTTTACCTGAACTCGTTCACTGATCACTGGCGACGATGGAAAATACGGATGAGACTCAAGAACTAGACAGGTCTCGCATATAATTGTTATTTACTAAGTGCAACATAAATTCAATTAAATGAAATAAAAGCAAGAAGAGAAAAATGTTCATTTTCCAAGTAAAGAAATCTAGCAGCATTTGAAATCCGGGCTAGACCATCAATCTCTTACACAATTGAGAAATATATCAATTACATCAAACACAAGGTTTTTATTTTATCCCTTACTTTAAGTTTTTGTTTCCTTTTATATATATATATATATATATATATATATATATATATATATATATATATATATTATGAGATTGTATTCAATTAGTTTTATATTCTTTTATTTCCTTCCTTCTTAAAAAATGGCCTCCTAATGAATTTTATACTTATAAGAAACAATATTGAAATGTGACTGGCGTCCCAGTGTCAATATTAAATTTATAAATACCAAATTTTAGCTTAAAATTTTTGCAAGGACATTGTTTCGATCTACGGCTTAACGTGTTACGTAAGTAGTAGTTAATCTTTTATCATTATGTCACAGGCACGAAATACTCATATATATCCATATTTAGTATTCATAACCACTTAATCATAAAAAAAATTCAGTTATACGTGTAAGTATATCAGACCTGCTAATAATTATGATGTTTATTAAGTTTATCTATTGTGAAAGATCATTAAAAAAAGACGAGACCTGGTAGCATATTGATAATTATTAAGCATTAGAGCAAATTTCTAATTAGCGTTTTAGTAATATGACAGAGTCGTTTCGCCCATAAGGTAAAGACGTCTACTGCGAAGGAAGAGGATATTTGAATCTGGAACAGAAACTAAAACCTATATTTAACAAATTTGTTAATATTTATCAAATATGAATCCAATTAATATTCTTCTTCTTCTATGTTCCATGTCACTACAAAACGTAGACGATCATGGCCTTCCACGACTTCCTATCCCGGGTAGCTCTTAGTACGCTTTCTCCTGTTACGTCACCCAAACCCCGCTCTGCCATCCACCTGCTCAGGCCCTTTAAATATGTTATCCGCTGTTTTCTCATGCCGCTCTTTCCCTCTGTCTAACCTGTGAGCATCAGATTCTCCAAGACTTCTTTTCTCATCACATGTCCCAAGAACTTCACTTGTCTTTTCCTGATGCTCAGTATTAATTTCCTTTTAGTTTCCATCCTTTCTAAACATCATCATTGTTCACATGCTTAATCCATGATATTCGCAGCATCCTTCTGCAGAACCACATTTCAGTTGCTTCAAGTTTTTCCTTCATCTTTGATGATATTGTCCAGCATTTACTGCCATATTGAAGGACGGACATCACATAGCAATCCAGAACTCTCTTATTTGTTTCTAACAAAATCTTCCTGTCTAATACTCTGCTCAGTTCGCCTTCGGATCACAGTGTCGTACTTTCCGTCTTCCGTGAGAACACTTCCCAAATACTTAAAATTTTTAATTGCTTAATTTTAGTATCCTCAGTTTGTAATTGGCATTTTGGGCTCCTCGGTTTTCTTGTAGTTTATTTGTCGTCCTTTCTTTCGACTTTCTTCATCTCCCTTTTTAAGAGGTTTTGTAGTTTTCTTTTCGTGTCATCTATCAGCACTGTATCTTCTGCGTACCTTATGTTGTTCAGATTGTGACCGCCAATGACGAATCCTGGCATAACTTTTAGGGTCCTCAGAATAGTCTCGCTGTGCAAGTTGAATAGATCCGTCGAAAAGACACATCCTTGTCTTACGCCCTTTTCTATCTTTGTATGTCTGCTGAATTCGTTTCCTGTTCGTATGCAGGCGGTTTGATACCAGTAGAGGTTCTTGATTATTTTGATGTCTTTGCCAAATATGTCGAGGTTGCTGAGCATTTCTGTTATTTATTTGTGGCGTACTTTGTCGAACGCCTTGGCATAGTCTACAAAACACAAGTAAACTTCCTTTTTCATTTGTATTGCCCTTTCTGATACTCAGCTATAAGCAACTCTAACAACAGCTGTCTTTCCTTCAGTATCGTTTTATCTGACGTAATTCGATGAATAGAAAATTAGTATTAATATTTTTAATATTAGTAAATGGCTTATAACTTACTTAACCTTTACTAATTAATATTAAATAATCTCTCCTTTGATTAGTTGTAAAAATAAATTAATTTGATTATTGTGAGAATCATTTTAATAACTTCATTTGAGCGACCATGTATGCATTTTATATTTATCTCAAATAAATAAGAATAAGAAATTATTTTTACCCTGAATGTAAGAAAAATATTTTATATATGAAAAACTCACTCAAAAGATAAAATCTGTCTGTCTGTCTGTCTCTTTCTCAAATAAAGTTATGTTTACGTAGTTTCTGCATATTTCCGCCTACTTTGTTTTTAACAGATTATTCTAAATTAGTGTTGAGTTTACTTTTTTCTAATGCATTACTGTATTTAATTTTGCAGTTGTCAATATATATAATATCGTACACTGAGTGTTGGTGCAAATAAAATAGTGAGTAACAGAGTTATTATATATTAATAATAAATATACATTTTTCCTCAAATGTAGCACAACTCAGATTCGTGCTTCTCTGAGTCAATTTATTTAATTGCAATTTCGATGACTATATATATACTGGAATATCGTAATAGATAGATAGATAGATAGATAGATAGATAGATAGATAGATAGATAGATAGATAGATAGATTGCCTATAATATCCTCATCTTTGTTTTCCAGGACGTTTGGCTGACGTGCACTCCGGCCTTCTTCAAGTGTCTGTCGATCCAAGTAAGCTTCAAGTAATTCCAAACTAAACACTTTATTCAATATCCCTAATTATATATTGTACTTGTTCTGTTGTTCATGTCTCGATATTTCGTCTTATTGTTTAATACTGCTCGGCCATTGCTCACCCACTGCTCAGTCATTGTTCGCCTGCTTCCTATTGAGTTTTACCAGAGAATAGCCAAATAGCTCGAAGTGTTGGTTCATAGTAATTGGGAGTTCAATATCTGCACCGAGTAGTGCAGGCTCAGACTCAGTGGGAAGAGGACGCGCGATAATTGGGCAGTAGGTTTTTAAAAATAAGTACTCTGTACAAGGCCCGGGAGTCGCTCGAGGTAGAGGGTCGCATTAAAACACAAGTTATACTGATAGGAGAGGAAGATAATGGCTAATCCTTGACTTGAACAGATTAAGATAGTAGTGATCTTAGAAGCATCCTATTTGGCGTTGGTTTCAATAAAAAAATAGTTCTGGAACTTACTTCTCACAGATATAACACGGAGGGAATATGGTGGTTTGCTACTATGTAAGAGGCATGACGTGTTCTTGGCGTGATGGTTTAAATTGGTGGGATCAGGGAGTGTAGTTCGTCCGAGCACTTTCCTTGGATGAGAAAGGTAAAACATCTAGAGGCTCACTACATCCCGCCTGTGAGAAAGAGGTTTGAGGATGGAAAATAATTTGTCACCCACAAGGAAACGGAGACACTTTCGGATTGGAGAGTGACGACTGGGCAGTACTACATTTTTGGCCTGATCTCGTTTTTGTAAAGGTAGAGGATAGCATACAGTGTCAGATGCTTACTGGAGAGTTACCAGGAACCGACCATACTTTTTCCTTGCATTTTTTGTGATGGATGGACAGCGGAAAGAGAGCAATATAGATTAAATAAAGGGCTCAGTTCAGAATTCCTTGAAAGCTACCCGAATTGACAAATACCTGTATAATTCCTTGAAAGCTACCCGAATTGACAAATACCTGTATAATTCCTTGAAAGCTACCCGAATTGACAAATACCTGTATAATTCCTTGAAAGCTACCCGAATTGACAAATACCTGTATAATTCCTTGAAAGCTACCCGAATTGACAAATACCTGTATAATTCCTTGAAAGCTACCCGAATTGACAAATACCTGTGTATAATGAAGGTCACAACGGTGATAGGAACAACAAAGAGAAGGACATTAGCTTGAATGTAAACAATGTACAATTTCTCTCATTGCTGACTTTTTTTAATTCCCTTTCTGCACCTTTTTTATTTTTTTATTTTTTATTTATTTTTTTTTTTTTTTGACGCGTGTAAGTGTTCAAATTGTAAAAGAACAAACATATCTTTGCATCTCTTCCGTCGTCATCGATTGTTCATTGTGGAGGAAAAGGAAAATACTTGCAGTTATTAGTCATTTTTTCTTTAGTTTTATATGTTATATAATTCATTTGTGATACTTCAACAAGCACGCTAGAAAGACTAATCTAAAAATTCTTGGTAGAATTGATAAATTTCAGTGCAAGTTCGAGTAAAGTATATGGAAATTGTGACTGGTTCTAAAAATAGTTGAATTTATGTAACATTGGGGTATTACAGATTCTGCAAATAAACACAAAATTGTTTTGGGCATCTTGGATAATAATGTTGGAAAACCACAATCTTATAATCATTCGAATAACGACAAGCCTTACTGCAGTCCGATAAATTCTTCTTTCTCTTTTTCCCGCTTAACCAAAAGCCTTTTCACCCACAAGGTCCATTATCTTTCTGTTCCCGCAGCCGTAACACGAACGACACAATCTTCCTTTTTTTAGATATCATTCACTAAATATCTGCTTTCTTTCTTTGTTAGGATTAGGTTATAATGTCAGGTAAGACATTCAGACTTTAATAGTTGTTATTTTACGAGCATTGCAATATAATTATAGATAAATTAATAAATATCAGTTTACAAAATAGGTTCCTTTTTCTTCTTGAAAGTTTATTTCTTTTTTTGGGGGGATGGCTTCATACTTTTATGTTTTCTTTAAATTTTTCTATATCTAAAATTGACTCTTTTTATCCGTAATTATGATTTTGTTTCAATGAAGAAAAAATGAAAATATTTAATATTAAAATAATCTTAATTAATTTTTCTTTAATTTATTTCTTTATGTAAAGGTAAAGAAATCTGTCTTTTCGGTTTTTAATTGACAAATGGTAAAAGAAAAATAATAAAACTAATTTTATTTTCTTCATTTTAAACGACTTCGAATGAATGATAAATATAAAGATGTCTGCCATGTTTCGTTCAGTAAATGTTTTATTAATATGAAAATGTGTTCTTTGAATAAGTTTTCTCAAAATAACATTTTGTAGCGATAATTGTCATTGTTTTCATTAGTTGGACTGAAATAATGAAAAATCTTTAAAATTATAAGTGACCTATAATATTTTAGTTCTGTAAATCTTACAACGTTTCATGAAAATTTCCCCTTGAGAGATTTTGTGTAAAGACCATTTTGTATCGATTTCATTTTAGAGAATCTCCAATTTCTAAGTACTTGTAACTGCTTAGGATATTTCAATGTTTCGACATATGGTTTCGGATATACTGGTTCTTATTTTCATCGGATTTCTACTTTTCTACCGTTTTTTTCTCTATTTTCTCTTGCTTCCTCTTTTATTTTTGTTTTCCTCTTTCTTCCTTGTGTTTCTCATTAAATCATTTTTCCCTTCATCATCTTTGCCGCTCTTTCGAAACTCTCTTTCTTTCATTGTATTCACTCTCTTTCATTTTAATTATTGCTTTCTCTTCTCTTTTTCTTTTTCTTTCTTTTTTACATTACTCTGTGTGTATTTTTATTATTCTCCTTTCTTACTGTTTCTTTTAATTCACAATCATTATCATCTTCGGTTTCTCTTTAATCATTTACGTTTTTTCCTTTTTGCTTCTCGTCAATTCCTCATAGTTTTTATTTCTTTCTCGTTTTTTTTTTTATTATTATTCTTTCACTATTTTTCATTTGATATTAACAATTCATTTTCTTATCTATTTTCCCCTTCTTTTATTTTTCCCCTTGTTCCATTTTAGGAGTTTTTGGTTTTCTGCTACTCATATTGTAGTGTCTATTTTCTTCGTTCTCATAAACACTTTATCTTTCTCAGCAAGTTACGGAAAGGAGACTTGGCGGTATTGCGCATACTCGGAAGTGAATCGGTAAAAGCCATTTTTCTAATATGACATGCAGTCAAAATCCACACACCTTTCATCCACTCACTTCAGTGACCCCTGTGCTATTGTTTCAGTGCTTCCTGTTGTTCATGCTTGTGCACGAATTTATTGCATCCTATTATTGGTATAAGTTTACATTTGTTATATCATTTTATGTATTTTTCATTTAGCAGTTTTATCATTTTTCTTTGCTTAACCTGTTGGTTACTTATGAGTCTTCAGTATGATTAACAGAGTCAAAGCGTTTATTTTAGTTGTCAAAATATATACTTAAACTGAGATCACTTCTTTACACTTTTTAATTTCCTCTACATCCTTCCATTACCAAACATCTCTCACTTTCTATCCATTCGACCTTATTTTTCTCTTTTGTTTTCTTTTCTTGTCTCTGCTTTGCCTTTCTTTTCTATTTTACCCTATATTCTATCATTTTGCTTAACTAAAACCTTCTATTTCCACAACCTTCATTATCTTCCTACTGCTCTTAACTTGATGACGTCTATATATATATATATATATATATATATATATGTGTGTGTGTGTGTGTGTGTGTGTGTGTGCGCGTGTGTGTGTGTGTGTGTGTGTGTGTGTGTGTGTGTGTGTGTGTGTGTGTGTGTGTGTGTGTGTGTGTGTATTCAAGTCGACTGCAAATGATTTTACCTGGATGTAAAGGCTCGGCACTTTTCTGAAAATCAACCAACAGTAAAATCAAGATGTGAGAACTTCAAAGTTACCACCAATTGTTCAGAAGTAGGGAAAAGAAAATACAAAATAGAAAAGAAAATACATATAGAAATGAAAGACAGGTAAGGAGATTCACAAGCCCTCTGTCGAGCTGAAGACATTCGCGGGCAGAGATAGACTGAGAGGCGGTAGAAGAGAGTCAGCAGAGTCAGAATCACGTGAGAGAAACGGTTAGAGTAAGAAGCGGAGTTCTCACTAGTTGAGCGATAGATCTGGTACGTTAGTCTGTCGTGAGAGAAGACAAAAGGAGTAGCGAAGATATTCCAAGTGTTAATTGTCTATCTTGGACAGTGCTACACGAATCCATGAATAAACGGTTCAGTATATCAAAACAGAATTCGTGTTTTCTGTTCTGCCGGTGGCGATATTTCCGTTCCTTTGAGGAATGTACAGCGGATCTTACCCAATTCTTGTTCTTAACCAAAGCAAAGAGGAATTGAAACTTTGGGGTGAGACAGAAGCTGATTAATTGTTGAAAAGCTGACCGAATGCAGTCTTTCTACGTTTACAACGATATTAGCTGATAAAATGTCCTTATATCTACTTTTTGTATTCATTTACAAATGATTTTAAATGGCATATCAAGATTCAGCATCCTTTTATTTTCTTGAATATCTGTAAACTGTCCATTTCAATATTTGTTTTACAGAAAATTAATCGAGTAGTTTCTCATTGTTTTCTCGACAGTTCTGAATTCATAAATATCCTTCTCAGCTAAAAACCTCAGTCTGCTCTGCTATTTTACTCATAACAGGAGCAGGGAAGAAGAGATAGATTCATATCAACGGCACTAGTGCGAAATAACAACAGCAGCTTTAGCCTCAATTTGAACTCGACCGGCTGAGCTCATTTTCAGTGCCCATAAACATGTATAACTGGTAATAATCCCAGAACTCATCTATACGCATTTATACACTAATGTATTAACTTCTACTTCCAAGTATGTATACAGTTGGGTCTTATGATGTTTTTTGTTTTTAAACATGAGTTCATTTATGTGTCTAAAAAAGAAAAGAATCGTAAAGTTTAAATGTGCCGCCTTTATGTGTCAAGAATGCTTCCAGTTTCTGTCCCATTTCAATATTGTCCTCTTGTATTTTGGTCCTGGTCCTTCCCTGCTGGGCTTTGGCTAAATATGTGTGGGTTACTCTACATACTTTGAATAATTATTTTTACGTAAAATGTTTGAAAGACTGTTTTTAACTTCTTTGGTCCTGAATGTTCTACCATTTATGAAATGCTACCAGGGCTTTCTTTTTATTACTCAGAGACATAAAACAAAATTGATTTGTTTCTCTTTATATATTTTTGCTTATATGTCATGTACAGAGAGAGAGAGAGAGAGAGAGAGAGAGAGAGGCCATTCAAACTCTAATGTTATGTAACATATATGAATTATTCGTTGAATCCAAAGAATTTGTTAGTAGAAACTTGCTTATTTGAAAATGATGAATTCTATAACTGACCATCACAAATGCTCGAATAGCATCCGATTTCTTCAATATTTCTGCTGTCAATAAACAGTTTAGAAGTGAAGGAAAAAACGAAAGATTGAAGAGAGGATGTAAAAATGAAATGAAAATATAAAGAACTAGAAAATTTCGTGCAACAAAGAAAAATGGAAAAAGAAAAATGGGGTTTCTTTCGATTACTCAAAGACATGAATCAAAATTGATTTGTTTCTTTTTATATATTTTTGATTATGTCATGTCAGAAAAATAAAAGAAAATCTTGAGGTATTAAAAGAGGCGAGTCAAAATATGTGACAGAACATCCATTCTTAATGATCTTATTTTTAGGAGTGGTGGCTTGTTTTGCAAAGTCTACCCTTTGTCATGCTTGAGAATAACACTTATTCTGTTTACCAAAGTAGGGCACTTTTGACTTCGTCTAACCGACCAAGTTGTTGGCAGTAAACGTCTACAGTCTTGATTCTTTCATGTACCAAAAACTTGTAAAGGATGTCTTCTATATTCCAAAAAAATAAAATTTGTACGTATATTTACCCATGTTTCTTGTACCATTTCTTTTTCACCAGAAATATTCAAATACTGGTCACCGGGTAAAATATTGTCTTACTCAGCATTCGTATACGGAGATGGAGAGAGAAGAGATTTATAACTACTAGTAGAGGAAGAAAGAATCAGAAAAAATGGGTAAGTGGGAAGAATTTACGCACATCATCTCGGGATACGGAATTCATCCTTCTCAGTTATTTTGTTTAAATGGCTGGGCAATGTAGACGGAATTTCAATGGAGTAGCGGGCGTTGAGGTTTTCTTATCTTATTTTCCTAATTTATTTTTGTTTATTCTGTACTTGATTTTATTTATTTAAACGTATTTATTTGGCTTTTGATAAACGTATTTATTTTTAATGTTTATGATAAACGTATTTATTTTTCTTTTGATAACCTAAACAGTCTGAGCAAAATTTGGCCTGAACGGCAAAGAATCTACTCAGAGATAATCAATTTTATCAACACAACCAGTCATCTTCTAGTTCAAAAATTAGCACTGAACAGCGTACTTACATCCAAAACCACTCCTACATCTATATATATATATATATATATATATATATATATATGCAAAATCTACTTTACCAACCTGTTCTGATGCATTTATCTGTAAATTATATTGTGCAGTTGTATGGACATATCCATGTTTAAGTGTATCCATCTTGCTACCGCAATAGCCATCCATTAAAAAGACCAGAAGTTATGGCTCCCAGCATCCTCTCACTTTTCCGGCTTTCCATCTTTCAGAGTCGACGTTATATCGTTGATTGTCACGCGTTCCTTTTACCAACTCGATAAAGCAACTCAAAGAGATGAGAAACTCCCCTTCTCTCTCTTGTCCCTTTACATGTAGATTATCTTCTTACATTTAAATAATCAGTGGGAAATCTTTCTTGCGCTATCAGCTATTTCCAACTGAAGGCAAATTCATACGAAAAGATAAGAAATAAAATCCAAGTTCTCTGAATTTATAAACAAATATCTTTGACACAGAAAACATTATTGACTATCATACTTCTAATCCCACAGATCACAGAATAACTAAGCACTTCACAGAAATCGAAAGACGGGTAAGGATGTGTCTTTTCATTGGATTTGTTAAAGCTCGACAGCGAGGTTATCCTAAGGGAGCTGGATAAACTAACCATTATCGGTCTTGACATAATATACGCAGGTGACACTCTTAATGGCAGCAAGAGAAGGAAAACTACAAGACTATCTAGACAAGTAAAAAAAAAAAAGCGAAGAGAAAAGACTAATCACTAATTTTAAGAAAATATAATGTTGTCAGCAAGAGGAATGAAGCACGTACAGAAATTTAACAAAAGATGAAAAATGTAACACACAAATCCGAAGGCGCATTGGATTAGCGAAAGATACCTTTGAAAAGCTAAACAAAGTAGTAAGAGACGGGAAAAGTGTTAGGTGTTTTGAGACTTTATATAAGGGAAGATTTAGAATACCGATTTTCAAGATGGGCAAGAACCCTTAATTTGAAAGATGGTTAAAACATAATTTTCAAACTCCTTTTTATTTGTTTTTTTTATCGGATAAATACGATTAATTAATATTAATAATGTTTATATTGTGTGTGCACGTGTGTATATGTGTAAGTTTGTGTGTGTGTGTGTTTGTGTGCGAGGAAGAGAGAGAGAGGCTACGACGTATTCTCTTTACATCACAGCTTCACCATGCTATTGTTGCTACTGTGATTTTCGCAGGTTATACAGAATGGGGTTGTTAACCGGACACCGAGTCAGTTTTAAATTCAGTTATCTTTCTCCAAGACTAATTGTCGTCCACTGCTACAGTGTCCAGTCTACTCTGCAATTTAACCCATAACAAGAGGAAGAAGAAATGGATTTGTGCGAAAGTAAACAGATAGACTAGGGTCAGAATTTGAACTGAGAATGCCGATATTATTTCCACAAGGATAACTACTATATAACTCTCACATTGTCTTGAGAAACAACTTGTTATTAATAAGTCTCTCTCTCTCTCTCTCTCTCTCTCTCTCTCTCTCGTGCGCTATATAGGCATGGAAAAAGAGTAATTCACAAATGGAGATATTTTTAAAAAATCTTGGACGAAATTCCCAACACAACATATATATATACAGAGAGAAAGGTAGAGAGAGAGAGAGAGAGAGAGAGAGAGAGAGAGAGAGAGTGTGTGTGTGTGTGTGTGTGTGTGTTTTGCTAAAATGTTTTCGGTCCTACCAACTTCAAAACTCCAAACAAAAAATCAAAAGATCAAACATCATTCCTTCCTGATCGTGCCGAAAACTTTTCACCAGTGTATATAAGTCGAATACATTTTTCATTATTTTATAACACATAACACATAAGCTTGATTTAACAAGCCATATTGATATAGGACGAAGAATGAAGAGAGCTAGACAACCACCTACATACATGATGAACTTCCGGAAATGCATTACCGGTTACTCTGCGATGCCATTTGATTTTGTGCGAGTTGGAGTAAAACCCTTGTTTCCCTTGACAACTTTTATGAATAGCATTTGTAAAAAGTAAATATCTACTTATCAGCTTTCCTTCCACTATACACAATACGCAACTTATATTTCTTAATCAAATACTTATATTTCTTAATTATATATATATATATATATATATATATATATATATATATATATATATATACACATGTGCTCTGTGTGTGTGTGTGTGTGTGTGTAGTTTATTACTTCAAAGGTTATTTCAGTGGATACCCGCATTTGATTAGACCCTACGGTATTTATTTTGTCTACCAGTCTGTAAAATCAAGAAATCATATTCAAGAAAATATAAACTCTGACAACATTCGCAGTTCTATTTGATTTGTGTGGGGTGAGAGTGTGTGTATATGTGTGGTTAAGACCAACAATATATATATATGAAAAACTACTAAAAAGTTGTGACTTTTTTAAAGTTACAACTTTTTGTAGTTTTTTTTATTTTTTTGACAGTATTTATTTATTTCTATTATTATATTTGATATTTCAGACCGTCCTTGGCTTTTCATCAGAAACAAATGCTTTTAAAATTTAAATTAGAAACGTATTTCGCGAGAGCGTTCGTGGAGAGATTGTTTACATCACGTGAGGCAGAAAGCGACAGATTTTTAAAAATATTTGTAAACGTAAACCGATAATAATACTTATAAATTTTGTTTTAGAGAAAAAATTTTTTAAGTGTATCTAAAAAATGTTTGACTATTGAAATATTTATTAAGATTCAAAACACCTAAGTCCCTATTTAACCCTAGCCTGTGTGTATTTAATTTTAAAATCCAGTATACACACACATATATATATATATACTGGATTTTAAAATTAAAGACTGATTTTTCTCCAGTTTCTGAAAGGATTTTTTTGTTGCTGGGGTGAGGTGTTATCCCCCGTGGGGATTTTCATATCGAAATGGTCATCCAACATCCTTGAATTAATCCTATTTTAATTTATATATATATATATATATATATATATATATATATATATATATATATATATATATGCTTTACGGTAAGGTTATATAACATTTATTATATGTTTATTCGTTGAATCCAAAGAATTTGTTAGTAGAAACTTGCTTATTTGAAAATGATGAATTCTAAAACTGACCATCACAAATGCTCAAATAGCATCCGATTTCTTCAATATTTCTGCTGTCAATAAACAGTTTAGAAGTGAAGGAAAAAAACGAAAGATTGAAGAGAGGATGTAAAAATGAAATGAAAATATCAAGAACTAGAAAATTTCGTGCAACAAAGAAAAACGGAAAAAGAAATATGGGGTTTCTTTCGATTACTCAAAGACATGAATCAAAATTGATTTGTTTCTTTTTATATATTTTTGATTATATGTCATACCACAGAAACTTTCTCGACATTCAAAAATAAAATGTTCACTGACATTGAGATTTTTTTCGTCTGATACTATCTGGAAATGACGAATTTAGATTATGAACTCTTCCTAAATTCGACAAATTAGTTATCTAGAGACACGAGCAAGCGAAAGAAGCAGCAGTAATGTTGACTGAGTGATAGACGCACTAACTCGAGAGACACATGCATTTTCACACAACTCAGCAATGTTCGTCATTTTATTTCCCTCTCTCACACTCCCGCTCTCTCTCACACACACACACACACACACACACACACACACACACACACACACACACACACACACACACACACATCTTCTTTCCCACCTCATTATTAGTGATATGGTTGCTGTTAAATGTGAAAGATTGTTAATCAATTCTATAATGTTTTATTTAGAGTTGCTACTTTGAACGAAGATTACCAGTTGTTTTTTAGTTATAGATAATTTTGGAAATTCTTTGGATACTAATAATAAATATTATAAATAATAATAATAATAATAATAATAATAATAATATGAATCCAAAATGCTGGTTCTGTAACAAATATCAGGAAACCATAAACCTTCTAATCTCATGATTTTCGGTACTTGCGCCAAATGAACATAAAAAATTGTCACGATGGAGTGGGGTAATATTTACACTGAACAAAATACAAAAACTTTGGAAAAGATGCTAATAAGAACTGTGTATAAACATCACCCAGCACCTGTTACAGAAATAGAAGACGTCACAATTCTATGGAATTACACCATCTTTATAGACAGCAAATAGGCAGGACATAATTGTTAAACCGAAAAGAAAAAACTTTCCTACTGATTGATATGCCTTATTCATCGGGTTGTAACCTAGGAAACAAGGAATTTATATACTCTATCTTAAGACCTTGAAAGATCTGGAAATCGAAATATAAAAAATGGGGAAATTAAAAACAAGAACGGTACCAAGCATAGTAGCTGCGCTTGGAATGATAAAAAAGTGACACAAACAACACACTGAAAAAATCACCAGTAATCCCAGCTTAAGAGAAATATAAAAAATTGTCCCGTCTTATTATTGAAAAGTATTTGCAAGATATATGCAGCTATGATCTGTTATTTTCTGAAATGTGTTACTTTTGATTTCTTTTTCAGCATAAATTAATGTATTTTTAGGTGTGCCTTGTGGTGCAGTGGATATCGTTTTGGAACGAGAAATCGGTAAGCCGAGTTCAAATTCCAGTTGAATTCTTTGTATTCATTTAGGCACAATTCCCCTTAGGAAATGTATTAATCCGTTTCTTCCCTCCAGTTATGGGTTAAATAACAGAAGAGATTGGGTTCTATAGTTTTGGTTGGTAACCAGTCTACCGCAGAAAGTAATGCTCAGTCAGTCATGTCTCTTTCGAAACATGATCGCCCAAGCTTGTATCATGTATGGCACTTAACTGAGTTAGAAAGAATCGCAGGCAATGGTTCATATGTTATATAAGTAACGATTGATACCTGTTTAACAAAACAAAAAATAGTGAATATTCCAAACCCAAAAAGCCACAAATTAAAATTCCACTTATTCGTGTACATGTAAAATCTGCAATACACAGGTCGTATAAAATACCCATACGATTTTGACACTATGGGTGGACATCCAAATAAAATAGGAATGTGTGATTTTATCTTAATCTCATGTGTTTCTGTTTTATGGCACGCGAATGTGGTCGAGTCTTCTAAGCGGCACTAACTGAAGTAGAACAAAAGAACAAAAAATAAATAAAAGAACGCATTTTGGGGCCAACAGACAACAAATTTGAACATTACAGATTTCAGGTAGTTGGCTTATATTAAGTCATGTTTGGATTTAGGAAGTTAATTCTGGTTCGTCTTTTGACAATTACCCTAATCTAAACTTATTTATAAATGGAATTTTGTCTCTGTGTGTGTGTATGTATCCGTTACCTATAGACTCCAAAACGGCTGAACCGATTTTCTTGAAAATTTTCACAGTTGTACCATAAGCGTCTGCGTGTGTTCTTAGCTAGGTTTTGTGTCGATGTACCCCCGATAAATATCGAAAATCGATAATCGAAAAAATCGGGTTATAAAACGAGTGGTCCAATTTTAATTAAATTTGATACACTCATAGACAAAGACATAAGAAACGATATTCAGAGGTCTCAAGGTTGCAGTTTTTACAATAGTGCAGAAAATCGATAATATATATATGTATATATATAAAAGGCAAGATGTTTGTGTGTGTGTCTGTTTATCTGTCTGTATGTCCTTTATACAAATCCACAATTTTTATCCGATTCTCACCAAACTTCACACAAATATTCTTTAGGCTGAGTCTAAGCTCCAGTACCATGGATTAGTTTTAAAGCTTTCATTACACTCGAGCAACGCCCGGCTATACTGCTAGTGAGCTATAAAACTCATTAAAACTCATTATCAAAATTCTAATGAATAGAGCAGGATTAGATCGAAAATAGGACAAGAACAGTGCGGCTCCATTAAAGACACTAGAACAAGTAATGTGGTATTTGTACTCCGAATGATATCAGAATGAGTAGAAGTAGATGTTGACCTGTATTTTGTAGATTGCGCAAAAGTGTTTGACAAATTATGCCACAAAAAACTGTTAGAACTGCTAAATAATCTTGACATATTTGGGATGGATATTCGAATAAATCAGAATATATACTAGTAGCAAACCGACTGCATACGGATAGAAAAATAGAAAAGGGTGTAAGACAAGGATGTGTCTCATTGCCGGACTTGTTCAACATATACAGTGAGGCGATTCTAGGAAAATTAGAAATCTAACCAAGATTCTTAATTAACAGCATAAGAAATGCAAAAGACACAATATTGATGGCAGAGACAAAAAGGAAACTACAAGATCTCCTAAATAAGGTAGTGAAGGAAAGCGAGAATAAAGAAGTAAACATTAATTGTAAGAACAGACCACATGCAAATTACAAATTAGAGATACTAAAATCAAGTACGACAATTTAAATAAGTGATTTCACAGAGGACGTAGAGTGATACACTGATATTCGAATGCGTATTTGGATAGCAAAAGCTAAGCAAAACATTCAGAAACAGGAAAAATTCATTAGAAACAAGGAAAAGAGTATTTAGCTGTTATGTAATATCAGTCCTTCAATACGGCAATCTCCTCACAGATGAAGAAGAACTTGAAGCAACAAAAATGTGGTTCTACAGAAGTATGCTGAGTATACCATAGTCCGAATAGGTAAGAAACGACAAACTTTTAAAGAAATTATAACAAAAAGGACACTCAGAAGATACAGTTAATTTTTTTTTTTTGCACATTAGAGGGAAAGAGCACTTGGAAAATTTGATACCCTCATGACAAATTGAAAGCAAAGAGACAGAGGGGAAATAAGTGTAACCTACCTAGCGAGCTTGAGTAAATGGATAGCAGAATAGTTTTGTTTTTATTATAAAAGACAACATTTATTAAGAACAGAAAATTGTGAAGAGCCATGATCGCCAACGTCCCAAAATGACATGTCACGTAGAATGTCTTTTTTCATATGCATTTACATATAATAAATTCATATCATTACTTTTCGCATTCACAACCAAGTATATTCAGATTTTACTGATTGCGTCGAATATTCATTAAAAGTATTCCGAGAAATTTGCAAGCTATTTATGTTGAAATTGGTTACATATTTTTAGAATCATTTCTCAGTGATATCATTGTTTTGTTGAATGCTGTTACTGTTCATATGAATTAAATTATATAAACAACTGTGACTGAGTAAACATAATTGATCAGTTTCAAGAGAAAACCATCTTTTTCTGGATTGTGGTATTCAAATGTTCATTTCTTTTTGGATAATAAAATATTTTTGAAAAGTCTACTGAAAAATATTAACTCTCACTTCTACAACTTAAAAATCAGAAACTTTTTTATTCAGGTATTTTGTATTAAAGATTTTCACTTTTTAGCGTCAACTTTTATCTTGTTGAGAGCAGTCGATAAACTAAACTTATATAGACATTCTGGAAACCTGATTTTAAAATAGTTTAGCTTAATTTGGTTTAAAACTATTCCAGCTTAGGATTCAATATCATTTTAAAATATCAGTTCTGAGAAGACAGAGTGTGTGTTTGTTAGCTAGTAGAACAGCTCAAGATACGAAATTCGAATTGGACACTAATCAAGCAGAAATTTAATTATTTCAGAAGTGTTTTTAATAGACGACCGAAAGTGTGACATCAAAATCCAAATTGGAATAGCGAATGCCTTCCAAAAGTTAAGCAAAGTATCAAAAGAATTTCGTGAGAAACAAAGAAATTCTCCTGTATTACATTGAATATTAGACAATGCCATATTATCCACACAAATGAAAAAGAGGCTGGAAGCAACAGAGAAGGATTCTGAGAATACCATAGACGGAAAATGTTAACAATGAACAACGAGGAATTTATAAGGAAAATAGAAACAAAGAGGATACTTATACTCAGAATCGAAATTTCTGTGACACATACTGAGAAAAGTGAGATTGACGACTCTAACACTCAGAAGATATAGTGAAAGCAAGACAGATAGAGGAAAACAGAAATTTATTTATCTAATGAGCTTGTGTAAATAACTGTTAGAATAGGGACTGGGTTATTGCTTAGAGCTGCAAAGGATAGAAAGTTGTTAAGAATCATAATCGCTCATGTTATCAAGGTACAAAAAGTTAGTCTAGTTTATTTCCCTGGCAGAACTCACTTTTTCGTCTGTCGATTTAGCTTCTCTTCTTGTTATTTACTGGCTTCGTCTGTCTAAATTGAATGCTGTTTTTCGTGTGGATAGCAGCTCAGAATGCGAAATCGAAGAACCGAGTTCGAGTTCCAATCAGGTTCGTTATGCGCAAATACGGTTGAGAAAAGTATGATCCCATCCTCCAGCTATGGCTTAAATAACTCGTATCTAGAAAAATAATTAATTTTTTCAAAAAAGAATTATTTTTACAATCCAAATTACGTTTTGGATTTAATAACTAAGATAAAACTGATAAACCGTAAGTTGATTTACCGTTTCCTATCGAAATTCTGCGTCCCACAAGTCAGCCATGGAAAAAGTTATTATCGAGAACGATTGCCATTACTCAAAAGTTTAAGCATCCGTTCTACAAGATTAGGCTAGAAGGAATTAACCAACCAAATAGTGGAAATAGAACGACTAGTATTTGGCTAGTGTCATAATACTTAGTTGGACATAAAAACCCGATAAATTAGAAAATGATTTGTCGACGAGAATAAACTAACGAATAGCAAGAAGTTACAATGAACGTATTTAAAAACCAAAGACGTTAATTGCTTGAGTCTGAGTTTTTCGCAATTAATTTTTCTTTTCTTTTTTCTTATTTTCATTTCATCCAAAGTAAGGCAATAATACCACTAAGACGCAAGGAGTTACTGGAAGTGAAAGAGAATGAAAAGTCTTTACTGAGGAAAGGATAAGAAAGGAACAGAGTTTAGGAAGACAAAAGCCAGCGATAGACGTTGCATTTAAATTTTTGAAGATTGTAGGTGGCTAGGAAGTAAGAAATCGGAAGGGAGTTCCACAGGTAAGAAGTGCAAAATTGAACATCTCAGATTGTTAAAAGGTACTCCCTTCTGTTGATTTCGAATCAGGCCTTGCTTTTAATATATGTTCATGATTGCATAGGGTATATGTTCAAACAAGTCGGAGTTATAAATCTGAAATAGAACCATAAACTAGTAGCTGCCATCGAAATTATTTCGCCTACCTCCTCTGACCAAATCCCACCAGAAGTCAGTTCTTGGTCAGAGGTAAGATAATCCATGTTATTCTTGTGAAAGAAAAGGAAATTCATTTTGAGAGGGTAGGTAGTGAAGTAGAAGGTGGGAACTTTGAAGTAAAGACTACTGACCTTATTTTTATTTTTTAGTACCGCCACTGGTGCGCAGGTGGTTACAGTGAGAGAAAAGGAAAGAGACAAAAGAGGGAACAAATTATTGGAGATACTGAAGAAGGGATAAGAGAAGGGAATCAAGAAGACAGAAGATGACATTTGACATTGCACTTAAAATTTTGGAGATTGTATTTGCCTTCGATTTTGATTCCTTCCTAATGACAAAGAAAATCAGGTGTAAATGTTTCCGCTTGTAAATAATTTCCAATTCTACCCTGCCATGCTTAAAAATTCCACCCCTTTTGTTTAGGTAGAAGTCATTCAGAATTTAACTAAGTTAAAACTTTACATAAACATAGTTTAATTAGGAACATGTTTCTATAGTCATCGTTGGGTGTTTCCTCTGTTCTCTTTATCTGTACCTCCATAGTGCTACAGTCATAGAGTAACTTTATATTTTATATAAAGTACGTAGGAGATATTAACTCGCCCCGAGCAACCTTTGTGACCAATTTCTCCCAGTGGATGCTTTAGTCCCCCCTATCGTGCGAATTTGTATCGGTGCCTGCATCCACTCCCGATTTGGCATAATGTTTTTTTACTCAAAAAGTTCTGCACTTCGAGTAATATACATGCAATTTCTTTCTTCGATGTCCTGGACTGTTTGACTCTTCATCAGGAGTGCTGAACGTTAACGCTTTTCCAGGCTGTCGTTATCCGCCTGATAAGGGAAACAGAACTTTAAAGTAACTCCTAATGAGTTACCAGTAGGTGCATAATATTGAGGTTAATGATGCTTCCATTTTGTGAATGGTTTCTGGGTCGTGCAGTTGTTTCTGATGGGACCTCTCGATACCATATTGAAAATTACAGTTGCAGTAATTAATCCAGGTAGTGATGTTGCTGTCTCACAAACTCGGTTTCACACTTCATCGTATCTAAATAGGAGCAAAGCTAACACACTATAAATTACTGAATTTATTTAATTATTGTCATATAAGACTTTCGCAATAAACTTTTCCTTTAACTCAATGTTAGATTACCGTCTCCTACCTGACTTCCCCCTCCTAATAACGTTTCCAGACTTATAAAATATCTCGGCTCTATGAAGGCTACTGGTTCAGATAGAATTTCTGTTTGTTCCTAAATATCTCTATTCTTGAAAACACTATTTACCTGCTGCCTGAAAGAGAAATATTTCCCAAGTTCATGAAAGAAGCCAGTTGTATGCACTGTTTGCAAGAATGAGCTCTCACTGTCAAAATACCCACTTTTTAGCCTCCATAGTGTCAGCAGCAAACCTTTTTCAAGCTGTCATCTATAAGAAAGTTGTTGGTTATCTTAAAAAAACTTTCTGAGCGACAAGCAGTATGGCTTTCGTTCCTCTGTATCCACATACTTAGATTGAGATCAAGATGGAATAATAGGTAATTTGCTGGTGTCAATATGCACAAATACGCGTCTATAGTAGGTGAGAGAGGACAAGTACAAAGACAAGATTTCATACATGCATATATGGATATCTTCATTTCTATAGGAAATAATAAAAAGTATTTGCTTACATATATACTGTACAGTGCAGCGCTCAGTCCCAGAACCAGTTGCGCTCTGTTCTAAATACGCTCAAAGGCAATTTATACGTAGTTTAATATAATTCCCAATTTTTATTTCACAGATGCATACGTAAATGCAAAGAAGACAGCAATATCGACACACATTTATACAAGTCCAAACAACTGTATTGGGGTTTCAAATATAGCTGAATTTGCCACTCTGTAACACAATCTGGTTATCCTGCATACGCGTGTGCGCACATATACACGCACACACATATACACATAAATATGCACACGCGCATACACTCATAGACATGCATATACATACGCAACAAGAAACGTGTACAGAATGTTCTTTTACCGAAATGTTTCCTATCGATTCTTGATTCTTCTCTTGTTTCTTTCTTTCTTAACGTTTTCATTTTTTCTTTTTCTTTTTCTTCTTTCATTTCTTTATTTCGTTGTTTTCTCTCTTTTTTGCTCTCCTTCTTTATTTTTCCTGTTTTACACGTGCAAAAAACATTATTAATGTACGTGAGTGCACGTGCGTACATACGCGAGGGTATGGGTGAACGCTTTTAATGAAACAAAAACAGAAAAGAAATAATTTTAATAAAGCTATTTAAAAGGAAATGATCAGACAGACATTAAAATTGTATCTCGAACCAACTCGGCAGAGCAACCATTTCACAAAACAGGTCAACGCGGCAATAAGACGAAAGCCTTGATTGTTTTTTATTTGTTTTTTGTTTTTGTTTTTTTGTTTTTTTTTGTTTTTGTTTAAATCGAAAGAAAATGACCACATCAGAACAATCTGCCTAAATTTATGTTGTCGTCCCCAAACAATAAAATTCGAAATCTTTGCTCATAAAAGTTCAGAGATATTTGCTTTAGCTTCTCCGTCATTCCTAAGTTAATGTGCGAGTGTATGCACATGTATCTTTGCATATCGATGTATCTGTGTATATTATGAGTTGGTGCCAAAGAAAAAAAGAATTCAAATGTGGCACGCAAAATGGATGTAGTTGCATATTGCACTACCAGGAATTATGAGAATTTTGTCGAGAACCTCAAGATGAATAGTAGGAGCATCCGACCAGATATGGCAACAGCACTTGACACAGAGAGGAATGGTAGATTTATAAATGTACAAAATGAATTCTGACGAGAAAAACAAATGTACAAAATGGATTCTGACGAGAAAATTTCCTGGACAAACACAGTGACCCAACCTTCCTAGTAGTAAATACAGCTATATATTCGATATAGTCGTTCCATTTGAAGTTGGTTGAGATAGTGAGGAGACGCAGTGTGTTGCTCTCTCAGAGACTAGCATCATCCATTTTAATGGTAGGTAGGAAAGTTTCTCTATAATGGTTAAAGGATACCATTTTATGAAGCGCAGTACTAGACTAACAACAACTTCTCATCAGTTGGCGAGATGGAACCGTGGGTTTTGTGCTAACAGTTGCTTTTCTCGCATTCCTCGCTTGAGGAACCTCCTTCCGGCTCCATGCTTTTCTGTCAATTTTGATTTTCAGGGATTTAAATGCAATTGTTATCTACGTTCTTCCTGCTACTCTTCAATTGTTCCCGCTCCTTAGTAATGTTTCTGTTTTTCTAATTCTTTCACACTCAGTAAATACTTGTGTATTAGTGGCTTTACTGCTCTGCTTGGAATGAACTCGATTAAAAAACAAAAATAAAATAATGTATTAACTTACAAAATAAACAGTAAATAAAATAGATATAATAAAATATGTAGTTTCATAAATAAAAAATAAAAATATATAATATAATAAAAACAGTAAATGAATAGCTAAATAAATAATTATCACTTTCTTTATTTTCTTTAAAAACCAATCGCGTTTTTGGAGTAATGAAAGTAACACCCGAATCTAAATCTATCTCCTTCTTAAAATATTTACATTTATATATTTAATATATAAAATATTATTTACCGTCGGCACGCTTTTTTTTTTTAAGATAAAGTTCTATCCTATTGTCTTTATGTATAGTTGCTTTTCAGATTTGATGGATGCTGCCAGTTTTCTCATTATAACTACTTTAGGTAAGACGTACTGCGCCCGTTTGTTCCATTGAATAATGAAAGTATAACTTAACCACTTATTCACTCTAACAATCTCTCGCTGCATAAAATATATTTTATATTTATCATTCTTATAGCTATCAAGCAATCCTTAATAAAGTTTTACAGTCGACAGCACTTTGATTGTCAAGTGTCAATTGTTTTGCTTTCTTTTATATATATATATATATATATATATATATATATATATATATATATATATATATATATATATAAGTTATAAATCTCTTCAATATCAGTATAGGAAAAAGTTATAATAAATTCATTGAATATATATTATTCATCCGGGGCTACTTTCTAAAGATAGAAAAAGTCTAACCTGCCTGCTGTTGTCACTAATTGGAATATTTAGGACATTTTTAACACAGTAAAACTTCATAAAAATGGACATAAAAAATCTATTACTGCTTAACAAAAATAGAGTTTTAAGAAAAGATACTGTTGTCCATAGAATAGGGGAGAAGAAAATGAATGTAGACTCCTGTGTATGAGTCATTCAGTTTGAAGAATTAAATATAGAGCCAATAAGATACATACATCGTATGAGCCTACAATTTGATTAGCGATATATTTACAACCTGGAGTGTGTACAAAAGAGAGCTGATTTTCTAAGAGCCACCTAGATGTGGCACAAGGCCGAAAGTATGGGGTACTAAGTTAAGATTGAAATCACTACTCAGTTGTAATTAGTCCTTAGCGAGACAAGCTTATTAAACAATACACCACGTCGAGGTGTCAAAATGTGTACAAAAATGGAGACTGAAACAGAACCAAAATGATGAGAAAACAAAAATATTCTTAATTTCTTAATGACAATGTGACTTAAAATATATTACTCTATTATTTCTTTACTTTTATCATACCTTTTATGTTTACTAAAGTAAACTTAGTAGGGCACGGGGTGGTTAAAATAGATAAAGATTACGTCTTCCAATTGAGTTAGGGTCTATCTAAAAAGTGAGTATTCGAAAAGCTTAGCTTTATGCGTGGTTTCTAACACCGATCTCTAGCACCGGTGGAAATTACCACAGCCTCAACACTGCTTTTTATACAGTAACATATCAACAAACTGCATAATAGTTATGATGGAGACTTGAATCTATAATCAGACCAATTTACTCTTCCCAGATATGGAGTCTTTCTAATTATTTATAAACTGTACAGGCAAATTTCTTCATTTGAGATCAAGTTTAACTGTAACTACTTCCTTGTTGAATTTTTTAAAAATATTATATCTCCACGAAGAGGAAATAACTGGCTTTAATTGTACAATTGACATTTTAAAACTTGGTAAATAAAAATGTTTGATCTTCTTTTTATAAGGTATGTAATGTAATTTTTTCTCATATAAAAGTATTTGCATGTAGTTTCAATGCTTTAATAATTCTGTATAACAGATTAAAACACGTGATTTCGAGTTAAAGAAATGAATAATGTATAATTGTTCTAAAAACTGAACACAGAACAAAAGCTGTTCGGGGAAGAGAGGAAAGCACCTTCGCATTTCTGAGCTGCAATAGTATCAGCCAATTCAGATGAAGGAAACTAAACAAAAATCTCTCGATAAAGAAGTAGTTACAATTCTAAACTGCTGCCAAAAGTAGAATAAAGAAAATATCAAATTCGTTGAGTTATATTTTGAGAAATTCATAAATCATAAATGATTGAAACAAACATCTCCATAAGTATGAGAACATTAAAAACAATTTCAAGTTTTATTAATTTTTGTTTTTAAATTTGGCAAAATGAAAACAATTAATTCTAAGATATGAATAATTCGAATAAAACATTAAAAAGGCGGTATAATTCTCTGAACCTGTTCTGGCTCGAACGTACAAGAACATTGTCAAGGACAGGGGAGTAAGTGAAGAATTAAAAAAAAATAGATGAAAAAGGATGGCGTGAGTGATTCGTTTAAGTGACTAAGCTCAGTGACAGATGAATTTTATAAGTTCCTGAATTCTGGATCCTACTTTATTGCTTTTTGTATTTATCAGTCCATCGCTAATGGGATGGAGGGCGAACGTTGTTTGATTCCTTTTATAGAAAAAACGGAAACAAATCCCCCTCGTGCAAGTGCCGCCAATCTGACCTTGAGATTTGAGGTGTGGATGTGGTGGTAGGCTGAAAATATAAAAAATAAAAACAGATGTCAATGACAAAAAAGTGCCTGGGCTTGATAATGAGTTAAGTTGCAAGGAAGGAAAAATAATGAGTGAAATTAAACCAATAGCATTTCACAACAACCTTTTCATCCTTCTTCTCTGGTATAAACCTATTATATTCGGTTTTGAGAAAAAAGAATTGAAAGAAACAAATCAGAACAAATACAGAAATGAGTTATAGAATAGAAAAGGTGCGGCAGGGAAAACAGTGCTGATTAAAACATAGATTTAGGATTTTTTTCTAAATAAAATAACAAATATTTTAGCTACAATTAAACATGTAACTACAATTAATTCTGTATTGCTTAATGTAAAACGGATTAAGTTCTGTTGGTAGAGATAAACTCGTGGAACTTGCTATTAAAGTTTAATGTATGTAGAAAGAATGTCCGACACGATTTCTTGTAATAAGTCTTCATTCGACTTTGGTAAAAAAATAAAAACCTTTATCTTTGCAGATATTAATACCATTGCAAACAAAATGTTCTCTTCTGCAGAGATGTTAGGATTTCCGGCAAAGCATTAGGCTAACTGAAAGGCATGCATTCTCAACAGCCACAAAACACTTTAGGCTTACAGACGTTTAAAAAAACAAGCCGTATAAATAAGAAAGTGATAGTCATGATAGTCATGCCGTTCTACGTTCTCACTCAGTCATGAAAATGATGATGACCATAATGAGGATCTATGATCCCATTCAATCATGAAAATGATAAAAGATCATCATGCGGTTCTATGATCACACTCAGTCATGAAACGGATGATCATCATCATGCGGCTCTATAATCACACTCAATCATGAAAATGATGATGATCGTCAGGCAGCTCTATGATAAAACTCAGTCATGAGACATCATCATCATGTGACTTTACGGTCGCACTCGGCCATGAAACTAATCATCATCATCATGCGGTTATACGATCGAACTTGGTAATGAAACTGATGATGATGTTGATTAAGTCTGAAAGTTGCTAACTTGATTCTGTGGTTAAACAACGGTCAGTTAATCGAATCAGTGAAATCTTATATGACAAACCCACAGAAACAAAAATAATCATGAACTTCCAAACCCGAAAAAAAAGTCTCAATACAGGATATCAAATATTAAATTCTGTAGCGTCTAAAACTTACAAAAATCTATTCTGTTTTCTATATTATTGTATGCAAAACAAGTTGTCTATGTTCTGATGTTATTCAAATCAAAACCAAGTGCTCTTACCCACAACAGTCAATAGCCATAATCTGATGCAGCTAAGATACTCACTAATATTAAATATCATTTATTGATATTGAGTGAAAAATTATGTCACCAACTAAGTAAAGCTGGAGCACAAATATACAAAGCCCGATATAAGCACCATGGCACCCAGTTTTATGAGAATATACCAGCATCACAGGCAAATATGCGCGATATGGTGACATATTTTGAGAAAAGGTGCGCGTGAACTTGCAGGTTAGACCTAGATAGAATTACGTTCGGGTAGGGCAACCGATTCCGCTTAAATCTCCGAATTACGATGTTCCCAGATATCCGTCAGTGCCTCCAATCAATTACAGTCACTAGTCATCACAGTTATGCCTGGTATATAATTATTGATTCTTGTGCGTTGTTGTTATAGGCTCGAATTAAGAAATCTGAGAGCCCACTTTGGATTCCAGCTGAATTCCTTACATTCACGCAAATACTCTTTTGAAAGGTATTAATCCATCTCCTTTCTCTCGATTCTATAGACTTGTTTGGCAACCAGTCTACCATAGAAAGAAATGGCAACCTACATCGGGAAAACCTTCTGCCTAGTCAGTCATAGATCGAAAAAGACATGATTACCCAAGCGTGTATCACGTATGGCACTTAACTGACTTATTATTATTATTATTATTATTATTATTATTATTATTATTATTATTATTTCCTTGGATTTGTAATGTATACTCATTTCTTTCCTGGTCTCAGTCAGAGACCTAAGGGTCAGAAATGGCATCATGACAAAAAAAAAACAAACAAGATCACACACATTTTACATAGATAAAGCCTTTCGTAAGGTACGAGCTATACAATGTTTTGTATTTCTTTGGGTATTGTATTTCTTTGGTCTTAGGGTACCAGGTATCACTTCAATGAGTTTACCAGAACCTTTTTCAATCAAACTGTGGGCTCCAACTACAACTGGAATTGCTTATGTTCTCACGTGCTATATTTTTGAGATATCGATTTCAAGGTCATTCTCCTTTAATAGCTTTTTCTTTTTTTAGATCTAAAAGGGCACATTATAATCTGCAGGAGCTGCCATGTCAATAAGAAGGCATATAATGATTGTGTTCTCTGATCTCGATATCTAGGCGATTAACTTTAATTGTTCTGTATTGTAAATTGTTACAGATCCTATCTTTGTAACAGAGTTTGTGTAGTGTCCATACCAATTTCTTGTAGTTTCTTTTCCGTAAAAGTTGCATATTTTTCAATGTAGATAATTTACAACGTAGATATTAGCACACTCTGTCATGCTATTATTATTATTATTATTATTATTATTATTATTATTATTATTATTATTATGTCATTTTTTTCATCATATTTCGATTTCTGCTTTGGTCTGACTACCAACCAAGTCTGCGTGGAGACCTAAGGCAGGTCGTGGCGTGTTGTTATGATTCCATTTCATGTTTTTCTATCTTCCCTATCATCCCTAGCATTACATAGATAAAGTTTTCCTTAGTGTGTGGGATGTACTTAATAAGACAATTTTTTGTATATCTCTTAAGCTGGGGTTTCCAGGGATTCTTTCAATGTGTTGTTTTGTTCCATTTTTTATCATTCCAAGTGCACCTATTATCACTGGCACAACTCTTGTTTTCAATTTCCACATTTTTTCTATTTCAATTTCCAGGTCTTTATATTTTGACAGTTTTTCAAATTCCTTGATTGCTATGTTACAATCCGCTGGACAAGCCATATCAATTAATAGACAAGTTTTCTCCTTTTGGTTTTTAACAATAATGTCTGGCCTGTTTGCTTCAATTTTTCTGTCTGTGTAGATGGTGTAATCCCATAGAATGGTTACATCTTCTATTTCTGTAACCGGTGCTGGGTGATGTTCATACCAGTGTTTGTTTACAGCTTTTCCATAATGTTTGCACATTGCCCAATGTAAATATTGCCCAACTCTATCGTGGCGATTTTTATATTCATTTGGAGCAAGCACAGAACAGCCTGAGATTAGGTGGTCTATTGTTTCTTGGTGTTTATCACAAAACCTGCATTTTGGATCCATATTATTATGCATAATATTTGCCTGAAAGTTTCTAGTGAAAAGACTTTTTGTCTTGTGCTGCAAGAATAAAGCCTTCAGTTTCAGACTTTAATCCAGATGCACGTAACCATCGATGAGTATTAACTTTGTCAACATTGGATTTATTGCCACGTTCTGGATATTGGCCATGCAGAGGTTTGTCTTGCCAGCGCTGTTTCATCTGTTCAAGATCTTTATCTTTGGCTTTCATTTTCATATTTTTTGCCGCAATAGTTGGTTCTTGGCTTCTGTTTTGCTTTTCTACAGAATCTACTAATTGTAAATCTTGTTTGTATTTACTGCCTTCTTTTATTATTGAATATTTTTTTCTTTCTTTCTTCATGTTGCCTTACTAATTGTATCATCCAATCCTTTGTTGTTTCTATGTATGTTAGTAAGCCAATAGTTGTTGTCTTGTATGACAATTCCAGCTGAATAAGACCTCTTCCACCTTCTTTACGGGGTATGTATAGACGGTCTACATCAGCCTTTGGATGATGCATCTTATGCTTAGAAAGAAGCTTTCTTGATTTAGCATCCATTCGCCTGATGTCGTTTAGAGTCCAGTTTAAGATGTTAAAGCTATATTGGATAACTGGGATTGCAAGGCTATTAATGGCCATAACTCTGTTCTGAGAATTCAATTCAGTTTTTAATATCATTCGTAGCCTTCTATAGTACTCTTTACGCACTATTTCTTTCATTTTTTTATGGTGAATGTTTTCACTCTCATTTACACCTAGGTATTTATAAGCTTCTTCTGGTTTCAATTCTTTTTTGTTCAATTCAATTGTTACAGCAGGGTCTAAGCTAATTGAGGCTGTTTCTTGTTTTGATCCACGTAAAACTGTAGCTTTAGCACATTTATTCAAATTAAATTTCATTCCAATGTCTTCACTGAAGCATTTTACAGTTTGCAGAAGATCTTCCAGCTCATTATCATTCTTAGCATATAACTTTAAGTCATCCATGTAAAATAGATGGCTTATTTTCTTTTGGCCTATTTTATAACCACATTCTGTCTTATTAAGTTGACTGGTTAGTGCTATTAATGATATGCAGAATAGTAAGGGAGATAAAGAATCACCTTGAAATATACCTCTTTTGATGTTTATTTCATCAGACATAGGTTCCATTTATATGATTGAGGTAAAGGATTGTTTTCCATATAGACATGCACTGTTTGATGAAATTGATGATGACGGGCGATATCTTGTATATATTTAAAGTCTTTCAAATCCAGGGATGTGGCACACTATCGAATGCCTTTCGATAATCTATCCAGGCAGTACTAAGATTTTTCTTTGTACTGTAGCAGTTTTCCAGGATAATTTTGTTAATTAGCAATTGGTCTTTACATCCATAACAGCCACGTTTGCACCCTTTTTGTTCAAGCGGTATCATGTCATTTCATTCTAAGAATAAATATGTCTGTTTGGCTAGTTTTTTATGTGCTGTATTTAAATAATATAGCCAAAAGTTAGGAATTTCCAATTGTGTGCTTTTTTAGTGCAAATTTAACATCCTCTTCTGTAATTTGAGCCCATGTCTGTTCTGGTTTATTTTTCATTCGATCTATCTCTTGTGCAATCCAGTCTACTTCCTTGCTATGTTCTTTAGGGCAAGCCCATATCTTTTCCCAGAACTGTGTGACTTCTTCCATTCTGGGGGGAACTGTCACTTCAATTCTTTTTTACCTATTTCCCTGTAAAATCTCTTTGTATCGGTTTGAAAAATCTTGTTTTGTCTGTAAAATCTTGCTCTTTTTTCATAGCGCCTTATTCTTTGAGCCTTCAGTTGTATTTTTTGCTTTATTTTTTCTTTAGTTGATAAGACTTCATTTTCATTTCTAATGTTGTATTTTCTCTCGGCTCTTCTGCTTTTCCTAGTTCTTACATTTATTCCTCTACTCAGTTCATCCAGTACTGATAGTTCACTTCTAAGTTGTTCGATTTCTTTTTCTATTTTTCTTTTCCAAGGTGGACCTTCATGTCTGCGAGACTGCCTTGTTTTTATTTTGATGTTCAATTTTTTTGTTGCTGCTATTGCTGATGCATATATTGCTTCATTGAGATTTGTATGAGTGTCTTCATCCAAGATTAATTTCAGTGCTGCATTGTAGAGTTTAATAGTTCGGAGGTTATGTTTTGTTGGTTGTAATTTTGGGAGCTGTTCTCGTTCCTCCATTGTAATATTTTGTATTTGACTTAGATGGTTCTTTATTTCTACCTTGGCTTCCTGTATACTGTTCTTATTTTCCGTCAAATAATTATGTTCGATGTGTTCTGAACTCGTTTTATTTTCGTCTTTTGACTGACTCAGATCACATCTTTCCAGCACTTTTAAACTTACAGCATTATCTTCGCAGTGATTTGTGTGTTTCACGGTTTCTACATTATGACCTGTGGCTTGTTTGATGTTATTACTTTTTATTTCTGATTCTGATTCCGGTTCCTTTTCATATTTTGTTGATTCGTCTCTTCTTGTTACAATTCTTTTAATTTCATTAATTTCAGCCTCTGTCAATCGGTTATTACGAATAATGTACCTTCGTACATTGGCTAATTTATTTTCGTCAATATACTTTCTATTTGCTTGACCAACTTTTTCACGCCAAATGTCATATGTCATATGTTATTATTATTATTATTATTGTTGTTGTTGTTGTTGTTGTTATTATTATAGAAACTGGCTATAAAATAAAGGTACAAAAGTGTAAGAGTACAATGTAGGACATCGATTTTTTTATCAAAACAGTTCAAATATAAAATTAATTTTATCAATCGGTATCAAATTTAAAACAAACACTGCTTGAGCAAAATACATGCTCAGTCCAGTCAATGTCATAAAAACGACAAGGGATGTGTGCGAAGGGCACATATTATCCACACAGAAAATGGGATTGTCGTATGGTGCGCAGTTTCTATCTTTTATGCTTGTGTGATTGCGGTTAATAGCAGAGCAGTTACTATAGTTTTAGTTCAACCAGTCTAGAAGAAAGACAACTCTGAATTCGTAACCACTTTGGTGTGGGAATTGTAAGTTCACTGCATAAAAACCTACTTACGTGGAAACCGCAACACAGTAACGTAACATGGTGGGACTGTGGCGCTAGAATCTACACAGCATAAAATCGACGACAAAAACAGATGTACGAATGATGTATGCTTGATATTACATTATTTTTTGTTTAAAAATAATCATTCTTCTCTTTTTATTCCTGATATCCCGTCTTAAAAAGCTCTGTATTTTACTTCTAGAAAATATGAATGACCTCTCTATCCTTCCAAATAGAGGCTACAGTGAGTTGTCGCTGAAGTGGTTATGTGGTTGCTTCCAGATAGCCTACTCTGTTTTGCTTTCTGAAGAACCATGCGATGAAGTCCTTTATGAAGCATGGTCATGTCTATTGTCACGGTGACCAGACAAACTGTGTTGACATTAGATCTGCAAAACGCTCGGCTGCAGCGTAGGGATCAATATAAATGGTGGGTCACTCCTGCCGCTAAGCTACTTGGCAAACAAAGATAGAGACATTTGATATAGAAATCACACATGGAGAAGCCCGCGGCGGCTAAAAAATGAATGAAGGGAGAAGGGAAAAGAAGTGATAGACAGGGAGACAGAGATATAAAGGGAGTTGTGAAAGCGATATAAAAGTTTCAGAAAGAAATAAAACAATCCGTATGTGGTTCCTTCTTGATCCTTACTCACACCTCTCTGTACAGAGACATAATCGGGATGAGAAGAAAAAGGCGGAAAAAAGGCTCAGGGAGAAAGACACACGGACAGAAAAATCTTTATATTGATGTATAAAGATGAAATGAGCGAATAAATGATTATAGAAAGGAAGCATATATGAGCTTGCGTCGAGGTTTAAGAGATTTTGCTTCCGATGCTAGTAATCATTTCGAGTCCTAATAAAGATTTTTTTCTATTTGGTGCAGTCTCTTCACACGAGAGTTTGGTGCTGTAGAATAATTTTAACTAGTACATTTCTACTAGTAAAATACAATGGTTTTCTTAATATGGTGGACGCTGAAAGTAAAAGAAAATGCATTAGAAAATAGAAGACATTTCGCTATGCAAATTTGTGCGTCTAAGCACAGATGTCGTTCATATTTGCTTCAATAGCTTCCAATTTTACATACTTTAAGTTTCCAAAATTCTCTCAAGATTGAACTGTCTCCAGGCAGAGAGGAACACAGACGAAGCACCGCTGAAGGGTGGAGTCTCGTTTGGGGAAAACAGAAAACTGTTCGACTCCGCCTTATGCAGGGTCTACGGGAATTTTTTGCCCCACGTAAAATTCGACCTTGTGCCCCATCCAGCCTCAGTTTCCAAATCTTTTTGCTGAACTCTAAGTACAAATAGTTGTAAAAATATTCAACTAGAATCCTAGAAGCTAAAAGTTATTTTCAAAATAAGTGAGTGAGAGTAAAAATAAAAACAAATGTTGAAGACAGATTTAACGAAATCGAAGTCGTCGCTCAATGATCATGTAAATAATTATGATGTGCATTTAATTATGATAATGGTATAGATATAATCGTATGTAATGTCAGCATTACAAACGTGATCAATATGCGATAATTATTGATTTTAAAAATGAATATAACATTGTTTTAGTGATTCTGGTTGCGTCCAATTTTTGTGTAGGTTTGTTGAAACAAATGAGAATTTAGAAATATGTGCCGTGTCCCTTCAGGACATGAGTGATCATGGCCTTCTACATTTCTCATACCCTAGTGGTACTTAACACGCTTTCTCCTGTTACTCTTCCCAAACCCCGCTCTGCGATCCATTTCCTTAAGCCCATCATGTATGTTACGCGTTGCTTTCCCCTGTCTCGCTTTCCCTTTATCTGACCTGTGAGTATCAGATTCTCTTAGTCCTCCTTCCTCATTACATGTCCCAAGAACTTCAGCTATCTTTTCCTGGTGTTAAGTATTAGTTTCCTTTTCGTTTACATCCTCTCCAAAACCTCATCATTGCTCACATGTTCGGTACATGGTATCTTCAGCATTTTTCTGTAGAACCACATTTTGGTTGCTTCAAATCTTTCTTTCATCTTTGAGGAGATTGTCCAACATTCACTGCCATATTGAAGAACCTCTTCTTTGCAGCAAAATTTTCCTTTTTTCTCCATACTCAGCTTCTGGGATGCATCCTTGGCTATGCCAATTGGGTTTCGGATCTCAGCTTTACATTTTCCGTTCTCTGTTAAAACACTTCTTAGGTGTTTAAATTCTTGATTTTAGCATCCCCAGCCTGTAGCTGACATTTTGGGCTCCTCTTTTTACTGATGGCCATTCATCCAGTTTTCTTGTAGTTTATATGTAGTTCTTTCCGCTTTCTTCAGCTACCTTTTGCATGGGGTTTTGTAGTTTCCTTTCCATGTCTATCAGCACTGTATCATCCGCGTATCGTGCAGATTGTGGCCACCAATGATGAATCCTAGCATGACTTCAAGGACTCTCTGAATTGTCTCGCTGTATTGAATAGATCTAGTGAGTGTCTTTGTACACACACTTTCTATCTTTGTATCTGCACTAAACTCGTTTATTGTCCGTATGCAGGCGGTTTGCTGCGAGTAGAGGTTATTGATTACTCTGATGTCTTTGCCAAATATGTCAAGGTTACTGAGCATTTTTATCAATTCGTTTTTCCCGAATATGTCTAGGTTGTTGAACATTTCTATCAAGTCTTTGTGGAATACTTTGTCGAATGCCTTTGCGTAGTGTATAAAACAAAGGTACATATTCTTAAGCATTTGTATTGCCTTTTCTGATAACATTTTAAGCATAAATATCGCGTTCCTTGTTCCAGTATCCTTGACAAAAACCGCGCTGTTCTTGTTCTATCTCTGGCCTGTTTCTGCTGTGCCGTCTATTCATCAGATGATGAGTTTTGTTATGTGACTCGTTAAGCTGATTCTTCGGTAGAGTATACATTCCTTTTTGTCTGGCTTCTTAGGCAGTGCTATGAAAATCGATTTACTTAGATCTTCCCGTATCCCACCACTGTTATATATTTCATCTACTATTTCTGTAATTTTGTCTACGCCGAAATAACCTCAGGCTGTCAACATCTCCATTACCATAATATTTGGTACAGCTACTTTGTTTCTATTCAGTTTGACCTGTGCAGCTTCCACTTCAGATTTTAATATTTCCGGTCCATCGATATATCTGTGTATTGTCGGTTGCTCTGTCTTGTCGTGGAAGAGATCTCTTATATATTCTTCCGATCGCTGGAATGTTTTATTTTTTCTCTAATATGAGCGTTCCATCCTTGATTTTTATACACCCTGTTGAAAAGCATGTCTTTTGTCCCGTTAGTTCTTTATTTTTATGTATGTCTCCTTTATTAGCTGTGTACACAACCTCTCTATTTCCGCACATTTTTTGTTGAGTAATTTCTCTTAAGCCTGTCTGCATATGCTCCTTATTTCCTTGTGTAGTTTCATGTCTTGGTATTGTTTTCTGTCCCCTTTGCATCATGTCAAGAATCTCATCAGTTATCCTCTCGTTTTTCTGTTTTATTTTGGGAGAATGTTCTCTGCTAGTGTCACTAAAGTTTCCTTTAGTATGTTCCATTTGGAATTTCCTTTTCCAATTTGTTCCTCGTGTTTGTTTTTCACGCGGTCTGCGTATTTTTTTCTGCAGGTTAAGGTCATTCACAAGTTCTGTAGTATTGCAATCAGGGTGCTGCACTTTTGTCTTCGAAGTTCCATTTTTAGTTTACAAATAACTCGGAAGTCAGAGAACGACAATAATAATACAAAATAATTTCGAACAAGTAAAATAAAAAAATTTCAAACAATTGGGTTGTTATATTTCGGTGCTTTTTATTTGTTTGAAAGTTTTTTTCTGTTTAATGATGATAAAATTATAAAAGCAACAATAACATTGAAATGTCATTTGCAGTTTCTGTTAGGTGTAAGTATTCTAGAAAGATGTAGCTCTGATCACAACTTTTATAAGATTTATCTAAAAGGTCATTGAGTATAAAGATGTTTTATTTTCTTGAGAGGATCTTCAAAACATAATTTACAAAACTGAACTTAAGGTTTGACGCGATCGCAAGTCAAGTTTTATGAATTTATGGTAATTTACTCCTACAATTATACATACGGATCTAAATTGGCGATGTTTATTTAAATAGGGGCATTTAAATAAAAAAACACTTATTTCATATTAAGCTAAACAGGTAATTTCTAATAAAATGTAGCTGTTAAAGCTGATGATTAAATATAAAACCATCAGGTATTGATAGGTTTTCATGATTCTTTCAACCATGGAATCTATTCGAAAGATTTTCTATCAGCTTTTGATAAGTAAAAATGTTTATAATGAACTTTCATTCAATGAAATACTCGGAAACTTTAAACAAATGCAATCAAGTTTTAACTAATCGTTTTACAACAAACTTAAAACAGAAGTATTATGTGAGACTATTTTTATTTTACAAGTACACAAATTTGCAATAAACGTCAGTAACAAAATATTCACTCAATGATAAATAGCTTTCTTTAGTCGTGTATCAAATATGTATCTCCATACAATTGTGAGCAATTAGAACTGATGATTTCGGATAAAGTCACCTTGAATTTTTTAAAATAATAATTGAGATTTTGTCTATTGTTTCGTTAGCTGCCTACATGATATTTTGAGTTGGAAAATGTTCAAATATATTGCTCTACCTCTTTCCATAAATGCTTGATTGGGCTCATGTCGTGGGAATATGATGGACACATAGTGGTCGTTAGAAATCTCTAGAATGCTCCTCAAATCAATCCTCGGCAAAGTAATCTCATTATCATCCTAGAATAACTTATAGTTGTAGATATATATGGAATTCATGAATGAGTGAAAATAGTCACGACCTAGAGGAAACCTATGGCCACCGGTCAATGATGTGTTTATGGAACCACACCATATGGCTTGTTGACAACTGATTTCCATCGTCTCATTAGGTTTGCGCACCATACTTGAAGTCTACCAAAACCTGAAATAACTGGAACCGTATTCCATTGAAACGCCACACATTGCCAGTTTTCCAGGGTCTATTTAGCGATGTCACGAACCGAGGTGAAAAACTATATCCGATAATGTGATGTTTTGTACGATAGTTGATCTGCTGCTCCCATGGAAGCTAAAGAACACTGAACTAACCTGCTGAGTTATATCTTCTGAATACAATGTGAATGTGATTTGAGCCACTGTCGCTTGTCTGTTATCGTTGACAATTCCAACCAGACACTTCTGGATGCAATCATTACGGACTCGTAGACGGCTATTACACTCTCGGGGATGGGCGGTAATGCCTTCTATCAATTATTCTTGGTCGACATGTAACAGTATAGATTGAAGCATGTTAAATCTCCCTTCGCTTTCAGAATTATATTGTCTTATCTGCCTGGCACACATGGCTCTTTCCAACTCCGATAATTCATGTAATCTTGCTGCTGCTAACACTGAATCACTAGTTTGGGTGATGCCACCTACCATTCCTTCTACTTACTACTTACCTATAACTTTATACGACACTGTGTATCATATCCGCTTGTCTTCCGATTGGATCATAAATGTTGATTCTTTTAAGAGTAAATAGCAAGACCGAGTGAGAAGGAAATTGGAGTGAAAGATTGTCTTACGCCAATCTTTCCAGTTGACATAATCTACGTTGAAAACCAGCATTTAATACAGTGACTTTTTTGTAACCAGTAAAAAATATAACTATGTTGGTGTCAAATTTTCTTTGACATGATAAATTACAGCTTTCTTGTTGATAAATCAAATATCAACTCCGACTAAATCTCTGTTTCGCTAATATGTTCTTTTTGCTTGTTTGTTTACAGTTTGTTGTTTTTGTTTTACATGATTGCGAAAATGTATTAAAGGCCTAAATGTGGCAAAAAGCTTAGAATATGTCATTTGGGTGATTAAAAAATGAAGAGAGAAAGAAAGAGAGGGAGAGAGAGAGAGAGAGAGAGAGAGAGAGAGAGAGAGAGAGAACTAGGAGAGATAAATACGGGAAAGTAAAGAAAAGAGATTAGAAAGGTGGCAAGAAATCGTCAGAGAGAAAATCATGACGCACATCTGAAATGTAAATCAGTTCAGAACGAAAACGGTCATTGTAAACAATGTTTATAAAACGAAAACGATTTTAGGTTTGAAAATACTTTAAAGTATTTTTCAATTTGCTGCTAATTTTGTAAAAAAAAAATAAAAATTGAAGACTTTTTTGTCAAACATTGTACTTCATATTAATTATCGCAGATGTTTGGCACCAGTCATTAGATGGACGTTGTTCATTGAAACTCTGAAATCCGACAGGTTATAAAGAATAAAAGAAAAATGAAAGTCATTAAGATTGTTGTGTTTTTATTTGATACATAGATTCAAAATAGAAATAAAAAAAAAACAATTTATATAAAGTTATGCATCAAATTACATCGAAATATTTTGGGATTAGCCAAATGTTTTTCATAAAAATTTATAATTTTTATATTCTTAGTTTAATCATACCGAAACTTTTATAAAAATCCTAATAATCAAATATGTAGGTTAATTCCTTTTAGATTTGTTTTGACATATACGCGCAATAATGAAGAAAATACAGAAATTGGATGGTAAAATTTTTAAAAAATGATAAAAAATGATTGTGTGTGCGAACTTCACAGTACATCTCGTAACCGCTCGATTGGATTCATGCCAGGCCGACATTTGTAGTAACAGCATTCGTCAGAAATCTCCCGAAACCAATTCTGGGCAACATGAGTCCGATGATGCGGTGAATTCTTTTGCATTTGTTAGAATCCATAAAAAGAGGCAAATAGTCACAAAACTGTGCAACGTACCAGTTACAAATCACTGATATCGTAAGCGAATCATGGCACCCAATCCATATCATGTGAATATACCCCACACCGTCATGGAACTATATATATATATATATAACGAGCACTGTGTTAAATCAATGTTTTGAATGTTCCTTATTCACTCGGATATATATATATATATATATATATATATATATATATATATAGTAGCTGCATAGCCCTGCGTTGTTCGGGGTTTTTAGTGGTTATGTTGAAATAGAAAGGTCAAGAGCTTATTCAAAAAGCTCTAGTACAAGCTTGCCGTGACGCGTAAGTTAAAAAATGCTAAATATATATTGGTTTTGATGTATTTGTAAAACGGGATTCATGCGTGGTCAATTTTGCTAATAAACGGAAATGATGTCTGCACAGTTGGAAGAACGGGGGCCAGTGTTACGGAGGCCTGTAATGTGATGCTATGACGTTATGAGGCAGAAGAAGTGGATGCATTGTCCCTGCAAAGTCGGAGAGATTAGCACCTTGTAGAAAACATGAAATTGTTATGGAATAGGATAAGGTAGGAGTTACAAAAAAGACCCAATTTTTGTTGGAATACAATTAAGCGTTTGGGAGAAATAAACGATCGCAAAAACGCAATATATATATATATAAATTTGGAATACTGACTGGAAAAATACACTTCCACCCAACTCTGGATGAATGAGTAATCATTAGATTTTTTTATTAGACTGAGAAGGACTTCAATTTACATATATAATATGTTACTTTTATTTTTTTTTTAGATGCCTTCTGTTTAAAAACATTCTGATGTTAAGTGAGTGATACTTAGTATTCTATTTACATTGATAGTATCCTCCTGAGTAGATGAGCAATAGCACGCTATTTAAATTTTTTAATCTCTTCTAAACAGGGGCTCTCGGGGATTTGGTTAATGTCCTTGTCTGTACCTTTTTTAATCTTATCCAGAGTTCTAATTAATACAGGTATAAGAGTATTTTTAAGATGCGACATCTTTTTGTATGTATTCTGTAATCTCTATGTCAGGTCTCTATTTATCTATCTAGCCTGTATATGTCAACAAATATAAACGATAAAGTCCCCAGTATATAACTTTAAGATTTTCTATCACTGGTTCTGTGTGATGTTCACGCTATTTTTCAGTATGTAGCACACTAGGCGTTTGACAAAATACGCCACAAAGAACTGGTGGAGATGCTCGGCAGCCTGGACATATTTGGGAAAGACTTGAAAGTAATCAAGAATCTTTACTGGCAGCAAACTGCTTGCATACGGACATGTAATGAATTGAGTATATATACAAAGATAGAAAGGGGTGTAAGACAGGGATGTGTCTTTTCACCGGATCTGTTCAACTTGTACAGCGAGAATATTTTGAGGACCCTAGAAGTTATGCCTGGATTCGTAATCAGAGGCTACAATTTAAACAACCTAAGGTACGCAGATGATACAGTGCTGATAGCAGACACAGAAAGGAAACTACAAAACCTCCTACAGAAGGTAGCAGAAGAAAGTAACAAGAAAGGACTAGAAATAAACTGCACGAAAACCGAATGCATGGTCATCAGTAAAAAGGGCAGCCCAATATGCCAAATTCAGGTCGGGGATACTAGAATCAAGCAGGTACAAAAATTCAAATACCCAGGAAGTGTTATAGCAGACGACGGAAAGTGCGGCACAGAGATCCGAAGGTGAATTGGCATGGCGAAGGAAGCATTCCAGAAGTTGAGTAAGGTATTAAGAAACAGGACAATTTCGCAAGAAACAAGGAAGAGAGTTCTGGATTGCTACGTCCCTCAATATGGCAGTGAATGCTGGACAATATCATCAAATATGAAGAAAAAACTTGAAGCAACTGAAATGTGCTTCTACAGAAGGATGCTGCGAATATCATGGATCGAGTCTGTGACCAATAATGAGGTCTTAGAAATGATGGAAACAAAAATGAAATAAATACTGAGCATCAGGAAGAGACAGCTGAAGTTCCTGAGACACGCAATGAGGAAGGAGGGCTTGGAGAACCTGATACTAACAGGCCAGATAGAGGGAAAAAAGACAGGGGGAAAACAACGGATAACATATTTGAAGGACCTGATCAGGTGGATGACGGAACGAGGATTGCATGATATAGCAGGAGAAGGCGTGCTCAGAGCCACCAGGGATATTGAAACGTGGAAAGCCATGATCGCCTACGTCCTGAAGGGACAGGGCACATAGAAGAAGAAGAAGCACACTGCAGCACTGACATATCTTCCATTATGGTTTACTTATTTATTTTAGTTTGCTGCATGATCAAATCCAAGTATTTCACGCTAAGACCTAAAGTAAACGAACGGTTTTCTTAGGAAGTTTTTTTTCTAAGTATGTTATGAGTACTCATAAATGCAATCTTTTTTATATTAGATAAAGAAGATCTCATAAGATTTTCTTAAAGTGTCTTTCAGTATTCTTCTTAATTATTCAAAAATTCGCAACATCTACTGGAATAATGTTTGTGTGTAAATGCTACATTCTTCGAATTTCTATTTCTAGTCTTATTTTGAGCATTTATCAAATTCTTTTGATGGAACATTTTTATCATACGGAATGATCACGCGTATAAGCTAACATTATTATTATTATTATTATTATTATTATTATTATTATTATAGAATAATTATTCTGTTTTTGCGCAGCTACCTAGACAGTCACTATTCAAAAGATTCAGTAAGAGTTTTTATAAGCAACTCATTTTCATGCTGTTTATTTGAAATAATTTCTCTAGAGGATGTCTGCCATTCTCAGCAAACTTTGGATGCAATCAAAGAAATTTGCAAAGATGATAACAATACCAGCAATAACCTTTTTATGTTTCCTTTTTACTTGAGTCCGACTTGATGATGAAGATGCTATTTTCATTTTTCTCTTTGCTTTGTTTAAAACGTTCTCCATTTTTGTGTTGCTATACTGTCATTGGTTTATCTTAATATTTCACTCTTAATAGCAATATAGATAAAAAAAAACAGCAACAACAATAATAATAATAATAATTAAAAAAATGATTGACGTAACTCAATATGTTACAAGAATTACAAAAGAGTTCGATTTGATACGCTGTGTTTTACAATGTATAACAATATCTCAACAGTATATCTGTCTTATACAAGTTAGGTTTAAAAGTTCATACAAGTATAAAAATATAAAAAGTACTATATTTGTACAAATGTCGCTGGTCTGGAGAAAAACAGTTGTACTGTTAATTAACGCGACAAAGCGAACGAAACGCTGCCAGTATGAATGGAAAGCAACGAGTTAGTAAGAGCAAAATTAATAGAACAGTTCAGTTTTAATTTATAGCCCTCTCCTGTCATATTGCTCATTCCCCCAAGGTGAGACGATTTCTTCATGCGTTTTAAATGTTGAGAGGTCGATTGTTCATGGATATATTTTTCAGAATGTGTACCTTAAAGGGTCTGTCGAAAGCACAATCGCTCATGATAAAATGTTCCGCAAGTTCTGTTAATGTACCAAACTGGACTCGGATTGATAGCAATTTCGACAAACACAATTAAAATCTAACACCGTTAGAATGATCAAAAATTGTATTGGATAATGTAAACGATTCGTTCAGTTTCCTGAACAATTTTATCGTATTGTTCCACTGTCTTCTGCCATCTTTTACATAACATTCTAATTCCGTCACACTACAAGTATTATCCTTTGAGTAAGCATTCTTCCAGCAATTCAAATATTATTAAGTAAAACCGACGATTAAAAATTCTGTAAAGAGCCGAATAATTGTTATTCCAAAGCGAATGAACAAAAACATCCCATCTAAATAGTGGCAATTATTATTTGGTCAACAAAACAAACAAAAAAGCAATAAAAATATGCAGTTTAATATTTTTCTGATTAAATGTATAATTTTTCTCAGGCAACACAGAACAATTCCATTAGTCTAATTGGTAGTAGTATTTGTTTAACCCTCCAGAAGGAGTTCATAGCAGACAATACCTTTCCAGTCGAAGTATATATGCAATATCACCTTCTTTGTGTGAAAATCACCTTTTGATACAGTTATTCATTGTTCGTTTCCTTTGCCCCAAGGCTGAGTAAACATTCGTTTGTCCAGTTTTATATTCTAATCAGCATTTAAAATTGGGAAAACTATACTCATAGAAATTTATAAAAACATAAGAAAAATATATATATGTAATATATATGTAACCATCTAATTCCCTCCCAACATTCTTGCCTTTTCTCAACAGCGTGACCAACCCGTGGTTATTGAAATCTATGTACTTATTTAATTTATGTAACAATAAACAACCTATCAATTCCGCTACCTCAGCTCCATCATAAGCCACCATGGAGTTGTCAAAGCAGTTTAAATTATTCTTTTTTCTCCATAGTGTGTTATTATGATATGTCTTACGAGAGTGTCTGATAACCTCTATTTCTTCATGAGTGATTTCATTATATTGCTTAGCAAAACTAATTGCTTCTTTAAACGTACTTTCGGAAATTGAGGGATAAAATTCTTTTATGTCATAAGATTACTTTGCTAATCTTACCTAGTTCCATCTTAGTAGGGTTTAGCAGTCTATATTCTGGATTATTGGGAAAATTACTTTTATGGTCTTTAACCGTTAGGAAGCATGGTTTTAAGCTTAATTTTTCAACACGGTTAAATAAATCAAATTTACCTACTAAACTACTTGCTTCTTGATTTAGTTTAGTTTCCACATCAGGGGGAGCTTTTTTATAATGCTTAATAACAGCGTTGTGCAACGCTTTTTTGTAGCTGTTAGGACTCATTTGGTATAAATATGTAGACTTATCAGCTTTTACGTAAATGTTTTTACTCTTCTTTATTTTACTGATGTCAGCCCTAATTTTTTGCTGTATTGTTTTTCATTTTTCTATATTTTAGTTTTTTGATTATGCCAATAAGTTCAGATTCAAATTTTTCTAGTTCTTTGCTATGAGGGGGGGGCGTAAGTCTTAAAATCATAATGTTCATGAATATTGTTGTCTTTTAAATTGTTTAGAAAAAATAAGCTTTCCAACGCATGTTGGCGATGAATTTTTCTATTTTCTGTAATAGGAATAATTCATAAGTATGTTTGTCCGGTATGGGTATATCCTTAAGAGAACATCCTAAATCAACTCGTTCTATGTTATACGATTATAAAAGTGCTTAATAGGGCTACCTAGAGCTAAAATAAATGCAAACTTATCACTATACTCGTTTCGAAAAACCCTCCGCGTATATATGCGGAAGGAAAAATGGTTGTAAAGAAAGAGCTAAGCACATGAACATCAGCCAAAGCAATTTGGACCGAGCCAGTACGTAGCCCAAAGAAAAAACCCGAGACGAGTAATCAATAACAAAAAATCGCTCAATACGTAAACAGAGCAGAATAAGTAAATTAACCTAGTGAGCCAACAAACCTATCAATATATATATATATATATATATATTATTATTATTATTATTATTATTATTATTATTATTATTATTATTACAACTGAGACAAATGTTAAACTAACACCAAAAATATTAGGCCGTTCATCCTTGATATCACACTTTAAATGAATTAAAGTTTTCTTTTAACTCATTGAATGGCTGAAATATTTTCCCTTCTAATAAGAATATTTTAAAAATCATTTTACTACAAGCACAGCCAAAATGGCTCTAGGACATGAGGTTACAAGTTATAAATGAAAAAAAAAGAAGACTTATGTGAAGAGAACTGATTAAGAAAATATGATTCTTTTATTGTCATTTTATTTGCTCAAGAAGACAGAAAAAGATTAACGTTGCCTTTAAATTTTTGAGATTGCAAGTGGCAGGGAATCAAGAAAACGGAAGGGAGTTCGAAAGGTAGGAAGAGAACAATACTGTTAGAGGCAGTTGCATCTAACTAGTTCAAGAGTAAAACGGTGATACCTGTGGTGAGCCAATCTAGTAGAAAACTTAATTTCATGTCATCGTGACACTAGGAGAAAAGTTCACCAGAACACTTGACATGAATATATTTGTAGAAAAGACAGAAGGATGACACATCAGGTCGATGAGAAAGTGACTGAAATTGAGATGCCAGTCCAGAATCGATTGCATTAAAACCTTTCTTTGAATTCTGTGAAGAATTTCGAGCAAGAGCAACAGACTAGATATGGTCACAGTACTCAATGAATGAAAAAAATTCTGTCATGACAAACTGAACTTACATTGCGGTAGACGTAGCAATTGACTCAATATAGTCGCTAACTGACTGAGTTTAATTTGTATCTAATACAAAAAACATAACCACCTCCTCCAATTACCAATTCATCCTCAAAAAAAAATTTCTTTGTCAAAAATTGAAATTCCTTTTTTGAACTTGAACAGATTTCATGTCTTTATGTCGTTCACAATCATGCGAAAGTCAATAAAATTGAATAATTACCTCCCTATACTGACTTGTTACATTCAAAATTTGATTGTGGTAGGAACACTTCGTATTACAAGAATTTTTCAATTAAAATGACTTAATAACTGTACATATTTTCTTGAAAATATTCCGTTTTTTTTTTTAACATTTTAGTATAAAACACAGCTACATTTTCAGTTTCCTAACAAGTTGTTCATTACAATTGTACCAAAAAACTGTTAGATTTTAGCTGCTTGTGCCAAATGTGTTGTATGAAATGAAACATATGAACAGACAGAAAAGACGAGAGAAAAATAAGCAAAGGTTTTTTATCCGGGCAAAGTAAAAAGAGAAACAGTCGTAATCGAACAATCCGGTTGAGAGGTAATTCCCACTGATTGGAATTTCGAGTTTTGCTATCCGTTTGCTTCTAGCTTTATGGTCCCATTATGCTACGATCCACTAAAATGGCAAAAAGCAGATAATTTTCATGTTTATCATTGAAAAAAATCAAATCCTTCTTTCTATTTTTCTCTCTTCCTTATTCCATCTCCCTCTTTGTCTGTCATTCTCTCTCCCTCCTCCCTCTCTCTCTCTCTTTCTTTTTCTCGTTAAGGAATAGTTTCTCCAGTTTAACATAATATAATACAAATTACATTCAATATATTAATATTCTGAAGGGAAATTTCCTATAATGCATTTCAAAGAAAAGGACATGATGTGTATGTGTGTGTAGATGTGTGTGCGTGTATGTGTGTGTTTATGCGCGCTTGAGCGTAACTTTGTTACATTCATGAATCTAACTCATTGGTTTTTGTTGATTGATATGTAGATCTGAATTAATCCAACTTTGCTTTTTCTTTTTTTCTTTTTTGAATTGGCGTGTTTCTGAGTGAATTTGTTCTCTCTCTCTCTCTCTCTCTCTCTCTCTCTCTCTCTCTCTCTGCATCTGTAATTATTCTGTGCATTATTCTGTGCAACCGCGCATCCATCTCTACAGACACATGCCTGCGCACGATTGCACGTAATAGCATGTGATTACAAGAAAGACAGAAAAAAAGAGAAAAGGAAAGAGATAACAAGGAGGATATGGAGTGGCGGCGAACAAGAAAAAAGCGAGAAGAGCGGGAGAAAAAAAAAGCGGCTTCAGAACATCGGATCAGTTGGGCTGACAGACAAGCAGACACGCCGGTAGAATTTTGTGACGTAACTATGATGTAGAACAGAGTATTACCTTATTTGGTGAATTCATTCATTTGTGAAAGGTCAGAATGCATCGAATTTTCGTCGAGATCAAAATGGAGGTGTTTATTTTGGTGTGGGATATGCTGAAAAAATGAATGACTTACGATAAGTTAGGGAGATACTAATTTTTCGATTTTTCTATGCAATAATGGAAACCCTGCTGCCTGTGATTTTTTATTGTTTTATTAGAATTTTGAGCAATTACAATAAGTGCTGATGCAGGAATTATTATGAATACTAGAATTTCAAATATATAATAACGCCTAATATCTATAAAAAATCTATGTTTTTTAGCTAAAAGTTAAGAAACTCTGTTTGCATGCGTGTGTGTGCGTAAATATATAGAGGACAAAGAAAAGGAATATAAGATACCAGTGGAAAATATATAACAGGAGTAATTAGCATTTATTTTAAAATTCCTGGAAAAATTGCAGTAAAGATACAAAATAAATGAAAAAATATTATTTCCGGCAGATATTTTAACCGAAACACATTATGCATTATTTATATCAATTAAGAAGGATAACTTCGCTACTTATGTAAATATAAAATTAGTCTTAGATAGCTATTAAAAATGTCACTGTCGATTATTTAGAACTAATTTGTTTGAATAATGCACTGACTGTTGTTTGTGCCAAGGGGCAATAATTATAGGTAAAATGATGCAAAATAAATAAAATAAGTAATAAAGTAATCGTTTTAAGTTTTCTGAATATTGGTACAGCTTACCAGGGATGCCCTACTATAGCCGCTGCACTCACCTGAACTTGCCTCTTCGAATTACCAATTATTTCAATCCGTACAAAATTCTCTTAATAAGATAATTTTGTAATGACCAAATAAATGAACTTTAATTGTATGGAAGCCATTTAAGTCAGTTTTTCACCAACAAAGATGCAGAGTTCTGGGTGGATGTAATCATAAAACTGTCCCAAAAATAATGAAAGGAGTGAAATAAAAGGTTTCATATGTGGTTGAGAAAATCTATCTGCAAATATCTTAATATTTTGTTTGTAATTCATATGAAAAATTTTACTAACTTTTGCTACATATTTTTGATTATATATATATATATATATATATATATATATATATATATATATATATATATATATATGATGCTCTTGAATGCATTTGGACTGCAGTTTTTAAGTGAGACCATTTTGTTTAAAGACTAGCGAAAGTTCTTTGTTCAGGATTTTTGCTTTTTTTTTTTTTTTTAGATATTTTGAAATAATTTCCTGGTTTCCAGCATAAATTTAAACATAAATCTTCTATTTTTTAGAATTTTTCTAAGCCATTATGAAAATATTTTTGTTGCTTCGAGCTGTCAGTTTCATCGTTTTTAATATATCGTGTCATCGCGGATCGTGTCGGATTTAGAGTATTGTTTTTTACGTGATATTGTACATTTTATTGATAGACATGAAACATTATGTAAGAGATCATATCACACTGTGACATGAAGAGATAGGGTAAGATAAATCTATTGACTTAATTAGCAGATTTCACGTGTCATATCTGTCAATGAACTCAGAATTCGGTAGATTTATCTTAACAGATAAGAGACATACCGAATTTCAACACACACACACACACACACACACACACACACACACACACACACACACACACACACACACATATGTATGTATTTAGAAATAAAGAAAACGGGAGAGAGTATTAGTATAAAAAAAATAGTCACTTAGCTGGCTGATGTTAACTTCAGCATCCCGACTCTTGAGTTTTCATAGGCATCCACTCTTCAGGGGTTTTTCGCGGTTTACTTTTAATATTTTCCAATTTGTTCTATTTTCTATATTGTTAGTGTACGTTGTTCGTGTATGCGCCTATGTGGATGTATGCTCGTGCAAGAATTTCTTGTTTTTGCAGATGTGCGCTCGTGTTTAGAGTCTTAGTCATTTGTCCTTTTGCTTTGCGGTAGCTTTTTAGTTGTTGTTTTTTCAGTTTTTATTTTCGAAATTTGTCATGTGTTGAGTTATTGTTATTGTTCGTAGATGTGTCACCGTTTTTAATGTTTGAATGTTGAATGTGTATGTATTGTTTGGGTATTGTTCTGCTTTGAATAACATTTTGTGGTTGTTATATCTTTCTTCAAATTCTTTTCTGTGAAGTCTATGTCATTTTTTTCATCTGTGTTAATGTTATTTCTTACGGTTGCTTTGTATATTAGGTTAAATGATTATTGTTAAATGGGCATTTTTTTTTTTTTTTTTTTTGGCAGTTACATTCATTGGTATTCTTTCGTTGGTTGTTATTGTTGTGATTGTTATTGGTTTCACTTAGTATTTTTTTATTGTGCTTGGTTATTAATTTCTTCTTGTTATCCATGCAGCTGTAACTAATTTTGCTAGTATTTTGTTGATAATGTTTTTTTCTATTTATAGATATGAATATTTACTTGAATACGCCAGGATATGGTTGGACATTTTGTTAATGTATATTGAGTTGTTTGTCTGTATGGTTTGTAGGTTCCGTTGTTTAAGCTAAATGTTATATCTCGGAAATTTAAAATGATTTTCATTTATTAGATTTTTTTCTATCGCATATGTTGGGTTTTGAAAGTATATATTATCTGCTTTCTTGTTTTTCAGTAGTTCTGCTGTTGCAGTTTCTTAGAATAGTCCGTTGTCTTTAAATAAACTTATATTTTTTTATTATTAATATTTATTAGTTTATTTATAATGTATATGCATAATGATGAACCATCATTGTTACATCAAAGTTATTGTCATTATTTTTATCACTAACATTATTATTATTATGATTATGTCATTTTTCATCATATTTCGATTTCTGCTTTGGTCTCACTACCAACCAAGTCTGCGGGGAGACCTAAGGCAGGTCGTGGCGTGTTGTTATGACTCCATTTCATGTTTTTATATCTTCCCTATCATCCCTAGCATTACATAGATAAAGTTTTCCTTAGTGTGTGGGCTGTACTTAATAAGACAATTTTTTGTATATCTCTTAAGCTGGGGTTTCCAGGGATTCTTTCAATGTGTTGTTTTGTTCCATTTTTTATCATTCCAAGTGCACCTACTATCACTGGCACAACTCTTGTTTTCAATTTCCACATTGTTTCTATTTCTAGGTCTTTATATTTTGACAGTTTTTCAAATTCCTTGATTGCTATGTTACAATCCGCTGGACAGGCCATATCAATTAATAGACAAGTTTTCTCCTTCTGGTTTTTAACAATAATGTCTGGCCTGTTTGCTTCAATTTTTCTGTCTGTGTAGATGGTGTAATCCCATAGAATGGTTACATCTTCTATTTCTGTAACCGGTGCTGGGTGATGTTCATACCATTGTTTGTTTACAGCTTTTCCATAATGTTTGTACATTGCCCAATGTAAATATTGCCCAACTCTATCGTGGCGATTTTTATATTCATTTGGAGCAAGCACAGGACAACCTGAGATTAGGTGGTCTATTGTTTCTTGGTGTTTATCACAAAACCTGCATTTTGGATCCATATTATTATGCATAATATTTGCCTGAAAGTTTCTCGTGAAAAGACTTTGGTCTTGTGCTGCAAGTATAAATCCTTCAGTTTCAGACTTTAATCCAGATGCACGTAACCATCGATGAGTATTAACTTTGTCAACATTGGATTTATTGGCACGTACTGGATATTGGCCATGCAGAGGTTTGTCTTGCCAGCGCTGTTTCATCTGTTCAAGATCTTTATCTTTGGCTTTCATTTTCATATTCTTTGCCGCAATAGTTGGTTCTTGGCTTCTGTTTTGCTTTTCTACAGAATCTACTAACTGTAAATCTTGTTTGTATTTACTGCCTTCTTTTATTATTGAATATTTTTTCTTTCTTCCTTCATGTTGCCTTACTAATTGTATCATCCAATCCTTTGTTGTTTCTATGTATGTTAGTAAGCCAATAGTTGTTGTCTTGTATGACAATTCCAGCTGAATAAGACCCCTTCCACCTTCTTTACGGGGTATGTATAGACGGTCTACATCAGCCTTTGGATGATGCATCTTATGCTTAGAAAGAAGCTTTCTTGTTTTAGCATCCATTCGCCTGATGTCGTTTAGAGTCCAGTTTAAGATGTTAAAGCTATATTGGACAACTGGGATTGCAAGGCTATTAATGGCAATAACTCTGTTCTGTGAATTTAATTCAGTTTTTAATATCATTCGTAGCCTTCTATAGTACTCTTTACGCACTATTTCTTTCATTTTTTTATGGTGAATGTTTTCGCTCTCATTTACACCTAGGTATTTATAAGCTTCTTCTGGTTTCAATTCTTTTATTGTTACAGCAGGGTCTAGGCTAATTGAGGATGTTTCTTGTATTGATCCACGTAAAACTGTAGCTTTAGCACATTTATTCAAATTAAATTTCATTCCAATGTCTTCGCTGAAGCATTTTACAGTTTGCAGAAGACCTTCCAGCTCATTATCATTCTTAGCATATAACTTTAAGTCATCCATGTAAAATAGATGGCTTATTTTCTTTTGGCCTATTTTATAACCACATTCTGTCTTATTATTATTATTATTATTATTATTATTATTATTATTATTATTATTGTGCTTTTTCGTTCATATATTTTATTTATTTTATAATATTTATTTTCGTTAGTGTTTAAATATATTTATGTCTTCAATGGAGATATTTAAATGTTTTGTTAAATTTAGTGCTTTATTTAGTGTATTCTCATTAATGAATGTATAGGAGTTTTTTATGTCTAGTTATATGAAGAAGCAGTTTTCTTTGTTGCTAATATTATTAAAGCAATTGATTGTTGGTTTTGTATTTTCCCTTGATTTATGTTTTGTATGTTTCTTAGTTTTGAGGGTTTCTTTTCTAATATTTGTTTACTAATTTTTCTAATGTTGCTTTTTGTGTGGTTTAGTAATCTGCATGTTGGTTTGGTTGTAAAGTTGTCCTTATGGTTTTTTAGTTTAGTAAATGGTTTTCCTTTTGGTAAGTGTTTTATTCATTTGTGTAATTTTAAGTTAGCGGTTGTTTTAAGCTTATTTGCTTATATCGCTTTCTGTTTCGTGGTCTTGTAAAACTTCTTTTTCAACCATTTTATTGTAATTATTGATTTCTATTTTGTAGATCGTTCTAGATTTATCTGCTTTTATAAAAACGGTTTTTTCTAATTTGTTTATTATTTTAAAGTATTTTTCTTCAAACGTGATTGGAATCTGCAGGTGGTCACATTTCTTTAATAAGTTTTCTGTTCAGGTTGGTTTACTGTTTAAAATAAAACGCAGCGTCTACTCAAATGCGGGTATCACCTAAAAATATTGCTTAAAGTTATAAAAATACGTCAGATTAAAAAATAAATATATTCTATTAATTTTTAGTAATTGCTTTGTTTACGTTTCGGATATGTAACTGAGAAAATGCGTCATTTTATGAAAATCTGAACGATTGAACCCACTTTAGAACCTTTCTTGATTGCGAAACTTTTTTTTCTCTTTTTACTCACCTATCCCCCTGAATAAGTTTCCGTTTTAACTTCAGGCGCTAATAAACAATTTTCTTATTTTCTGCTTAGTCTTAATTTACCGACGATTTTTCTGAAGGAATTTTAGTCAAAATCTTAAACGCTGTGATACTTTTGTATCTTGTTTTATTAATAAAATATGATCCCTTTTTTAAGTGTATTATAATTTGGTGTGGTAATGGCTAGTAACTTCTTTACATATATATATATATATATATATATATATATCTTAGAACATTTACAAATTTTTATATTTCCACTACAAATCTTACATTTGTTTCGACATTGAAACTACAATGTCCCATCAGGTGATGTGGACAGGAATGGAAAGCCTCTTCTCTGTTTTAAATTAATGTTTTGGACGTTGTAAAAAATTTTTTTTCTTCGTTCCTTATTCACTCGGATATATATATATATATATATATATATATATATATGTGTGTGTGTGTGTGTGTGTGTGTGTGTGTGTGTGTGTGTGTGTGTGTGTGTGTGAATAATGACAAAGGGATAAATTTTTTTACTAAAATCAAAGTTTTCCTTTTATTCATACTGTCTTTTACAAGATATATTTTATTCATATTTTGAATTTTATATGCGTGTTTGTGTGACTGTGTGTGTGCGTGCGTGCGTTAAAACGTTCCTACATATTATTTTATACATGTAGCCTATATATTTATTCAAGGGGTTAATAATAGAACAGACTGAGCTCTCTATCTTTGATTAGCAACGTGTCTGGGAAAATTAAAAAAATGTAGGTCTTTTAAATTCATCCAGCAACTTGCTTGATACAGGGTGATGAGGCTATGTCTCTAAATACCATAGGAAAGTTTATGGACCTACATAAATAAATACACACACACACACACACACACACACACACACACACAGATGTATGTATGTATGTATATAGCATGAAAATATATCATTTTGTGTTTTAAGAAAAAGTTTTGAAAGCAAAGATGTATTGGAAAAAGGTTTTGTGGCGCGTTTCATCCAAAACGCGTCGCAATACGTTTTTACAATTTGTCATGCATTTTTGCTTTCTAATTTGTGTAACTGTATCTATATGTATATGTGCATAAATACATGCGTACGTAAATTTATTTATTTATTTATTTATTTATTTATTGTATTTTTTTTTTTAATCATTTCACCCCGAGCAAGGCAGAAACGCCACTGATGTGCAGGGGGTTACATAAATGTAAAAAGATTAATTAGAAAAGAGTGAGGAGTACAAGCTAGTTAGAAAGGAACAATAGAAAGCTGAGAAAGCAGGTGCAATGACAATACATGGGCGGAGAGAAAGTGAAGATTATACAGGGGAGGGGAGAGAGCTAGAGTCCAGTGGTTAGTAGGTGAGTATTAACTTTGCTTTTAAATTTCTGGAGGTCGTAGCCGTCAGGAAAGCAAGAATACGGGAGTGAGTTCCACAGGCGGGAAGTGCGAGAAAAGAAGCTGCAGGAGTAGAATTGTCGTCTGCATTTGGCTAACCTGACTGTGAATGGGTGGGACCCAGTTGCCAGTCTGGTTGCACGGGTAAACACCTGTTGAGGAGGCATCAGTGACTTAAGCTCATCCGAGCAGAAGCCATGAAAGTATTTATAGAAGAGACAGAGGGAGGCCACATTTCGACGATGGGAAAGTGGCTGCAGTCGAGTCGCCAGATCAGTACCTATCACATTACAGACTCTCCTTTGGAGCTTGTCAAGAACACTGAGGAGAACGGCAGGGGCACCTGACCATAAATGGCAGCAGTACTCCATGCACGGACGGATGGTTGACTTGTATATATGCAGGATGGTTTCAGGTGGAAAAAACATCCTGGATCGACATAGTGACCCAATCTTCTTAGCAGTAGATTTTGCTATGGATTCAATATAGTGCTTCCATTTGAGGTCTGAGGACAGGGTAAGTCCGAGGAGGCGTAGTGTATTACTCTCCGGGAGAATCATCTGGTCCATGCTTATGGGAGGCAGAAGAGGTTGCCTGTAATGGTTGACAGACAACAGCTTGGTCTTAGAGGAATTGAAGTTGACAAGCCACTTCTTGCCCCAGTTCACCACAGAGTGTAGATCCCGCTCAAGGTCAGCAGCGAGATTATGTCTGTCCGCCACGACAGGTTTCTTACTGGAACGGGAGTATATTGTAGTGTCATCTGCGTAGATGCCTACTTGGGACTTGATCTCATCTGGGAGGTCGTTGATGAAAATAAGGAAGAGCGTCGGGCCCAAGGATAGAGCCCTGTAGGACACCAGCATTCGTGCTGTAGGACGAAGAGGCACGCCCATTCAGAACGACCTTCATTTTGCGGTTATTTAAGAAAGATTGGATTAGGTCAAGCAGGCGACCGGTAATACCATAACCGCGTAGTTTGCATAGGAGGCCAGGGTGCCAAACCCGGTCGAAAGCCTTGGAGATGTCCAGAGCAACCGCGCGAGCCTCGTCAGACTCATCAAGGGCCTGTAGCATGTACTCCGTTACAGTTGTTAGCAGGTCGGCTGTGGACCTGTCAAATCGGAATCCATATTGCCTGTCGGAGAACAGTTTGTGGGCGGTGTATGTGGAATAATAAAAAAAAACTGATTTAATCAAAGTTAGTAATTTTATCAAAATACTTAAATACTACTGCTTGTATACATGTATCACTAGATGCGCTTTATAAACGCCTAAGATCAAATAAACATTGTCTTCTATAGGATACCATCAAAATCAATATCATTGCATTTCTCCAAGCCCATCTCTCCAAGTGACAGGTTGTACGATGTTACATATTGTTGGGGTTGTCCGGAAAGTTCATGCCGGTTTTAAAGGGAAAGTAAAACAAAACAAACTTTTGCTGTTAAATAGTTATTCAACATATTCTCCAACAATCAGTACGGCTTCTGCTTCACTAAGTCTACCGCTGATATGATAACAACAAATTAGTATACCAGGCTCTCGATAAGATCTAGAGCTGTTGCCCTGGATATCTCCAATGCATTTGACAGTCTGGCGCACTGGGCTTCTGCGCAAACTATAGGGCTATGACATAATTGGACGCTTGTTTGATTTGATCCAATCGTTTTTATTAAATCGCATAATGAAGGTCGTGATGAACGGGCTTGCATCCAGATCCTATCATTCGAACGCGGATCCTATCATCCTATCAGGGCTCTATCTTAGGTTCGACGCTTTTTCTGATCTTCATCAACGATCTCCCTGATGCGATCAAATCCCAAGTAGACATTTACGCTGACAGCACCACCATGTACTCCTGTCTCAGTAAGAAATCTGCCAAGACTGACAAAGTTAACCTCGCTGCTGATCTTGAAACTGACCTATAAGCTGTGGTGGACTGGAGTAAGGAATGTCTTGTAAATTTTAATGCTTCCAAAACAAAGCTGCTATCCTATAACCACCACAGACAATCTCTCCTGCACTCCACCCCCCTCCATTAGCATGGCTCAAGCTAGTCTTCCGGAGAGCAATGCACTGCGACTTTTCGGCCTCACTCTCTCAGCCGAACTCAAGTGGAACGACATTGAATCAAAAGCTAAATCTACTGCTAGGAAGGTTCGATCGGAAGTTTTTTTCTCGCCTGAGTCCATTTACACATATACAAATCAACCATCCGCCCGTGCATTGAATACTGTTGTCATTTCTGGTTGGGCGTCCCTGCTATTCATCTAAGGGTTCTCGACAATATCCAAAGGAGAATCTGCAATGTAATCGATCGCGACCTGGCAGCTCGACTCCAGTCACTTTCTTACCGACGAGATGTAGCTTTCCTCTGTCTATTCTACAAACATTTTCACGGCTTCTGCCTCGACGAGCTTAGCTCTTTGGTGACTCCTCTGCACGAATTTCCTCTTGAAACTAGACTGGCAACAAGGTTCCATCCTTTTACCATCAAAATAGTTAAAAGTAACCTGCCATAACAACAACTTCTCTTGCACTTCCCATTTGTGGAACTCCCTTCCGTATACTTGCTTCCCTGATAGCTACAATCTCCAAGAACTTAAATTCAACGTGAATTACCATATTTCTTCTCACCTCCCATCCTTTCCTATCCTTTCCTCGGCACTCTCTGTATCTTGTTCTTCTCCATTTTCAATCTACTCTCAAGTAACTCTCTTCACACCAGTAAACCCATCCTTCTGTGACACCATCTCTAACCTGTTCCTATTTTTATTCGCTCTCTACTTATGTAACCTTTCACTCTTCTCTTCTGTAGCTCCCCTGCGCACTAACACTTTCTTACGTGGGATGAAACGGTTAAAAAAAAAAACTAAATATAAACCATTTTGCAGCACAAACTTTCTCCACTTTTCCTTTCAACTTAAAAATTCTGTCTTCCCAGAATTTCGGTGATTTCTCTGCAAAAAAACTCATTAAAATGTTCTTTATGTCATATAATAATTAAAATTTTTGTCATTGACATCATTTTGTAAGGACCTGAATAAATGAAAGTACGAAGGAGCAATGTCTGGTGAATATGGCTGTTGGGGTAACAAACCACAGCCAAGCTGCAACAAAGGTCACCAAAGAAACGTGAGTTCTAGTATTATCCTGATGGAAAACAATACATTTCCTGTTCACCAATTCTAGGCCTTTTTCTTGAATTGCTGCTTTTAATTCGTCCAGTTGCAAGCATTACTTTTCAGAATCATTCGATTGGTTAGCAGAACTCATAGTACAGGATTTATTTCCAATTCCCACAAGATGCGCAACATGACTTTCTTCAGATGAAGCCCTGCTTTTGGAGTGGCTGAAGTTGGCACATGTCGCTTACCCCAGGATATTTTTCGCTGAACATTTTTGTAAAAATCCTTTTCTCATCACCCGTCATAATTTGCTTAAAATGATGCCATTTCTTTACGCTTACACAGCAAATCACAGATAGAAATACGATTCAAAAGATTATTTTCACTCAGATCATGTGTTACCAAAACATCTTAGCGATTTGAGTGCCCATGTTTTAGTAAGTGGTCGTGGATGGTGGATTTTGATAAATTAAGTGTTTCTGACAATTACCACGTTGTGTAATGTGAAGGTATTCTCAATGAATGTCTTCATTTGATTGTCATCTGTAGTGGGAGTCTGTTTGAGCGTTCTTCATCAATAAAGCTACAATCACCAACTCTAAACTTAGCAAACAACTTCTATAACAATTCTGTCAGCTAAAGCACTTTCACCGGACACAGCACATATCTTTTTGTTGCTTGTAAGATGATTTTGCCTTTACAGTAATAAAAATGCATCAAATGTCTAAAATGCACTTTATAATCTTCCAGGTTCATAGGGATGCAAAATTGACAGGAACTAAGTAATTTTTAACTTTTTTTCTCAAGATATAGTTTGAAGTGTGTGCTAATCGGAAATATAAGCATGTTATATCTGTCGATACATTTGACGTGTTCCAGCGTGTTGGAACATGAATGGCTAAAAATCGCCATGAACCTTCCGGACGACCCCATATCAACGGCAGGGACTAATCTCTTCTTGGAAGAAGAAATTCCATGCCTTTTCCGATTATCTAAGTATTAAATTAATTCAAACGCATCTCTTCAGGAAAAAAGTGATCATAGCTATCCACAACTTTCAATCTTCCGCCACTTGTTCCGTCGTCTATTTACACAAACCCATCAGGCAAGTAGCTCGCTGCCTTTCTTGCCTGCCTCTCTGTCCGTCAGGGTAAAGACCTTCTTCTTGATTATCTGTTCAGGGAATTCCAGTTAATTTTCGATCATCTTTTTGTAGAACCAATATATCTTCTGCTACTAGTTTTTTTTCCGAGAAATTGTCCAACATTTACAGCCATATAAGAGAATGGATAACACATAGCAAGCCAGAAGTTTGTTCTTTTGTTTCTAATGAAATCTTTCCGTTTCTCAGCACCATGCATCTTTTTTCGTTAGTCGAATAAACGTTTGGGTGTCGGTGTCGCATTTTCCATCGTCTATTGAAACATTTCCTAGAGATTTAAACTTTTGCACCTGCTTGTTGTTGATAACTCCAATTCCTAACTCGCAGGTTGGGTTTTTGTCTTGTTGATTTCCATACTTTCTGTCTTCTTGCAGTTTTCTTTTTCTTTGCTTTCTTTTACTATCTTGTCTAGGAGGTCCTGTAGTTTTATTTCCGAATCGGTCATCAACACAGTTTTATATGTGTATCTTAAGGTTACGCCCACCGCTTATTCCATTTTCTGTAATGTTAAATCAATTGTGCATTTCCTGTAAACATACGTTTTTATGTGGCTTTATAAGATTTTTTTTGCTACTGTAAAAAATAAAAATCGAGATATTGTTGTGGCAAAAAACAGTATATTTTTATCAGAGCGAAATAGTTGGGCAGTTATAGTTGTATGGTTAACCTTTTCAAAAGCGCCACAATTAACTGACGTTCCTGAAGATCCGCTAGATTAAAGGTTAAGTATCAAAAGTTGTAAATATATTTGAGAAGAAATTAAGGTTTTAATCGGTTTAAAGTATTAAAATATTCCAAGGTGATCAAAAGAAAGGAGGCGTTTCTGTTAATCAATATAGGTGCATTCCTTTGTTCTTATGAATTTGTGTGATTATCTATGATTGCATGGATATACCTATATGTGCCTATATGTGTATGCAAAGTCTGCTTATAATGGAATGCGTTTTCGCATACTTTCTTTTCTATATGGAAATGTAAAAGAGCGTTTATAAGCTTTTGCCTTTTGTCATTGGTGTGTCGCGTGTACGTTTGCGTCTAAAAGCTGATATATGTAGGTGTGTACAAGTGAAATAATACGAAATTGAGGATTTAGGGAGACAATGTCAGTAATTAGATTAATCCGATTATTTTCGATATTTTCTTCTAGTGAATATAAATCCTTTGACATTCACACAAAAAAGACGGGTAACCTCATTTTCTTTATATAAGTAAAAGTTTATTGTGTAAGTTACAAAGATCTATGCAAGACGATAAAAATTTGTTTACAGTATTATTAGAATTTTAATATTCCATTAATAAAAAAGTATTTTGTGGATAATCAAATATAGTTTATGTTGAATTTATAAATTTTCTTCACTTACTTTGTAAATAGTTATTTAGTTTGTGCAAATCATAAAATTAACCTTGGAACTTGATGTGTGTTCTTAAATAGACAGATTTAGACACTTCTGTGGATATCATGCATGGGGTTCAGAAATGTCTAGACATTCAACTATATAAAACCGTTTTCTCATATCAATTATTAAAAGTAAAATTAAGCGAATGACTCGTGTGGATCTTGAAGAAGGTTCTTCTTCGTCCAATCTCATAGACTGGCACTACAGAATTACAAAGAACTGTACCAAATAGCAGAAAATGCATCTCTTGAAAACTGTCCATAGTAGCAGTAACTCAAATAGATAGCACATGGTACTCGAAAAGAAATTAATGACATAATCAAAGTGTTGAATTTCCATGCTGCGTTCAGTAAAAGTTTAGGAAGGAGCCCCACCACTACATCAATAGTGGAAAGGGCGATAAGAGTGAACGTGAGAAATCTATTTTCTTGAAAAACTGTTTTAAGAGAAAGATGTTATAAATTTCAATCAACTGCAATGTTAACTGCTCAGTCAATGAATGGCGAATGTTTCCTTATAAGGAAACGACTATTCTTCCTATTACTATTAACGTAACACATCCTCAAACGTAAATGATCACAAAAATAATTTCAGTCTCTATTCATCTCTTGCGTAAGAACACCAATGTTGGCGACAGATATGTTCATTTTTCGATCCTTGATCCTCTGTCATTTGCCGTGTCTCATCAGGACATTTCCTAATACCTCATAACTTCCTGTCTTTTTTGCTCTTAGGTTTCTCATTTTGTTATCTCTCATAAATCCTGTTCTGTTAGCTATTTACACAAACTCGTTAGGTAGATTATTCGATACTTTCCTCTCTCCCACTTAACTTTCAGTTTATCTTATGAGAGTCAAATTCTCCAATCCTTTTTCCTCATTATGTACTTTATAAATTTCAACTGTCTTTTTCTGATTCTAAGTATAAAGATTTTACTTAAAATCAGAAAGAAACTGCTTGAAATCTTTAGGAGACAAATGAAGAAAGCAGGGTTGGAAAATTTAATACTCATAGGACATATCAAGAGGCAAGAGGGACAAAAAATTGCAAGTAGCTTATTCAACGAAAGTGTGTAAATGAATTGCAGAACATGGGATGAAAGAGATAGCAAGTGTAAAAACATGGCTTAAATCCCTAAATATAGCAAAATCTAACGTACTGAAGGGACACGATATATAAAACAGAAGAATGCATACTAATCATCTATTGAGTATTTATGGTCGATTTTTGTTTTAGATTTTACAATTTTGGTCCTGATTTTTTTAAGGAAATGGTTGCTTTGATAATCGAAACATTAATTTATCGTGTCTGAAACGGTGTTTTGAAATACCTAAATAATGGTCGATTTCAGAAACAAATTTATTCTTGAAAAATTAAATATAGAAATGTTAAAATTAGTTAAACTATAAACCTTGAGCATCTGTCTCCTCTGCCACCAATCAACGAAATTATTTATTCCTCGTTGATAAAAGTTATTGGATGTGATGCAACGAAATCTTTGAAAGCTGATTTCACCTTTGCTTTGAACCTAAAAGCTTTACCACTTAAAAATGTGTGAAAGTGCTTAAAAAATGATAATCAGTGGGTGAAAGATCAGAAGAATATGTAGGATGTGGTAAACTTTTGTATCCCAAGTCTGTGAGTTTTTTTCAACGTCATTCTTGCAACACGTGGCCGAGCATTATCGTGGAGCAGAATTGAACCACGTCGATTCACTAATGAAGGTCTCACATTTTGCAGGTTTCATTTTTGCAGGTTTCATTTCAGCAAGTTGATGGTAATAAAGCTCTGCATTAATGTTCTGATTGGCTGATTGGCTCCCAGAACGCTGTAGTGCATAACACCAACTGCAAACCACTAGACAGTCATCATGATCTTTTACTGGTGCAACTTTGGCTTTGCAAATGGCGTGAGACAGTTGCAGTGCTGACACCAAGCGTCTGAGACATTTCTCTGGCACTCCCATCACCAATACCGAATTTCTGGAACCACCTTCGTACTGTCCGATCTCTTGAAGACCCGTCTTCCCCTATTCTGTTGATATTGGCTGAAGTTTAGGAGGCACTGTGCCCAAGTTTGAACTCATGCAAGAAAAGTAAACGAAGATCATGTTTTGTCATGTTCATGTTCTATGCTTCATTAATATTTCTGCCTTAAAATAAGCAAACATTATTAAGGAGCAACACATTAATTATTATGTATACAAAAATCACTTAATATATACCGTGAATACTATGTTAAAATGGCTTTTTAAAAAACAACACTTAACTAAATTAAATTATATTTAGTGAAAGACGTCAGATTTTCATTCCGTCCTTTAAGCTTTGTTTTCATTTGCAGGCCAAAATGATTTTTATTTTTATTCGTGTAAATTAGCATTAAAAAATACAATATATTTCAGCTGACAATGAGATTAACAACAAAGCATGAACTTGAACCATCAAAATAATTTAAGCGCTAACACCGTTAGCAAAGAGAGTTTTTTTTTAATTTGATCGACTATCTCTATATTCACCTGTCTGTATATCCGTTGATACAGATATAGGAAGACAACTGAAGCTAAATTTAGTAATTTGTTTTTGTTGTTGTTGTTGTTGTTGTTGTTGTTGTTTTTTTGTTTTTTTTCTGTTTTTAGTGCTAAAATGGAAACGGCGTCAGGCAAAACGGAATAAATTTTCTGTTGTGAATTTGTAATGTAGCAACAGCCAGAAATGAAAGGTGAAAGATTGGTGAAAAATCGATGTAGTCCAATCAAAGGATTGTTAGAGATGTCACTCATTATCATAATTTATCATTGCCATTGACATTCCCTCAACAGAAAGATTTTGGTTGTTATCTAATTTAATCAAATCAACGTAATGGACTCATGGTAAATTCAATCTTCAAGTTTACTTGACCATAAATGATTACTGATTTACCGGCAAGTGATTTTCGGAAGATAAACACACACACACACACACACACATATATATATATATATATATATATATGTGGACAGATATCGTATGTATGTATGTATGTATGTATGTATGTATGTATGCGCATATGCACGTGGTTAGAACGTTCGCTTTCTGACCATGAAGCCCGGGTTCGAATCTCACTATGGTCGATTTGTCAGAGGGTGACTTCTTGATGTTACCGGTCTGAAGAAGGCGATTCCAGCGTGCGGAACCTTTAGAAAGTGTCTGAAAACCATACCGCAAGTCGACCCAAACTTTGTGACAGAAACTGGGTAGACGGCTCCCTTTGAGGAGTCGTTGATGGTTGTGCTAGCACGAAGTCACAAGTCAACGTGACCGAGGATTTGAGTGTCCTTGCCTTGTTCAGACTGTTGTTCACGCTAGATAACGTGCTCTCTCCCAGAAACTGTAATTAAGATCCGCTCAGCATAGTTACAGTATAGACCACAGGTGGGTTCTGTGGGTGTTGAAAAAACACTAATGTGCCTCAGCAGGCGTCTACATTGGGGATTAGCTAGCCGCCCAAGTAGACGGGTATCCTCAAATGCGAGTAGCCAACCATTATATGTATATGCATATGGCTGGTATAGATAGATCGATAGATTATCAAGATGTTTGTCTTTGGAAATCTCCCTACACCCATGCAGGCATGATTATGTGGGATAAAAAATACTGAGAAAAATATATTTCATGCGTATATTTAAGAATCTTCTTTGGATTTAAATATGAGAAAAGATATTGTTTTATTTTTATTTTATTCTGAAACATCTGAAAAGATAATAATTTTTTTTCTTTAATTTATTCATTCACTTTTCAGGTTTTTCTTCTTTTTTACATGTATTTTTTAATCACTTTCTTCTTTTCTTGTTCGCCTTCTTTTTTCAACCTTTTTTCAGATGTTACCTTCCTTTTCTTTATAATTTTTCAGAGTTTTAATATTTCCTTCGTTTTTTTTTTTTTTCATTTTCTTTCTTTTTCCCCAACATTCATTTCAATCTGTTTTTAGTTTCTTTCTTTCACTTTAGCCATGATGCAATTTACTAAAAATTTGGAAACGGTATGCAGTACTGATTGGAAAGATCCAATACAAACATTTCATAATGCTTGGGTATCAATCCGAAGACAGTGCAGATGATTCAGAAAGAGTTGGATGAGTCTAATGGTGTTACAAAGGTGTAGTAACCACTAGTGATAGCAACGTTATGCCTGCATTCATCTTCCAACAGGGCGCCAAACTCAAAACTTAGGATCCTCAGACTCAACACAAAGTGCTACTCTGAGGGAAGAGTGTGGCTGCTGAAAACAGGACTCTGCACTATGCCACACAAGCAAGAGAACCCAGTCATGATTTTGATGCAATTTCTGTGACAACATCACCACCTAACTCCCAAGACTGCAACCCCCTTGATTATTATGTGTGGGGCACAGTTGAGCGAGAAACCAACAAAACTTCTTGTAACACCAAAGATGAACTGAAGACAAGGATCATGGTAGCTTTCACCAACTTAAACAAGGAGACTATACAGAAGAGATGCAGGAGATTCCGCAGTCGTCTGGAAGCCGTAGTTAAAGCCTATGGCTATTATGCCATAAATCTACTCTGTAGTATTTCAAGATATTTTTGTGTCATTTTGGTAAATACATCTGTCAAAACGTGATGTCAGTGTTATTTTCATTTTTGCGTTATTTAGGCGACAATTCATCCATCGCACACAGTATTTAAATAAATGAGAATCTTCACTGATCACTAAATCTTAAACTATTAAATGTTTTAAAATATTTCATTTTATGCCATTGAGAACAATTAAAGTAACGAAACATTTTTCACGATATTTAGAACGATCATTGTACAAGAAATGAATTTTCCCTTTTAAAGTTCGAAATCTTAAATCATTGAAAAGCAATAATTAAGATAGCAGTAGTGTTGTTTTATTTTTCATTAGAAGCACTTTGAATAATTACTATTCATTTTTTTTTTGTTTATTTTTATCTTAATTTTTATTCCAGTCTATTAACCCTGCAATAGTTAGTAGAGACCGTGGCTCTGGGTCTATCAGTGTAAAACAGAAATATATATGGCGATTTTCTAAGCATAGCTTAGATGTGGCACAAGGACAGAAGTATGGGGCACGGAATGAGGTTCAAAGTCAGTCTGCTAAGTCAGTTGTAACTGACTTAGCGAGACAAGCTTCTTAACCATTACACCATGTCCTGGTGCCCAGAGATATGTATGAGTTGATAATGGTCATAAAATTAAGATATGTACTTTAAAAGTTATATTTATTCTTCAGTAAGTTGTCATTTTCTTGAAACTTTGCCGGACGTTTGCAAGGATTTCACTGAACTAAAGGGACAATCGTTCAATATCGTCGAAAACAAGTAAATATTAGCCAAAACTGTTTCAGATTTAAGGCTGTCTACTTATTGCTGTAGAAATAGCGGCCGGAACAATATTGCAATAAAAAAGCAAATAAAATCGAAACTAAAAAGTAAATACTAGTTAAAACCTGTGATAATGTTATATTTTGTTAAAACAAACCTGGTAAAAAGGTCAGGTATAAAGATCAATTCTTTTTTTAAAATCTAATTGACTTTTTGACAGCAAACGATACTCAACATTTGAGATGGGATATATTTCACTGTTTATTCTTTAATTATATCTCTTGAGACAAACACATACGTCTGGTTTATACGTTTTAAGTAAATAATAAAAAGGAATGATTTTAGATTTAAATTAAGCGTAATTAGATAGAGATCGAGAAGGTGTGGTTCACGTTAGGAGGAGTAAGTTAAAGCTCATTCAGACTGACACATACACTTCACACCCTAATGTGACCTTGGTGTAATAATGATTTGTAGTTCAGCTGACACTGAACTACAAATCATTATTTTTTAATTCGATTTAATAACGATAACCAACACGAGACAAAAACAGATATAGGGTATAGAGAGGACAATCAAAAGAAAAAGTAGGAAAGAAAAAATGTAGTAGTATAAAAGAAATGGAGTGACACTTATATAGAGGAAAATGATATTAGAAACATACGCAAGAGAAATGAAGGGAGATTTGAAAATGACAAGTGTTCAGCTGTCATTATTGTAGACGACACTAAAAAGAAAGAAAGAAAAAAGAAAGAACGAATTTTTTTAAAGTGAAAAATGATAAAAATGTAATAAAATTACTATTGAAACGGATTAAAAAAAGAGAAAAAGACAAGACTAAAGGAAAGAGGAAACGAGATCTCAATAAAAACTATAAAAACGAAAGCAAGATGAAAAGGATATTGTGGAGGAAGAGTGTTTAAATTCCCAAGGAGATTAAAACTGATAGTTTAAAATAAGAATAAATCTAAATCCCTGGTTTTAATCTCTGCACTATTGACTAATACATGAATGTACACATATAAATACCCTTGTACTTATACTAACTGGACTTCATGATATCACATTCCTTTACACATACAGAAACCTACAATATCATATAATCACAATCATTCACAGTTAGTATCGCAAAAAAAAATACATACGCACAAACTATAATTTTCTTACTAGATCTCTCTGCCTGTTTCATAAACAAATTGCTATTCTTTTTTGCGTCTTCGTTCTTTTTTAGTTAAAATCTTTATCCTTTATACTCTTTTTACTGAAATTCTTGATTTCTCCATCAATTTATTATGTTAATTTACGGATCCCTTTTTTCGAAATCATCTAAAAACAACTCTCAACCATTTGTCACTAAAAATTTTATCGACCAATGCTATTCTTTTATTACGAGCTTTACTTAATTCTATTATTGCTGCCATTTATCATAGAAGCTTGAAGCTTTAAACTCTCCAATCGCTAAAACAAACAGCGCGAAACAGAAAAGTAGATTCCAATAAGGATTGAACTCGCAACTAATCGTCAGGCACCTTTCTTTTTAGGGAACATCACTATAACAAATTTAATTACAGTAATATGTAATCAATTTGTCTATCTTCCTCAACTCTCCAGAATCTATCTTACATATCTATAAGTCTACCATTCATCCATGCTTAGAATATTGCTCCCATGTATGATCCGGTGCTCCTGCTTTATAATTAGAATTTCTTGATTAATTTAAAAAATAATCAGCAATATTCATGATTCTGACCTGGTGTTTCGGCTTCAGTCACTTTACCCACCGCCGTAAGTTGCTTCTCTGTGCCTTTTCTATAAAGACTTTCATGGTAATTGTTCAGATGAGCTCTTCGCTGTGGTACCGAGACCTTATAAATGTAAACGCTATCCTAGATTGACGACAAGGTCTCATCAATTTACAGTTAAACTGATAAATGTAATCGTTATTTCTATGCAAATAGTTTATTTTATAGCATTTCTCGCTTGTGATACTCTCCTCCGATTCCATGCTTTCCAGCCAACTTTGATCTTTAAAAATTTAAATGCATGTCAATTTTTTGTTTACTCATCTTCATGATTACTCTTCTATTGTTCTCGTTCATTAATAGTTTTTTTTTTCTGTTTTGTAATGCTTTCACACGCAGCAAGCCGTTGTGTCTCATTAATTTTACTGCCTTGCTTGGGATAAATTCGATTAAAAAAATACGTCATCTGTATTTTCCTATTTAGTAATCGAATACATTTTAATATTTCGATGAATGTATTTTCATAATTACTAGTAAATGGTTATAAGTAAATTCAATCAATAAAAACAAGGCTCACATGAAAGGTCATTTGCCTTTAACTATCTCTGTCGGTATCTGGCTCTAAGCGACCATATGCTTTCAAAAATTCCTTTCTCCCTATATACTTGAAGGGATTATTGTCTACTTCTGTCTGAACTGATTGCTTCTATGTATTTATAACGTATACGCGTGCATTCATAAACGGAAACATGTTCTCATATTGTTAATAAACAAATTTTAAAGGTTTCATCAAAAGGAAATAATACGGGCTGACATCACTTGACAGGTGAGAATTAGCAGGTGTTCTACCGAATCATTTCCCCACTCATCCGTACCCTAAAGCGTATGTGTCTATGCTCCCCTATGTACTTGCCAGCATTGTTATATCATATCCATGGCTATATATGTGTACGCACTTGTGTGTGCATAGATATGCATTATGTATATAATATATATAAAATATATATTTGCTTAAAATAACACAGCAAGATATTTTCTTTTGTAAATTATTTTTCAATCTGTATTCTTTGAAATAACATCTCTTTTAAAAAAGAACACATAAGTCGGTGTTTTTTTTTGTTTTTGTTTTTTTTCAATGGCAGCAAGGATTTTTACTAATTTCTTACATTTCCTGTGTTTTTATGCCTTACCCATTGAGCAAAAGATGACAATTTTATAAAGGCCCATAAAGTTATGACAAATGCACATTTGACAAGACTGTCATCTGTTTCTTAATCGAAAATCACACACATACACACGCACCCCTCACACACATTACTTGAAGAAGAGTGAGTAGAAAACTTTAGCTCAAACTTTATGAAAATAAGAAATGCCTGGAATAAGGACATTTTATTTCACTATTTCATCATATACATTAATTGCATTCAGACTTTTCCTCGCCATCATTGTTATTATCACAACCTTTCGGCCGTTGTGCCTTTGGCTTTCTTCAGGTATTTGTCTATCCAGGTAACTTTCATGGAAATTTGAACTAAAAAACTCATTTAATTTAATAGGAATAAATTGTTCTCGTTCCGATGTCCTTGTTTACAGATATCTTATATTGGTCTTTATTAATATTTACTACTGCTCAGTTAAAATAAATTAAAAACAAAGAATGTCAGATTAAAACGTAGATGGAGATGTTACGGTGGAAGCAATATTTAGTAAAATAGTCATCCATGCTAATGAGGCATTGTTCTACATTCTGTAGCTTTGTACCTCTTTAAGCTAATCTTAACAAACCGATACAAATATATCAAGAGACTGAAAATATATGCTTATTTAGATCACCAAAGATGATTTTTCCGTCTTTTAATGCAAAGAGAAGATTCTATTATAGTCATCGCTTCATTTGTGCTGTATTCCGTCCTAACACGAGGCACGATTAATCCAAGCCAAAAGATTACGCAGGGAGAGAAAAACAAAGGTATAAAAAGAAAACTGAACAGGAACTGAAAACAAACATTATTAGAAATAAACTTTTAAAAACTCATAGGGAAGGCAATTGTCCTAGTGCAAAGAAAAAGAAGAGTATAAAGAGAAAATTGATGAATGAATTGCAAATGAAATGCAATGAGAACGGACGTGATGCAAAGCGAATCGATCATGCTGTACAGCTCAGGTAAAACAAAGAAGAGAAAAGAAGAATAGAAAAGGTTAAAGTTTGTCGACGCACATTACAAAGAATAGAATATAAGCCGACAAACTTGATAGCATACGAAACAGGAAGTTAATTGATCTTATTTTTAAATGCTGTGTGTAAGTAAAAAGAACAAAACTTCTTTGATTACAGGTGTCATTCTGCTACTACGATTTAACATTATTTTATATACTGAAATGTTACGCTGACGATACCTCTGCTTTATCAGACCGGCCATAACCTTGTCGGTTTATTTAGCGTCAATATCGCTGCTGCAACGCAGTAACGTAGTCAGTGCAACAATATCATCGCATTATTTTCTGATCAATTTAACATAAATGCTTTTGAGTGAATATTATGCAAAACGCATTTCAATTAAATATTAAATACTTTTCAGTGCTATTTTCGCTCATTCACCCAAAACAAATGAAGACACCAGGCAGATTCTTCCTCTTCTTTTTCCAAAAGTCTTTAAATTTTTGCCTTTAAAACACCAGATTACTAACAGAGCGAAATCCATTCGAAAGGAAAATTGTCTTTAGCATTTCTACGTTGTCAGATTTTATTAAAGGAAAATAAATTATTTTATTAAGACAATTAGTATTAACCAACCGATGTTAGTAAAATTATCAGGAAAATATAAGTACATTTCTATAAGTCTATGTTAGAAAAAACAAGAAGCTGATTCTCTGTCCGTCACATGCTGTCTGCCTAAATCTTTGTATGTGTATATGTAATATATATTGTTTTGCGTGAGTGACTTATGTGTACTATTTAATGTGTACGCCAGCACATATATATATAGGCACACATAACTTAACTAAATTTGCAATAAAATATTGTAATTATACATTTCCTATATATTTCCCTCCCATTCAGTCTGGACAACCCTTAGCCTGAACATAAAGGCGGGGACAAAATAACATAAAAAGAAACGCGTTCAACAGTTTAATTGCCATTCAAACAACCTTTTTCTCTTATATCTTAGGCATAATCATTTCACTCTGTTTCTATCTATTGATATCAGTCAATCCATATGTACCTATTTTTTTTTATACTGTCCTGTATGGACCGTCGTATATATAAAAATCAGCAAGTTTATACACACAAAAGATTCTTTAAAAAATATTGGGAGTCACTGAATTGTAGTAAGCTTTTTCAATTATGATTAGTAAGTATAGTTTTTAGTTAATAACAATATCACTGAATCGATACAAATTAGTACAGAAATTTAAAAATCTAAAATTATTGTAATTCAATTTTTTTTAAAAAATGAAAACAATTCTTGTAAAAATTCATTATTCATCAAAAAATGTTCTTAAAGCAACAGTGTCAATAATATATCTTTTTCATAAAAGCAATTAAAAGTTTTTCTAACTATTATCTTTATTTACCTGCATTTTTTATTTTACTATTGTAGCAGATTTTCCGTAACTGTTTTACAAAAAAAATTGATAATTTAAATTCCCCAAGGGGCTCTGCGTATAACTAATATAAACATTAAACGGTACAAAATTTCTCAAAATTACATAAAATTAAAGGGGGTAACAGATGTAAAAAAATATTTCTAAGATTCTCCAAAGAGGAAACATTTCTAAAATAATTTAATTAATTCTTTAATAAGTCGGGAAATTTCATTAAAATCCAAAAATTAATTTTTGCAAGAATTTCCAAATCAATGTGTTTTTCACCGTGAAAAGGCAATAAAATTACTTATACTAATCTTTGATCCCCCGATGTCACAAGAGGAACAAGCTTTTATAAAATGCCGAACGTTATAAAAAGGATCAAAAATATAATTTAATAATAAGAAAAATTGAAGGAGTCACAAAACGATAAAATGATTTGAAAACATTGACAAGAACTACAAAAATGAACTTAAGAATGTCACAAAGAGAAAAGACAGAATATTAATAACAATGGCTGAAGATATGAAAGCAATTAAACTATAACATTTGAGCAAACATTAGAGTGACAGATGTATATAGTAATTGAAAAAGACATGAAAATCTTTTCTAAACACTAGTTTTTATTCCTGAACCTAAACGTGCATTGAATAGATCTTATGATTATGCCAAAGTTTGAATCCTTCATAATACCGTCGATGACAAAACTGTTGAAATGAAATAATGGTTTGTGCTAAGATTAAAGGCTTTAAAAATATAGTTTCCTTCAAAATCGACGATTATATCAAGATAAATGCAATGAATTATTGTAAATTCTTGAACAAGATTTTTTGAGTGGCATAGGCCACAACTAAGAAGCTTTAAACTAAAGAATATATTCATGAAAGATATTGCTCTTTCGCATTGCAAAAAAAAATGATTATTTGTCACCTTAAAAAAAGGCTTAAAAGATACAAAATTACTAGAATGACTCTCAGCTTTACCAGATATTAGTCTAGTCCATTATTAAACGAGATGTCTACGGGAATGGAAAACAATATTCAGGTAAAGGTCTTTGGGAAGCGATAAAACTGATACAAGTAAGAATGAAGTGGAATCAAATGTACAAAATCAATGCATGAAATATTGATAAAGGTTAGAGAATATAAAGTAGTCCATATTAAAATAAAGTATACTAAAAATAATTATTTATTCATGTATATGTGATATTCATTTGTAATCAGAAATATATTGGTAATATATATATATATATATATATATATATATATATATATATATATATATATTACTTTATCTCTAAATAAAAAATACATGTTATATTTACTTCGCTTACATAATAAATCTGAGCCTTCCTAATCAAATTATTACCTATGTTTTAAATAATTAAAAATTTAACACGAAACTCGAACAATATATGAGTGTACCTTTTACCTTCAGTTGATTAATCCTGATTACATTGCAAAAACACCCAAATAAATTTATTATAATTACTGTCAAAAGAGAATTCTTTCAATGGCACAAAAGAAACTAAGTTTTTGCAAAAAATTAGCGAAGTTTAAAAGAAAATAGGAAGCAGTAACTTTCTGCGTTGATAAAAAAATTAAATTTGATTTTTACTTTAATTAAATAAAAAAATAAATACTTTTTTATGTTTATTCAAAAGACAACAAAGATTAAAAACAACAAAGAATTGACTGTTTTTTATTTTATTACAAGCAGTGATACCCGGCGTTCCTTTCAGACAATCGCCGTAAATTGGTCGTATCGAAATCGCTGTAAATTGAATTCATTCAATTCGCCGTATTATAAAGAGTTCGACAGGTTTGAATATTTGGTGTCGTTTATTTCATATACGATATTGTCTAATATCGTAATTTTTAATAAGTCCGGTTGTTTGTTTTTTTTATTTTGTTTTTGTGGGGTTTTTTTGGGGTTTTTTTGTTTGTTTGTTTATTTTTCAAAAAACAATAGTTTGTTTGTTGGGGTTTTTGGGGGCATCAGAGGAGACAAACAAAATGAGACGCCTTGTAATGAGAAAATTATGTAATTATAGCCATTGTCTAGGGAAGAATATACGCGAGATTTGAGAAATGTCCATAACTTTATTATTATTATTATTATTATTATTATTATTATTATTATTATTATTATTATTATTATGTTGTTGTTGTTGTTGTTGTTGTTGTTGTTGTTGTTGTTGTTATTTTTCATCATATTTCGATTTCTGCTATGGTTGCACTACCTACCAAGTCTGCGGGTAGACCTAAGGCATGTCGTGGTGTGTCGTTATGGCTGCATTTCATGCTTTTTCTATCTCCCCTATCATCCCTAGCGTTACACAGACAAAGTTCTCCTTACTATGTGGGCTGTACTTAACAAGATAATTTTTTTTATATCTCTTAAGCTGAGGTTTCCAGGGATTCTTTCAATGTGTTGTTTTGTTCCATTTTTTTATCATTCCAAGTGCACCTACTATCACTGACACAATTCTTGTTTTCAATTTCCACATTTTTTCTATTTCAATTTCCAGGTCTTTATATGTTGACAGTTTTTTCGAATTCCTTGGTTGCTGTTACGATATCCACTGGGTACCGATTTTTCACTGTCTTTTCTGACAATATATTTAATTTAAGTTTTTATGACATTCGGTGTCACTGATGCCTTTATGTCTGCAGATCAACAAAGTGATTCGTTTATATTTACACTTTACAGCACTTTAACATTTTGTGATGTAAAACAGATGATATTTTCTCCAAAAACAACTATATCTATCTCAAGTATCCATTTTGCCATTTTGTGGGTAGATAGTTTTGGTTTGGTTCTATAGCCTTGGTTAGTAACCAGTCTAGAAGAAGAAAAAACTGAATTCAAAACCAGCCTGGAGAGGTTATGACTCCGTCAGGCTATCTTGCCCAAGATAAGTCACCTCCGCTGCAGTACTGCGATGCCCTCTCCGACTTTGGGAAGTCAGAGAACTAAAAAAACGAACAAAAGAAAAAGCGAAAAAAAAAAGCAACAAAAATCTTGTAAACAAAGTGAACGAGAAACATCATTTAAATTTATTTTTTCAAATTTTACATTTTTTTTTATAGTTAAGCTTAAAATTCGCAAAATAATTAATGATTCTATGACAGGAATAGATTACATATAACACAATAGAATTTCACTAAAAGTGAAAGTTAAAGTATATCTCCCAGACATATTTCTTACTAAAATAAAATAAAAATATTAACCAAATGCCAAGAAATGCTGAGAAAGCAAGAGAGAAATGGAAAGGAACAAAAAGAAAATACTGCATAATAAATCAAAATAATTAGGTGAGTTATGGGTATTTTTTTCTAGCAAATGGCAAATCATTTTTCCAGCACGGTTAGATAACAATGTTATAAAAATGCAGCAGAGAAAGTGTTAAAAAAATATGCCTCTCGGTAGGGATCGAACCTGAATTTCACTGAAAACTAAATTTTAGTTAGGCGTGCCTTACTATTTTAGTAACATACGTCTGGCTAATTTCTTATATAGTAATAAGAAATCTTGCCGGAAAAATAATTCATTGCCTAAATTACATACGCACATATATAGATATATATTTGAAATTTAAATATGCTTGCACCATATAAATTACATCAGGTATAGAACGGTGTCACAGATTTTAACAGTACAAAAAGATGAATATATATTCACGTGTTTCGTTAAGAAAATACCCTACAAATATCTGACACCACTAAAATGTCAATGAAAAAAAATCAGTATGACACACCTATGAAATCTGCTGATCTTTGTTGCCTGAGGCAAATATTAAGAGTGCTGAACTAGAAAATGGAGTTGCAGCAGAATCGTCAGAAACAGTAAAACAATCAATTGATAAATAATGTCACACTGATAGCTGATTACTGACAATGAATATTCGATTGACAAACGGAATCAAATGAACAGATAAGTTAATGTCAAGTCGTGGCTGCTAATCAGGTCACTTACAATGCCTTGGAAACTCCAATGTCAGAGCTTGATTATCCTAACCTTTTGACTTTGATGAAACAATATAACATTTCTTTGCTATTTGTTACATAACTCGCGTAGAAAGTAAAACGTCTTTATCCAACCAAATTAACTAAACATAATATATTACTCCTTACATCACTCTAACTGCTTTAATTCATTTTTTATATACTAACGTATTATTTGCTTACTTTTCAGAAGTAAAATGCTTTTACTAAAAACGTTTAAACAGTTATATATAAGCAGAAGTTAAACATTTTGGGAGTTCTAAATTGACTGAATTTCGATATTTTATTACATATTTTTATTGTGAAGCGAGTAACACGCAAAACCATCGTCTGATATGAACAGCTTTATGAATATATTATTAGGTGAGAGAATAATTAAAAGAAAATGTTTAAATCTATTATAAAACATAACTAACAGTAATAAAAATGTGCATAGTATTTAGTTTTTTTGTTTGTTTTTTTTTACTTTCATAAATATATAATTGTTATCCATTTTATTTCCGATCTATATATCTATGCAAATTATTATTGACTACATGATATATTTATAGTTATTTAAAAGGTCTGCGCCAAAATTACCAGCGCTCATTTTAGTAACTCTATATTAAATACAAAACTGAAAATCTGTGGTAATAATTGTGTACAAACTTAATATAATCTCAGTTAATATGATCATTCGTTTTATTTTTGTCGTTAAGTTTACCAATCTGAACATGGTTATTTTATCCTTTTGTTTCTCTATATTCATTAGTTTACGTCTAAACTATTAACTAATCGGTTATCTTAACAAGTCTATTTTGGTAGGGGACTACTAATATGTAATATGAATATTAAAAAGCATTTATTCCATTTGTTAAAGGTTCGATTTTAATTTATATCCTGTAAAAAACTGCAAATTTTCTTAACTTTAATGGACGCTATTCGATATATTTCTCGGCTAATATTGAGTCGATGTTAAGCGATTTTAACTATGTCCGTTTCACCATTTTCATATTACGATAAAGAATGTGAATTCTGCATCTCATTTTCCCAGTTTACTCGTTTTAAATGTGCTGCGGTAACCTAAACGCAAAACTTAATCATATTTCTAAAATACTCAATTCCAATAGCATACATTATGTGCTTTTTAATATATTATTATTATTGTTGTCCCCATTCCAGCTTCCTTTTGGTATTTCTCGAAATCTTACTCAGCGATGTCCAAGCAACATGTGACTGGGTTTAATTTGTACAAAACGAACACAAGCGACGTCAACTGAAATTTAAACTCGATTTGAGCTGTCCAAATATGTATTCTGTTATTAGTTTTCAAAGAGGAACGCCGATAACTTTTTTGCAAAAGGAAGGTATGCGGAAGATACTTGTTACAAATTAGTACATTTTAATTAACATCGTTGAAAGAAAGAAAGAAAGAAAGAAAGAAAGAAAGAAAGAAAGAAAGAAAGAAAGGGTAACTGTAGGAAAAGATAATGCGGTTAACAATCAATCTTAATCTTGAAGTTACTCTACAATGTAGAGTCTACATAGATCCAGGACTAGTTGAAGAGTGTAATTATGTTGAAAAATCAATAGTTTATAGGAATTTTATGTTATTGATTGGTAGGATCTTTTCTGTTAATTCACCTCCAAATATTAATTCACCTCAAAATAAAAAGAATTTATATTTACTAAAATTTATACCAAATTCTCCAGAGCGGTCTGAAAGAAACATTGTAATTTTTACAACTGCCAAAATAAATTCTGGTTTTATAACCGTTTAACTATGTGTTGAATTTTCATCTCGATACTTCTCTGGATAATATCCGTTGAGCTCTCTATTTTTATCTATTTAATATTTTATATTAATTAGATAAAATATTTTGGACTATCCTCTCCATTTTTACGGGCTTGCCATTCTCTCTCTCTCTCTCACTCTCTCTCTCTCTCTCTCTCTCTTGCACACACACACACACACACACACACACACACACACACACACACACACACACACATATATATATATATATATATATATATATACAAAAATGCTTCTACAGATAAGATTTATCTTGTGCATGAAACGATTATATATATATATATATATATATACATATATATATATATATATATATATATCATAATCATTTCACCCAGACGTGCCACTGATGAGCAGGGGGTTGCAGTGAGAGAAAAAGAAGTACAAGGAATGTCGAATCGAAGAAAAGATAAAAGGTGGATGAAAATCCAGTAGATAAAAGATAGCATTTGACGTTGGATTTAAACTTTTGGAGGTTGTAGCTATCAGGGAAGCAAGCGAATGGAAGTCAGTTTCAGAAACAGGAAGTGCGAGAAAAGAAACTGTTAGAGTAGAAGAGACGGTTAGATTTAACTATTTCTACGGTAAAAGGGTGGGACCTTGATGCCAATCTAGTAGCATGAGTAAATAAATGTGGTCAGGGTACCAGGAAAAGAAGCTGGTCAGAGCAGTTTCGGTGAAAATACTTGTAGAAAAAAATAGAAGAAAGCCACATCAAGTCGGTGAGAAAGTGACTGAAGGCGGGCTGCCAAGTCAGGATCGATTATACTGCAAATCTTCCTTTGGATTTTGTCGAGAACCTCAAGATAAACAGCAGGAGCACCGATTACATATAGCAACAGTATTCAGTGCACGGACGAATTATAAATGTGCAAAATGGATTCTGACGAGCAAAACCTCCTGGTCCGAAACAGTGAATCAAACTACCTAGCAGCTATGGATTCACTATAGTAATTTCATTTGAGGTCATTTGAGAGAGGGAGGTCAAGGAGGCGCAGTGCGTTGCTCTCTAGGAGAATAGTGTCATCCATTCTAATCGTAGGCAGAAATGATTCTGAATGGTGGTTAAAGGAGTGTAGCCATTTCCTACCCCGTTCAATCACAGATTGAAGGTTCTCTTGAAGTGCAGCAGCCAGGTTTATTTTGTCAGTCGTAAATAGTGGCATCATCTACATAGATGCCAAGTTGGGAACTGATTACATCAGGAAGATCATTAATGAAGATCAGAAAAAGCGTAGGACCTAGAATAGAGCCTTGAAGGACGCCCGCGTTTGTATGAAAAGATCGAACCTGCGGTCCCCTTAGAGAGGAAATATTCAGTGGTTTTCACCACTGAAGATAGATACTTATAACCACGCATTCGTGAACGCGCATAAATGTATATGACTTCACAGATATACTACGTAATGTTGTGCATTTTGCACGTGACTTTCGCTTATATACACATGTGTACACGCACGTATGTTTTGATAATGATAATCTTTTTGTAGCCAAAATCAATGACTTATCAACGCTTCTAACAAATTAACCTCCTGTTTGAATGAGCATGCTGTAAGATGACTGAAGTCGTTTGATTTCTACGGCAAGGCGTTTTTATTTTTAAACATCTCCGTCGCTGACCTTCATAAAAGTACAACTCAACCAGAAACGTTCAATTGCAGTTCTTGAGGCGGTGGTTAGAAGTGAGATGTTGACCTTAATCATTGTTTTCAAATATTTTAAATAATAGCAGTATTTACTAATATGACTTAGCTTGGTACTTAAAGTATCGATTTGGTAACAAAAAGGGTCAAGGTAGTAGATCTGCAATTCTAGGATGTTCCTACTCACCTTGAGGAAAGACAAACATTTATCTTAAATCAGTATGAAGAACCAACTCACATTTTCAGAGTGTGTGTGTGTGTGTGTGAGAGAGAGAGAGAGAGAGAGAGAGAGAGAGAGAGAGACAAAGATTTCGACAAAGAGTACCATGTTCGTAATGGCAGACCTTCGGTTGTTTTACGCCGAAATACTCATAAAAAGAAGAAGCAGTGGAATTAACAATTTTTTTCTCTGGAAGAAGACCTCATGCATCTAAATGTAATACTTGCTTGCAATTCTACGAGTAAGAAACAATTCATCAACAACTGTAAAACTAATTCCAACCTTCACAAATATTTAAGACGCCAGGGGACGAAGTAGCCAGTGTTACATGCGGTTGAAATTTATAAAATCTCTCTATAAAAGCAATTGTTCATAAAAGTAACTTTTCAGTGTTCCAATATAGATCAGGGTTTCCTTACTAAACGTTTGTTTAAGGACATGTGGAACGTCAACATCTGGATTATGTCATTATTTACTTATCATGTTATACATTTTAGTTGTTACTGCTGTTGAAAGTCTTCAAATGATGTGACTTCTGATGTTTGCTACAGTTATCTGCGATACTATAGCGCCAGTTCACAAGGTACAAAGGTGAATGCTCCTCGCTAAGATCCACAAGTTTCATTCACTTGTAGCCATTTTAATCATTCATCTGAGAAAGCGGTTGTATACAACTAAGAGTTTGGATATTTCTGAACGACTTTGATGCCATGCATGACATTCATATTAAACAATCGATATGAGGCGGCTATTTAAAAACATGACTCAAGTATTAGATCAATGTTTCAGATAAGGTTAATGTTAAGAAGATCTGTAGTAGAGAAAAATACCATTTTCTGATTTCAAGAGAAATATAAAATTACTGTATTTAAAAACTTAGTTCAGTTGTTTATCAGTCAAATACTGATTACCTCAAACATCCTCTTCAAATTTTTGTTCATTCTGAATAAAAAGAAGATTTATACAACACATGACTTGGCTTAATTTAAATTTGATTTTGAAAGTAATTTAGCCACTTGGCGAAATATTTACCAATTAAAAATACGAGATTATCTAAAAGGTGGTATATTAATTATCTGTTATAATATGAAATAAAAATATTAGACATATACAAATACTAATTTGGTAAGCATTGGTTACTGAACCGTTAATTTACTCTAGTTCACTACATAACGCTATCAACTGTCTTTGACAAATAATAATGATAATAACTGAAAATACTAGACAAAGTTGTAGAATTTAAAGAAACTGAACAATCTGTCAAGGTGTCTAAGATTTCCCGTGTCTTGTCGCATATTTTTCACATCTCTAGAAATTAATGTAATAGAAAATAGAGAATTTTTTATTTTTTATCATTTCTTTTTCTTTGAGGGAGCTCTTTTCCGTTTTAAATCACCTGAACATAATTTAAATAACTGAAGCTGCTACGATGCCGTGTTCGTAAGTGAGCTGAATCGAATTGCTTTTGTCGAATCAAATACCGATGTCACTTCTGGAGATATCGAACAGTGTCCAGTCGGCAAATTCTAGTTGTAGAGATACAGCCGATGAAAAGGGGGCCTTACGCGACAAATATGTTGTGAAAATATGGATGGAACCTGTTTTATATGTCCGTAAGGTAAATATGATGGGTAGAAAAATAATTCTCGTTTATTTTTTGTTTTAACCTAGAACGACCCCTTATTTCCAAAACAGGAAACGACAGTGAGGTGAATAGTAAAAGAAAATGTGTAGATTACAGATGGTAAGATTATTTCTCTTTCCCTCTTTGTTAAAAAGAAATAGGGTCCCTTTAACTTTCTCCTGTCAGTTTTAATTTGGCTTCTTACTGAACTGAAATCACAAGAAAACAGTTTCCAGACTCACTATTTAATTTGACACATTGTGTTTTATAACGCACATTTACGAATACGACATGAAAAAAATATTATATATTCTCATTCACACACATCAGGATTCCTGCGTTCATTAAGAGAAACAAGATTAAATAGTGAAAAGGCCTATCTAGGTACCTCCACTAAATCGCTAAAAAACAGCATAATATGAATAAAAAAGGTCCCAAACTTAATAAAACAAACTTTTCCTATCAAAATATTTATATTATTATTAAGTAATTCTGACATTTTCGAAATTTTGGCAGAAAATCTTGAGTTAGCGGGTAACCAAAACGTTACGTCTGTTTACAAAGGAAAACGTAAAAATAATCAAGTACCTGTCAACAAGTTCTTGATTTACGGCGCGGACAAGTGAAAGTTCAAATCTGTGATTAAAAAATAGTTTTATTCTAAATTTCACGCTATAAATAAGTAATACTTGTGTAAATCAGATTAATTTAACATAGAATTTGCTAATTTTCCAAAAATAATGTGCCACTGATGTATATTTTGTTTTTACAAGATTTTTTAAAACCGAGAATTAACTTTTGTTTACAAATGTGTCGATCGGCAAAATTCAAAAATTGAAAAGAATCTCAAAGTTTGATATTCCAATCAATATAATTTCTCTTTGAAATAAACCAGAGAGTATTTTGCTTACTGGAAATAGTAAATTTAATCATTCAGCTTTTAATTAAGACTAAAATAAAAGTTTTAAAAAAACTTTTTCATTTTCAAATTTTCAGTTTAAAATTAACTATGCAGTTTGTTTTTTTCGCGATTTAGTGAAGGTACCTATGTAAAATGGAATGAAAAGGCGCATAAAATAAAATGCGTATACATATAAAAAAAAAAAAAAACCACAGGCACATAGAGAGATTTCACAAACACATGAATGTGTTTATTGATAAGTCTGATAAAAGTGTAAAGTGCATTGGAGCTACTTTCCTTGATGCGACGCACCTTAGATGATTCTAACTCAGATTTTGCACTCAATGTCCTTCATTTAATATAAGTGCATTGACATATTGGCCTGAGAGATTAGCTCCTAGTTGCCAGCTGCATAACCGCGTTTCACCCGATGTCAGTGGCTATCTTCGACATGTAAACACATGGTCCCTCAGCTACACTTAAAATGGGAAAAACTGTATGACAGACAGGTATATAAACACTCACCCCAGAAGAGAGGGAATTTCTTACATCCACTTGAAATGTAAGGTCAACGCTTAGAGGATTATTCGTAGTTTGATAAAATATAAAGTAACGAATAAGTCTCATTTTCTCATTCATTAAGAGGTGATTTCCTAAGTGCCGCTTGTACGTGGCACAGGGCCAAATGTATGAGGTTCCCAGTGTAGATCGAACTCACTACTTAGTTGTAATAAGTTTTAGCGAGACAAGCTTGTTTAACCATTACACCATGTCGAGGTACCCAAAATCATTTTCACAGCGCAGCTTAGATGTGGCACATGACCGAAAGTGTAGAGCACCAATTGAGATTCAAATGTGATTAAGTTAGTCGTAATTGATTTAGCGAGTCAACCTAGCTAACCATTATACCACGTCGAGGTGTCCTTCTCATTCATTGAAAGACAGGAAGATTTAATTGGAAATAAAGAAGAGAGTACTGGACCGTTATGTGATATCTTTTTTTTCTTTTTTTTTAATCATTTCACCCCGAGCAAGGCGGAAACGCCACTGATGTGCAGGGGGCTACATAAATGTAAAAAGATTAATTAGAAAAGAGTGAGGAGTACAAACTAGTTAGAAAGGAACAATAGAAAGCTGAGAAAGCAGGTGCGATGACAGATACATAGGTGGAGAGAAAGGGAGGGTTATACAGGGGTGGGGAGAGAGCTAGAGTCCAGTGGTTAGTAGATGAGTATTGACTTTGCATTTAAATTTCTGGAGGTTGTAGCCGTCAGGAAAGCAAGAATACGGGAGCGAGTTCCACAGGCGGGAAGTGCGAGAGAAGAAGCTGAAGGAGTAGAATTGTCGTTTGCATTTGGCTAACCTGACTGTGAATGGGTGGGACCCAGATGCCAGTCTGGTTGCACGAGTAAACACCTAACCTCCAATATGAAAACGAATGATGAACAATCTCATCAAAGATGAAGGGGAGACTCGAAGCAACAGAAATTTGGTTCTACAGAAAGATGCTGACGATACCAAGGTTTTGGGGAGAATTAAAACGAAAAGAAATTTATACTTAACATCAGGAACGGACAGCTGAAGTTTTCGGGACACGTAATGAGGAAAGAGGGCTTGGAGAATCTAATACTTACAGAATGAATAGAGGGAGGGAAAGAAAGATAGGAGAAAGCAACGTAAGACATACTTGATGGGTTTTAGCAAGTAGATGGTGGGACAGAGTTTGATAGAGATATCCAGAGGAAAAGTGTTAAGAGTGACAAGGGATAGGGGTAAATGGAAATCCATAATCGCCTACGTCCTGAAAGGACACGGCACATAAAGAAGAAGAATGTACGACAATAACATTACGGCTCGTATTCAACTCTAAAACATTACCTGTAATCAAACACTAACAAATTTATTATTGCTGCCAGAGGTAACCTTTTTTCGTTCCCTACACCAAGAAAGACTAAAGATAGATTTCCCTTATACGAAGATCAATATCACACATAGAATACAACTGTGAGTTATAGCGTAACTTCACGGTGTACATGTGCAAAAGCCTGGTTTACGATGAATTTGCTATGATTTAAAATAGTTGTGTCTTGTTTCTTGTGTTCTCCAAGACTTGTGGTAACCAGATCTAACTGTTTGAAAATTTCTCATCTGAGTGAAAGGATTTTGATTCGTATAACAAGCGAAATTCATTTCTTTCATAAATGCATAAGACTTAGCTATGCATAATTATATGCATGTGTTCACCTTCGTTTTTATATTTTTTTAAAATGATGATTGTCTTTGATGTGCATTACGTAGCGGGCGTCGCAAATGGCTCTCTACCTGGTTTACATTTGCCCAAATTAGCCACCGAAACATTTAAGCAAATAACTGTGAACTCAGATCGATAGTTTTTGAAACAGAAACAATTTTCTTCGATGTGAGAAATTGAAAAGAAGTCGGTTGAATTATATGACATTGTAAGTATAAAAGAAGGAAATAAAAAGAAAGAAATATGAAAAAAAAGGAAGGAGAAATTAAAGTAAAAGATAAAATGAAAGTTAAATTAGTGGGGGAGATAATGAACAAGCATGAAAATTTGAGAAATGAAAGAAAGTGAAATAAATGAAATGCTCTTATAGTATTGATCTGCACAGTGGAGCAAAGACACTTTCATTCATGCATGCGAATTGTGTGCGTGTAGTCACGCGAAAAGCTACTGTACCTTACTGAGTTTGTATGTGTGCGCATACGCTCTTTTGTACTAGTAAAGTATCATATATAGAAATGTATTATATGATTAATATTTTAAATGGCAGCTTATGTTTAAACAAGATCTCTTAGTTGTTACAAATAAAAAAACAACAACAAAAGAATGTATTCTCTACTCATCAAGATACTGTAAATTTTTTTGATAATGGTTTTTTTCTTTTCTTCTTTTAATCATTTCAGCCCAATCAAGGCGGAACCGCTACTAATGTGCACGGGGTTACAGCGAAAGAAAAGACTGGGTAGAATGGGTATTGAAGAAAGGATAAAAAATGAATGGGATTCAAGAAGATAGAAGATGGCAAATAACGTTGCATTTAAATTTTTGAAAATTGTAGCTATCAAGGAAACAAGTAGACGGAAGGGAGTTCCACAGGCGGGAAGTGTGAAAAAACTTTTGATGTAGAAGTAGCGGTTATATTTAACTATTTCAATGGTAATGGGTGGGACCTAGATGCCAATCTAGTACTACACTTAAATTCACGTAGACAGGGCACCAGGAAAAAAGCTCGTCAGAGCAATTGCCATGAAAATATTTGCAGAAAAACAAATTCAAACCTGAGTTCAGATTACGAGAACTTCGAACAAATTTGTTGTCATGAAAATAGATAGATAGATAGATAGATAGATAGATAGATAGATAGATAGATAGATAGATAGATAGATAGATAACGTGATTATCATGCACAGCTAAATATAATGACTTATTTATTTTGGAAATCAGATTAGAAATTTGACCCGGGATTCGAAAACCAACCTATCAAGCAAAATGAAAGCTTAATATTCTAAACAAGATCTAAAATCGGATAATATCTGCATGACAATTACATCAACAAATATGAAAGTAAATGCATGAAATTGGTTTCTATAAATACCTTGGATGAATATTAATTTGCATTGAATTTGTTAAAAGCGTGATTAAAACCTAAAGTAAATTAAACATAATACGTTAATTCACTACTATGTGTTTACACGGTGCGCAATGCGTTGTGTGATTATACGTGCTACTGCGCATACGTCATTGCATTTACCAACGTCTTCATAAATTATGCTACCAGCGTTAGCTTCATTTTTTAGAACTGGGTAGATCGTTGAAAATGTTTGTACAACTCTAAATTCATTTATCTATTCATTTCTTTCAGCATTTTCTCACACATACACTTGAACTCAGGAACATTCATTATTACAGACATGTACACATAAATTAGATGTCTAACGAGGCACATTGAAAAAGCATTGAAAAGCAAACGCATTCGTATATGTTCGCAATTCTACATGGAAGCAAGAGTCGCATAGACTAAGATATATTTCCATGACTGCACAAAAGAAGGTCTCTAGCAGAATTATTACCGTATATACCCGTGTAAAGCGCGATCTCGCGTATCGTGTGACCACCAAATTTTCACCCATGCAAATTGTTTTATTATGTGTCTCGTGTATCATGCAAGTTCCTTTTTTGAGAGACCAAATCCCAATAGACTAACCACTTGTTCTTCATCTCTTTATCCAATCTTCTAGTTAAATAAATTCAAAAAGTAAAAGAGAATAATAAAAGTATCGTTAGTAATGGTACACTCGTGGCATAAACGCGAACAGCCATAAACAACTGAACGATCAGTTAAATATCTTATAAACGTAAACAAAGGAAAAGATGCATACTCGCTATATTTGTATTTCATAATACGATACTAATATGTGAATATTACATGTATTATTATTGGATACAGTTAAATAAAAAATCAGTTTTATCAAAATCGTGTTTATTTTAAATACAAATGTACTTTATAAATAGACATATAGTTTAGTCAACAAAGCTTCAAAATAAGCTCTTCAGAAGTTGCATGATACGCGAGTATTTACGGTAACCATTTCCTCTTTGCATCTCAGCAGTTTCCTTCGAGTAAGAGCCGCTTATGTTTGTTAGTTTCGATTATAGCATTCATTTTGAAACAAATCAAATCTATTCATCGAAATATAAATGAAAATGTTTGATGCAAGCTATCACACTAATTATTTTCTGCTCGACTGATTGGCGCTACATGATCTTAGCAATTATTAGCGGTTATTGCACTTTTATACTTTTAAAATTTGAAATTATTATACAGTCTTTATCTTTATAGCAATTTTCATCACTTATTTTTAATAATATTGATAATGGAAACATGACTGCGTGACATTGGAGTTAACATGTAATATAACGCATAAATAAAAACTCTAAAATAGCTTCCAATCAAACAAACATGTTTCTTTGAAAATGGCTTAGGAAAGCTAAAAGTGTTTAGAATTCAGAAAATACAGCCTCGGTCTTTTTGTCAAATACCTGGACAGAAAGGAAGAATCAGTTAATAAAGATCCTTGAAGAGTTTGTGTAAGCCTCTGAGGAAAATAAAATTGTAGCACTCGGAAGAACGGCACTAATAATGATTTAGAAGTAGTAAATATTCTGATAAAACTTTCAAAGTTTTGTGCTCCACTAACATTTTAGAAGTGCGCTGTATGTCTCAATATGGTTAATGCATATTGTGATAAGTTGCAGATTGATAAAAGGGCCCAGTGAAAGTAAGCGTCACACCAAAGAGAATCATTTGAGAGTAATCGAATTGTAGACTTTCGATAGGACAGGTGGTCATTTCATAGAATGTTGGACGTGATGCATCGGTGGTACATTGATGCTGACATTAGTGATCAAATTAACATTCCTACACCTATAGACGAGCTTCTTAACAGCCATATTGTACAGACGCTTGCCAAGATCGACGCATTGTAAAGTTAGCAATGGCAGACGGTATGGCATGCCTAACATATATCATAGCAATTGTAACCCAGGAATATCAAGCAGAGCTGTTAGGGATCGCTTACTTACCTCGATCCAAACTTTCACTTACGACACAATACAGTTGTACAAGTCTCCAGTGATAAATTTACAAGAGGGATCAAATTGCAATCAAATTTTTCAACGATACGAATAGTTTTCTACTTTCATGCAAGTAATGGTCACGTTTACGCGTGTAATGTAGACCTGGAAAACAATATCGCCCAAAGAACATTCGCTCATGACAAACGGTCTCAACTCATTGGCATCATAGTGTAAAGTGCTATAAATTACAATTCTCGTTCACATTTGAAGTTTGTGAAGGGAAAGCTGGAGAGCGCCATGAAAGACCAGAAGGTTGTTCATCTCGTTTTTGCTGTCAATTCTGAAACGGCAAAGTGGCCTGCTGTCCCTGCAGGATAATGCCCATCCACTCGATTTACTCGGCAATACACTCTAAGATGTTCGACAATATCCCTACCTGCTAGCACCTCGATGTATGTTCTTCATTGGAAGATAACTCATTTAGTTAGCTCACCTACAAGATATACTCCATTACACGTACAAGAGACGTGGAATAATCTATCGTCAAATGATGTTTCGCTCTATTCATGATCTTCCAATGAGGACTTTTCGAAAATCATGTCCCATCAGGATATAGACAATCATGGCCCTCTGCGTATTTTTTCATTATCTGCCAATTATCATAACTTATGTCTCGTTACCCTCTCTACAGTTTTAAATCTAGAGTTTTCTTTCTTTTATGCAACATAACGCTACAGAGTCCAATCTGTAGCGTGTATCACTGACTGACTGACTTCATGTCAGCGGAAAACCTTAGTCCTTGAAAGCGCAATGAACCACTTTCATAGAGGTTTGCATCAGCCATGCTGATGAAAGTTAAAAGTCTACACTACCGTTTAATCCATAGCTGAGAGAAGCAGAAATGAATTTGCGTCTTTCTCATAGATATTTTTTGTATAAATGCTGGTATTCCCCAGGACCCTATCCTTGTTTGTAATTTTTATAAATGATCTTCCTAGTGTCATCAATTCTCAACTCAAATCTATGAGATTGACTCTTATCTCAATGATCAGTTCGATAAAGTCAAATTGAAAACTGATCTAAAAATATTACCTACAATCTGTGGTTAAATGAAGCAAGGAGTGTCTTGTTAATTTTAACGTCTCAAAAATGAAGCTGTTCTCTTTTAATCATCTGAGAGAACCCTTTTTATCTTTCATCGGTATGGCTGATGCAAACCTCTATGAGAGTGGCTCATTGCGCTTTCAAGGACTAACGTTTTCCGCTGACATGAAGTCAGTCAGTGATACACGCTTGGGCAATCACGCTTGGGTAAGCATATAGAACCAAATCTGTCCCAGCAGGATAGATTTGGTTGTATATAACCGGAGGGAGAAGAGATGGATTCATACCTTTCCAAGGGGGATTTGCGCGTAAGTGAATGCAACGAATTCAACGGCTCCAGTTTCTTATTCCCAGCCGATATCCATTGAACTACAATGCACATCCCTGATATGAAGTAGAAAGCGTATATTGAATAAATTGCTAAACTTGTATCTAAGAAATTTGGTTCATTATAAAGTGCTAGACAATTTTTCTCTCCCGAAACTATCTAACCTATTTATAAGTCCACTATTCGTCAATTCTTTTAATACTGCTGCCACATCTAGTCTTAGAGTTAAATTCTAGAAAATCTCAGTTTAGGTCGGGGTAAGTTTCGTCTAGGGCATACTTATTTTACTGTTATGTTAATGTTAGTATAGGCGAACAGTTTGCTTAAGTAACTAACAATCGATGTTAGTTTTCAGATAAATCATTTTCAGGGGCTGATTATTATACAAAGAAATCGTTTTGCACTGAAAAATGCAATGCAAGTGTTTAAAATCGTTTTATATAGTTACAGCAACAAGACAAATCTCACTGAAATCACTAAAAGATCTGACTTATAAAACTTTGGAGTTGAATTCATTGCATTCACTTACGCGCAAATACCCTTGGGGAAGGTAATAATCCGTCTATTCCTTCCAATTATGGACTGAATAACAGGACAGATTGGGTTCTGTAGCCTTGGATGTCAACCAGTCTGCCGCAGAAAGTAATGGCAACCTACTGCGGGATAATCTTCTGCATAGTCAGCCATGTCTCTTTCAAGACATGATCGCCCAAGCGTGTATAAGAGAGAGAGAAAAATAATAAGTTTTACTACATGTTGAAAGATATAGAAGTAAGAAGAAGAAGAAGAATCGCACCTTCTAGAGTGGGACGGTGTTTCTGTGAAAGTTTCACTTATTGATAACTTAGTCAACTTACTGCAGAAACTAATGGCAACCTACTGAGGGATAATCTTCTGCCTAGTCAGTCATGTGTCTTTCGAGACATGATCGCCCAAGCGTATATCACGTATGGCGCTTAACTGACTGACTGAGTCAACTTAAAAAATGAATGCTCTCATAAACACAAGTAAACGTAATAATAATAATTGACAAGTAATTAAGTAATAAATAACGATTAAAAATGTTAACAACGCTATAAAACTGTTATTGCCTACCTAATAACAGTTAGCACAATACGACAGACATTAGTAACCAAAATCCACCATTGACCAGTATATATAGACCAGTATATATAAATAGTTGCGTCAAAACCCGATAAATATGGCCTAAAAATTGTGTTCAAGCATAAAACAAACTCTCGCAACATTGTGTTGATAACAATGTCCATATTTTTATAGCATATCTTAAAACTATATTTTTATCATGCTGCGCACACACACACACACACAGAGACACACACACACACACACACACACACACATATATATATATATATATATATATATATATATATATATATATATACAAGTGTGTGTCTGTGGACCTGTTTATTTTATTCTTCTGACTGTTTGGCCAACATCTTGACATAATTTATTACCATAAATTAACTTCCGTTTGCAGTTGTTTTTATCACTCCCAACTGAATTGTATCTCTGCACATTCATCCTTATCTTAAATAGACAACGGCTCCAACTAATGATTTGATCTGGATTGTGTGATTTATTCATTTTGAATATTCCTTCAATAACTGTTTATAAATTGCCTAGAGAATAAATTGTTTATCAAATTTAAATTGCCATCAATATTTGTAAAGACTAAATTATACACTGTGTAATATGATGTGCTTAGCAAGAAGCATCAGCACTTGGGATCGAGCTTGAAAGCTACAAAGTATCTGTCTTCAGTAAGTTGATTATGAAATTGCTGACAGCAATGAATTAAGACACAGGAAAATCGTTTGTTTCTTTTTAAAGGAGGATGCGAGTAGAATCAAACAAGTCTTCTTAAAAGGAGTTATAGGTACCTCCACTAATTTGATGGAAAAACAGCATACCATAATGAGAACGATAAATGAGATGAGAACGATAAATTCTCCGGAGAACAAAAATCAATCTGTCACCACCTCGTCAAGCCCATAAACATGGCTACTGTCAGTTAATACCATTGCCACTGTTTGCTTAAAATTTAATTTCTGTGGTATTTTAAAGTTAAAGTAAATAATATTTGTTTCAAATCAGATTAATCATACTTTAAATCAGCAAATATTCCTCAAATAATATTTCAGAAAAGTAAATTTTTTTAAAAGATTTTAATAAAAAGAATTACATTGCGATGAAAGACGGTTAAAAGAAGGACGCTTATCAGCTATTTTAGCAACAAAAAGATCTATTCCAATTAATATAATTTCTGTTTGAAATACACCAGAGTATTTTGCTTACGGGAAATAGTGAATTTAACCCATTAGTTTTCAATTAAATGACAGCTTCAAGAAAGCTTTTTCATTTATAAAAATTAATTTAAAACCATAGGTATTGAGAATTTGTTAAAGTACTTCGTTAAAATGATACTGGCAATAATTTAAATTCATGGAACTTTTCCAAAGAATTTTGAAGACCAATACAGATTGGAATAAAACGAATCGTCTTTTACGCCTATCAAAACTAACTTCAGTTGTATTTAAAAATGATAAAGTATTCATAGGTCTTTTGTTCCAAAAAATCATATAAAGAAAAATGTGTGTGTGTGTGTGTGTGTGTGTGTGTGATGAACAGTCACAAGACGAACGTTGACAGTATGACGCACAAAATATTGCTGACAAAATGGTTCTTTATTGTCACCCGATGTGTTGTCTGCTATTGTGCTTTTATTCTTCCATATGTATTTTTTCTTCTTCTTCTTCTTCTTCTTCTTCTTCTTCTTCTTCTTCTTCTTCTTCTTCTTCTGTTCTTTCAGGACGTTGGCAATTATGGCTCTCCCTAATTTTCTGTACTTTGTAGCAATTAGCAAATTTTATCTTTTGACATCTCGCCTAAACCCTGTTCTATTAATCATTTACACAAACTTGTTAAGGAGGGTTAAGTACTGTTTTACTCTGTCCCTCTTGCACATAATACACCCTGAAAGCGTCAAAATGTTTTCCTCACTATATGCTCTAAAAATTTCAAATGTTTTTTCATGAAAAACGCACAAACTTCTTTCAATTTTCTCAATAACTTGCATGCGTGTAATTCAAAAGTTATTTTTCATTACAAATCTCTGAATTGTTGAATATTTCAGAAACAACTAAGTAAAGCATTTTAAAATAAATGTATTTATAAATTATCTGAAACTAAAAATAAAAATGAATTAATTTTGGGGATATTTTCCACGTCACAATATATATACAATAAACTTAAATATATAAATAAACTACAAACCTTTAAACCAAAAATTTCATTTTCCGATTCAGTACATAGTTTCTATATCTTCAACTGAAAAATCGTCTAAAAAGCCAGAAAAGATTGTTATAGAAAAGTAAATATATCATCCCAATTAAATGAAACTTCACAAAATTAATTAATGTTATATAACTTAAAAAATCTATTTCGATAAATAGTTATCATAAATCACCTTTTTCATGAACAAATTTATAAAAGAATAAATAGCGAAAGTGAAATCGATTATAATTAATTGATTGAGCATAACAACAATCAACCAAAAAATGTTCCCAGTGACTGTTATAACAGCTGTTATTGTTACCAGGAAAACGAACACAGGATGTGCTGATGGGATGTCGCTCACCTTTGACCTTTATTTTTCGTTGCTCTTTCATTGTTACTTGATGCCATATGTAGGGCACGCAATGCCGTTTCAAAACAACAGTCAAAATATTTCATAACAGGTGGTAGAAACATTAGTTTCTGCCATTCTGATTCATACTTATACTGAATGAGTTGTATATTTATAATGAATTTGCCATCTTTTCTGAGAGTGTGGTACTTACAACGCAAACTCTAAATATAAAGCCCTGGTTATTATAAAATTTCGACCTCCCAAAATTAACAAAATTCTACAGAAACAAAGGAAATATGACATAAATAAAGATGACTATATTTAAATCAACAAGAGGAATATTTTTAATTGTGCTTTGCTTCCGCGATGCATTAAGTAATATTATATGTGATTAAAAAGACTAGATTCAACAGAAAGGAACATCTACAAGAGAGAACTCACTCCAATGATAGCCGAAGTGACTAACCTGTTAACGAGCGAGGCTTCCGTTTATTTTTTATTTTTTTAATTTTAAATCATTTCAATGAAAGCAAGGCAATAAAGCCACTAAGAGGCAAGAGTATTACTGAGTTTGAGAGAATATACACTTTTATATATTTTTCTTATTGTTTTTATTTTCTAAAAATACATTGTGACTGTGTTTATAGCTGATGCTATTGAGTGTTGGCTTTTTCTTTTTTACTTTTAGTGCTTTTTAATCTTTTTTTACATGTGGATGAGGTTATTATACTTGTACTTTCTACAAGTGTGTTGCTGATATGAAAATCTACGAATTTAGTGAAAAAAATCATCCTTGATAATGGCTAAAAGAATAGCTGAAAGTGCTCCAATATATAGAACATTCGAACAGTCTTTGCGCATTTTATGTCCAGAAAAGAAATCACTTATACGATTATAAGGTAAATTAGATAAAAGAATAGCTTAATTGCAATATTCTGTCAGAACTCTTCAATGAAATGTATATATATATATATGTGTGTGTGTGTGTGTGTGTGTGTGTGTGTGTGTGTGTGTGTGTAGCCGAATATGCGTAGATAAAACGAAGAAATAAACGAATCTTTAACACGAATCGACAAACATAGATAATTTTTTTCATATTTGAGCATTACTTTCCTTTCAAATTGAAAAAATGAATTACAAAGATTATTTTCGAAACAACTTCGCACAAAATATTTTAGGTATCTTTTTTACAGTACAACCGAATGATTTGCATTAGTATAGAATAAACAGAAACAGTCTGCCAATCAAAGGACAATGCGCATCTCATATGACGTCGCTGATTGATTAATATATAGTAATATCGAGAATCACATTATTAGAGCCGGACCGTGTTAAAAAATAGATTTTGAGTAATATAACTTAAATCTACAGAATTTTTCTACCTTTCCGTAACGGAGTGCCACAAATATCCACCGCCCCACTTGGATCAATGTAAGTATATGAAAAAAGTAAAACATGTACACTAAATGAGAGTTAATGTATAGGACTATATCATATTAATTATTGGATATAGATATAGTGTTTAAATTTGATTTCTGTAAGTGTCTCTCTTTTTTTATACATCAATGAGTAGAGGATGAAAGTTCTGTGTCTGTAATCATAGAATTAGCATTATTCTTATATTATATGCATTAGTAAGAGTTCATCTTTAGTTTGTTGAGTAGATGCTGTTTCGCTGTAAGTTGGTTCGAGCCTGCCTGCAGAGAGCGCCACTTTTGAAGATTTTGCAGATAATGAAATATTTTTTCTGTTGATTTTTCTGAAAAACCTCGCCGTAATTTTGTTGAAGTGAATTTGATAGTGACGGATAATTTTTTATTTGTTTTTTTTTGTTTTTTTTTTCAATTTTTTGGGGTTTTTTTTTTCTGCTGTTTAGATAGGGATTCAAATATGCTAAGAAGATTGATGTACACTTATCGTGGAAAAGATATTTTCGTCAGTGCTTTTTCTAAACAGAAATACGGTTAGTGGATGTTGAAAAAGGTTTTGTTGCATGTCGCTAGGAAAATTTTACATTAAGCGTAATACTGGGGTAGACGTTACTTTTTTCATTATCTCCTGTAATATTGGACAGTAGCCCAAGAAATAATTTTTGTAAGAAGTTATTTCGTTTGCTTCTTTCCAGGGGTGTGACACAATGCGTCTTTAAGGTAACGAAAAAAATCTTTAGTCCGTAATAAGTAAGAGTAAATCCTTCATTCTTCCTCTCTTCGTTAAGTTTGGGGTGTTATTACTAGGTCTGCTGTAATTCACTGTGTTGTGCTAGACAATTTTTTCTCTTCGGAATCTATGTTACATATGTCTACCATTCGTCAATGTTTTGAATATTGCTACCACATCTGTTTTGGTGATCCTACTGTATATTTAGAGATTCTTGATAAAATCCAAAGAAGGATATGCAATGATATTAATCCTGACCTGGCAGTTCTGGCTTAGTTACTTTTCCGCCGCCGTAACGTAGCTTACCTGCGACTTTTTTATAGATACTTTCATAGGTAATTGTTCTGCTAGACTTTTTATATGACACCTGAATTTAATGAATTTAAGCGCATTACTTGATTGGCAGCAAGGTCTCATCCTTTTACGGTTGAAATGGCTAGATGTGACTGTAAGTTCTACGCTAATAATCTTCTAAATACACTTCTTTCTTGCGGAACTGCCTTCCGACTTCTTGCTTCCCAATTAACATCTAACTTAAAAAAATTATATACATTTTCAATCGTTATCTTCTGTCTTCTTAATTGTTATTATTTTATTGTTCTTTCTCCTTAATAGTATTTTCTCTCATATTCTCTAATACTCAGTATCCCCTTGCGTCTTAGTAGCTTTAATGTCTTACTTGGGGTAAAATTATTTTAAAAAATACTAATATACGCGTCATGGTTGCAGGTTGATTGAACGCAAAATTACCCTATTTTCTCGTTTATTGCTGCAGACATCGTTTCATAATCCTTACCCTACCGTTTTTAGTGCAACCGGGAATCACTGCTTGGGGACAGATCGTTAAGTATTCGACTTCAGTTAATTTTCATCAGCCTTCAACTGTTAAATATCGAAAACAAAATGTTATTTATTACACTTCCACTTGTAGGAATAAGCATTTTAACAACAGGGGTAAGGGGAAGACGAAAAGGGTGTTAGAAAGCAATACTCACACTTCTCAAATCTATTTGTGAGGAACACTATTGGTTTGCTTCTAAGATTATTCTAAAATAGTCTGATTCTTATAATATCTTTCTTCTCGAAATCTGTAGTGACCAGTTACTTCTAAGAAAGACATGATTTGAAAATAAAAGGCAATTCGTTAAGGTGAATAAAAATATCGTTCAGTCTAATGTTCATGGGTGAGGTAGGTTGAGTGTTTGTTTTAGAGATTCAAATATGCATTTATATTATATAAACAGGAAGTTAGGAACATTCCCCGAAACTGCTTTACACAACAGATAACAAAACCTAAGTGTCCTTATGTAGCAAAATATTTCGTATGTTCCCTTGAAAAGCTTGAACATTATTTTCGCAGTTTTTACGATTTTTACTTTATTATTCGGAATTGTGTACTTTAAATATTTTTCAGATAATGGCTTCTTTGGGTTTGGAGTGTTTCCAACAGTCTCCCACATCATTCAAATAAAATTGTTTTGACAAACCAATGGCCGTTTCCCTCCCAATACAAGAAGTTCATCAATTCAAAAATCAAGACGGAAAATACAAGAGAACGAAAATGTCTGAAGCCTGATGACGTAACTACAGTAAACTGTTTACAAAGAAAACTTGCAAAATCCTTGCTGTAGAACTAAATGTTGAATTAATAGAAGTAAGAGTGCATACATATATATATATATATATATATATATATATATATATATATATATATATATATATATATCACTGAATATTTATATATTTATACCAGGCTTTTGATAATCATGGCGAAGTTCGAGCGGTGGCTCTAGTTATCTCAAACGCATTTGACAAGGTTTGGCACGATGCTAGTCTTCTGCGCAAACTCCAGAGCTACGGTATTTCTAGACGATTGTTTGATTTAATCCAGTCGTTCTTATCAAATCGTGATATGAATCGTTTTGAAAGGGCAAGCTTCCAGATTTTTTCACACGAATGCGAATATCCCTTAAGTCTCTATACCAGGTCATACGCTGTTTTTGATCTTCATCAATGATTTTTCTATCTATGCAGATGACGCCGCCACTTATTCCAGTCTCAACAGGAAATCTACCAAGGCTGGCAAAGTAAATGTGGCTGCTGCTCTTGAAACGGACCTCCAATCAGTGGTTAACTAGGGCGGGAAATAGCTTTTAAATGTTAATGCCTCCAAAACAAAACTGCTCTTCTTTAAGCACCATAGACAAATTTTGCTGCCAGCCATCAGCATGACTGATGCTAGTCTTCTGGAGAGCAACCATCTGCGCCTAAATTTTCAGATGACCTGATGTGGAACGACTACATTTAATCTGTAGATGCATTTACTACTAGGAAGTTTCGTTTTCTATGTCGGGCCAGGAAGTTTTTCTCGTCAGAATCCATCTTGCAAATTTTTAAACCTACCATTTACTCCTGCATTGAATACTCTTGCCATATCTGGTGAGGTGTTATTCATTTTAAGGTTCTTAGCAAAATCCAAAGAAGGATTTGTTATGTAATCGATCCTGACTTGGCATCTCGACTTCAGTCACTTTCGCACCGACGAGACGTGGCTTCCCTCTACTTTTTCTACAAATATATTCATGGTAACTGCTCTGACAAGATTTTTTCCCAGGTGACTCGACCCCATGATTTTAAGGTGCTACTAGCTTGGCATCTAGATCCCATTTTTTTATCTTTGAAATAATTAAATATAAACACTGTTTCTACTCCAACAGTTTCATTTCTAGCAATTGGAACTGTGGAACTGATTTGCTTTCCTGATAGCTACAATATCCAAAGATTTAAATGCAACGTCAAGTGCCATATTCGATCTTCTTGAATATTTTATCCTTTTTCTTCAGTACTCCCTGTATCCAGTTTTTTCTCTCACTGTAAGTCCTCTGTGCATTAGTGGCGGTCCCTTATTGCTTGGTGTGAAATGATTTATATATATATATATATATATATATATATATACACAGACACACACATATATATATATATATATATATATATATAAAATGAGCCTAAAAAGTGAAGACATTTTAACAACGCACTAAGGAAACTTCGAAATCGACAAGACTGAAATAACACCATTAAGCTAATTGACAAGTTTTTCTACATTATATATATATATATATATATATATATATATATATAGTCATCCGTCATCCGTATCACAGCTCATCAGTACGGTTAGACTCCGATTGCTTTTTAACCCAGGATTGAAACCCGACCGAATTGGCGTCAGTCGGCGATTCTATATATATATATATATATATATATATATATATACATGTGTGTGTGTGTGTGTGTGTGTGTGTGTGTGTGTGTGTGTGTGTGTGTGTGTGGAGAGAGAGAGATAGAGAGTGAGAAAAAGAAAAAAACAGTAGAATACATATAAAAAACATAAACCGGTTTGAACATACTAATTCTATTGTCTATCTATTTATCTATAGATAGATAGTAAGTAAGTAAGTAAGTAAGTATTTATATTGCTTATTTTATAAGTATTTGGCTGACAAAAAAAAGGAAAGCATTCGTTCATGCTTGAAATTTTAAAAAAAATGGATCCTGAATCTGTATTAAAAAAAAACTTACTCGATGCATCAACCAATACTCCATCTCGAACTTTGTGGCTATCACTCTTCTGTTTCGTTGCCAAAACAGAACTTGAAAATTAATCATCGCTTTATTTTATTATTAACGAATATTTGACTCTTTAAATCGATGGAAGAAGGAAAATCATATCAATAAAATCAATTCTTTATGTGTTATTTAAAGCCAAAACTTTTTTGTTTTTAACAATAATTCTTCTATTTTCGTTAGTAAATAACAATATTTTTGGAAGTAACAAGGATGACACTATTTAACCTATATCTGAGGAGATAAGAAATGAATTCATACCTTTCACAAGAGTATTTATGCTTAAGTGAATGTAAAGAATTCAACTGAAATCTGAACTTGGCATTGGGATTTCTCATTCCGAGAAATTACACCACTTGCACATCCTACTAATTATTATACTCATTTAGACATTGCACAAAAACTCTGACCTTTAAACAGTCAATCTGACCTTTAAACAGTCAATCTGAGAAAAGTTGCTTTATTAAAGTGGTATGAATAACTACCTTCTACAAGAGTAGGATTTAAATTACAATTACAAACTTGTTAATTGAATATATTGAAGAGGAAAAGAAATTGACAAGTTTTTTGTAGGCAGAATTTTGTTTCTTTTTTTCCTGTTTTCCTATGGTGAAACAAAGACAAAAAATAAATAAATAAAGACAAACTAAATTAAAACCACAAATGTGTGTTTTTTTTTAATTATTTCAATGGATTTAATTTTCGCAAGGGAAAGTATTGTGAGGATATAAATGAACGAAGAAGCGAGCATGGTAGAAATTGCGGGTAAATATCTTTTCGGGTGCATAATGCACAAAAAAAGACTGAATGTATAATAGATAAAGTGAAAATAGTTGTTCATATAAGATATAAATTTCTAGTTATTGCGATTTCAATGGGCAAATGTGTGCTATTAAAATGAATAAGCAGTGTATATTGTTGGGAGGAACAGAACACAGACATACTCTTTGAATGCATACCTATATCAATTCAAGGATCGGTTTCTGTTTTTTGTTTTCTGTTTTTATTACTATTTTATTACTATGGCTAATGGGATGTGTTTCAATGATTCCAATTGGATATTGCAGATTTTTAAAATTTCTCAGTCCCATAGAGCAGAGTATTTCGGCAAGATAACATAGGTTTTATTCTCACTGAATAATATGAACATGAATCAACCTTACATTTGACGGTATAGCTAGATAAATAAACACATGTTATCAGTCAAAATTATCTAATCTGTTTATAAGTATACATATTTTAGAGATATAAAGTCAGTCGTAGGATGGTCTGTGTGATGACTTATAAATGCAAAAGGCGTGTAATATGCAAGCACTTAACGTTAACAGAATTTAAGTCGAACATTTCAAACGTCTCTGTAACTACTGAACAACATTTCGTTCTTGGCACGGTGACGATACTTCTAGTCATGCTTGTGCGCTCGATTTATTTATTTATTTATTTATTTTTATGTATGCAGAAAAACTAGAGGTACTTCTGAAATCTTTCCGGTCGAGAAGCTTTAGAGCAGGCATGTCAAACACGCGGCCCGCGGGGCGCATGCGGCCCATTGTAGACACACTTACGGTCCGCAGAAATGATCTTCCTTTCTCCCACAACTCATTGGCAGACTCATACCTGTATGAGTATCAACGGACAGAAATCAAAGCTTTGACATCGATTTCTATTTTTTTTAGACGCTAAGAGAGTGACGCAGTTGAAAACGTATCAATATCGTTTGATGATTTTTCGATTTCTAAGAAATGGCTCGACGAGATACTAGGGATATAGCGGACATCGCCTTGGCTACGGAGATATGAGAAACATAAGCGAAAAAGCCATAGTTATGAATATAATTTAATCAAATACTCTGGTGGAGTTATCCATAGAATTTTGAATTGAATTTGAATTTTCATGGAGTTTATAAATAAGTCAACAGACCGCATTTGAGCTCTGTATCACACGATTCCTCCCCAGTGTTTTGCATTTCCGGTGAGTAGACTTAAGGTTACAAATCTGTTTTGTAATTTTCAATAACTCAGAAATATTCACATTGGATACGAACAGTGAATTTTCATTTCCTGGGGCCTATTTTTGTAAAATATGAATCGAGGAATACATATAATACAGTGCAAGAATAAGGTTATATGTCTTCTTTCCTTTTTTGTATTACTATCTCCATTAGTACGCAATAAATATTTTTCCCAGTCTTTCATTTCAGGGCTCTACGTTGCGAGTGAAACAGTCTCATTTGCGAGTGATTTTTCCAAGTGGCGACTAAAAATAATAAAAAGCTTATCTTTTGGCGACTGTATTTTTTTCACTGACAATCTTCCAAAGCTCATTAGTGAATGAAAAATGTCTTTTCAACCTTTATATTTTTTAATAAAACGAGTAAAGTCAAATTATTTAAACAATAAAAGGTTTAATAGAGCAATCCATGACCGCCGTCGTGTCTCAAAAAAATCGTAAAAACACCAATATGTATATTTTACAATAATAAATGTTATTTCCCAACACAGAAGAACAATTAGAACGAAAAGTGGTGTATCAAGAAATACAATGATTAACTAGCCTTTTTATGAGTGAGTGTTACTGCAATGTTTCTCTCCTGAACAGATTCAAACTAAATAGCTATTATATATATATATATATATATATAGTAATATTTTTATTATTAAAATTTATAATAAAAACATTTTTCGCTACACAAGAGCTGTCGTATTTCGGTGATATAGCACCGAAACATGACAAAATCGACAATATCATCTGGGAGCTATTGTTGAAAACCAATGGCGATTATATTGGATGAATTTACTTTTCAGTATTTAGTGATATTTTTACTAAACTTTGGTAAATATATCTGTATATATTTGTTATTTTCATTTTTGCGTAATTTGGACGACAATTTATCCATCGCAGCTTGTTTATATATATATATATATATCAGTTTCTTTTCTCGCACTTACAGCTGTGGAAATCCATCCCATATTCTTGCTTCACTGATAACTATATTCTCCATGAGTTTAAATTCAACGTGAATTGCCATCTCTTAACCCTTGACTCCTATCCTTCTCCTATCATTTCCCCAGAAACCCCTGCATCTTGTTGCTCTCCCTATTCACTATGCTCTCACGCGACTCTCTTCACACCAGTATTCCCATCCTTCACTGATCTTTCTCTGGCGCCTGCTGTAACCGGTTCCTCTGTCTCTTCGCTCTCCTCTTATGTAACCTTTTATTCTCCTCTTATGTAGCGCCTGCGCACTAGTGGCAGTACTGCCTTGCTTGGGGTGAAACGATTATATATATATATATATATATATATATATATATATATATATATATATATATATATATTATATTTATATATATAAAGAGAGAGCGAGAGAGAGGACAATGTATGAAATACAAATCCCCATAAAATGAAGAAAATCAACATGTGCGAGATTCCAAACCTCATAGGTCACCCACATTTATCTTAGAAAAGATTCAATAAAAAATAAAAAGAATAGTTATTCGCTCGATAAAATCACAAGCAAGTGCATCTATTTGTTTCTTAATTATTTCATAAAGAAAAACAAAAAGATTTATTAAAGCTACCAAAGAAAAGAGACTAAATCAATTAGTCCCACTAAAGATTTTAGTTCGCCGTTTTCACGAACCTGACTTTTTTTTGCATCTGTTGCATAAAATCTACTTTTACTGAACTACGTGGGTTCTTACACGGGCCAATGGCTTTATTTTTAATTTAAAGTTATAATCCCAAGAGGAAGAAGTGAAAATATTTCCGGTTCCCTTTTGACACTAGACGAGATTTTATAATTTTCAGTATGATTCTAGATAGCAATTTAATATTGTGTCATGCATTGAGCACTAGTAGATAAGTTTACGGACGGACGCTAACGACTCCAGCAGGAATTAAACTGACGGAAATAAGTGTGACGGACGATATCGATTGTCCCCTGGGTAGACTATGTGCATGCTTGTGGGTAGTAGACATTCTGATAAAATTTTCAAAGTTGTCGGACACAAGTGCACTATCAATGTTTGAGTTTTAGACGGTGGCGAATACGGAGATAAATTCCAGTTCGGTGAAAAATGTACAGTTCAAGTCTCATGTCACGAAGGTAGAGATATACTACTTTCATTTAATTCGATCCGGTGCGGGTGGGTCTATATGTATGTGTTCGAGAGAATAGGTGGTCATTGCGGAGAAATGCTGGACATGACGCGTAGGTGGAGCTTCGACATTGGCAACGGTGATCAGACGGACACCCACAGATCATGTTTTGGACAGTTACGCCTAGCGCTTAGTTAATGTATATGACGCAAAGTATCAAGGGCTTTAAAATTATATAACTTAAAATTTTGATTCTAAATTTATTTCTAAATTTAAATAGACATAAACAAAAAATCAAACAACATATTGATGTAAAATATTTTTCAGTGTTTTTTTAATATATAATATATAATCGTTTTTAATCAGAAAAAATCTAACGCAAATGGTTTAGGCAGTTTATAATATTCAATGAAAAATCAAAGTAAGCAACTTTGAAAAAATATTATAATTATAAAAGTTACCTAGTACTTTCTACAGCTCCCTTTATTACTTAAAGCAATCAAAATCATTTTCGGCAGTGAAGAATTAAATTTAGAAATAAAGAAATCATCAACATTTCATCACTTAATCTTCGTGTCGCCCCGAGGTCTCTATGCATATATCTTTCACAACCCGATCGTGCACAATTCCAATGATGTCTCGAGAAGGGATTGAATGGAACATTTTAGTTTTAACTGACAAAAGCACGTTCTGCCATCATGCAAGTGATTATCATTTGCATGTGCCACGTCGACCTGGGAATACAATATTCCAGAAAATGTTCCCCTACTATATACAACCCTTCTTTTAACCAGGTATCATAGTGCATGGTGCCATTAGTTATAAATCTTGGTCGCCTTTAACATGGCTTGTTGAACAGCGCCATATCCGCACAGAATATTTTTCGACTCGTTCTGGTACGATTCATGCAACAGAAAGACGATTGTGTCATTCCAGCAGGATAATATCCACCCACATGATATTCCAAATGCTCTGCAAGAGGATTGAAAACTTCTCTGACCCGCACGATGTATGAGATTTGATGAGGTGACGTCTTTCTTCAGTTTACAGATCTAAAATTCTTGCTGTATTATGTCAACATTTAACCAATATAGTCACTAAAAATTATCACGTTGAATTTCAAAGTTTTCATAAAATTAATGAAGCGTTGTCATTTTTTATTATCTTCACATTTTGCAGGAAAATAGGTATATATATTTGTGAACATTCTTATATATATATATATGTGTGTGTGTGTGTGTGTGTGTGTGTGTGTGTGTGAGCGGACACTGAGGTCAACATCATCTGTTACATTCTTGGACGAAATCTTTTGTCCATAAATATAGTATACTTCTAAACTTCACATGTAAAAAATATTTTTACCACGATTTTTTTAATAAAGATAACTTCATTCATTTGTGAATAAGTACTGAAATTTTCATTAAATCCGACAATTATTTGATTTCTGAAAGAATTTCCAAATTAATGCGTTTCTCACCGCAAAAAGAGGCTAAAATTTGCTATGCTAATAACGTTAATACAACCACTGACGCAAGAAAAACAAGTTTTAATCAAAATGTTGAATGTTCTAAAAAGTAGTAAAATATTTCATTAAATATTCAAAAAATACTTTGATCCTTCCTCTTAATAGTAACATGAAGATTTTTACGATAAAACTATGTTTTTATTACATTTGGAGCATGTTTTCATCACGGTATGCAAACTTTTTAGCGATTTCGTGGAGGTGCCTAAGCAAAATAGTCTGCAAGTTGAGATAGGTAGAAATTGCTCTACAGTAAGTGGCTATGTATTGAAAATGGTGAAGAGAAATATATTCCAATTACTCTGCTGGGTTATTCCATTCTTTTTTCATCTCTCCTACTGAAGAAACTCAAAGATCGAGATATAATGTAAGCGGAGACAAAGGATCATGGAGCTGGACTAATCACCACAAAAGCACACCCACGCAGATTAGCTACAGACCGAGTGAATATATGATATTCCAGAAATACTATCTTTGTTTGACCGCCCATTCGTTTAGACATCACATTCTTGAATTCGTGAAGAGCTTTGTCATCTTTTATTATCGTCGCATTTTGCATGGAAATGGGTATATACATTTATGTACATCCTTTTATATATATATATATATATATATATATATATATATATATATATATAAGCGGACACTGAGATCAACATCATCTATTACCTTCTTGGACTCAATCTTTTGTCCATAAATATAGTATACTCCTAAACTTTACTTGCTACCTAGGTTTCGACTACGCTGGTCTCTTCAGGCAAAACAGACCAGTGTGACCGAAACCTAGGTAGCAAGTCAGTGGTGTGTGTTCTGTTCTGTGACATATTTTTAGCTCTGCATTTTCAATTCATTGGTTTTGTTTGCGCATTGAGCACTGTTTTTGATCTACACTCAGCTGTTTCAACCAGCCACTTTTATAATATATATATATATATATATATATATGTGTGTGTGTGTGTGTGTGTGTGTGTGTGTGTGTGTGTGTGTGTGTGTGTGTGTGAAAGCTTACATGGCTATATATAAGCTTTTTGTTTTTTTTTCAATTGGAGTAGACAGATCTATCTATCGCCCGGTTCACACTCCACCCACGTCTATTGAACAGGTTAAGAGGATCATCCCTTGGTCCCTGTTTAGGATGTGGTTTCTGGCTTTCTCTTTTCCAATCTTCTCACTTTGTTTTTTTGTTTTTTTCAGTTGGAGTAGATAGATCTATCTATCACCCGGTTCACACTCCAACCCCGTCTATTGAACAGGTTAAGAGGATCATCCCTTGTTCCCTGTTTAGAATGTGGTTTCCGGCTTTCTCTTTTCCAATCTTTTCACTATTACGTAGCCCCTTGCACATCAGTGGCGTTACCGCCTTGCTCGGAGTGATACGATTAAAAAAAAAAACATTCGATTGACAAGAAAGAGCCATGAATTATTTTATTTGTATTTTGTTGTTCATTCGTTATACGCAGAATGAAAATTTTTTCGAGTCTTTTACGAGAGTACCTATTCGCAAAGTTCGGAATGAAATTATCTCGAATAAAATGAATAATCGAAATGTTGACAAAATAGGCTGTAACTCGTTTGTTAAGCTGATTTTGATTGCATAAAAGCATGGTTTCAAAGTTACTACATATATATATATTTTTTTAATATCGGTCGTTGATACTAATTTTTCTTATCAACCTCTTTGTTTTATATTGCCAACGATTAGTTTTCTGGCGAAGTGTCAGCCGAAAGTCGGCTAAAATTCCCCACTTTTCTTTATTTTTTCAAAAATAGATACTTTTGTATTTATTTTAATAATAAAGCGAAATATAATCCTTATACTTAAATCAATTTTGCCTTGATGTGGCAGAAAAAAGAACCTGTTTATATATATATATATATATATATATATATCGGTCATTCAGTAATGAATTAGACACAATGGCTATTGGGCGTGTATAATGATATACGCGCTAAAAGTCTGCCTTCTTCTTCCAAACGCTCGTAGCCCAGAGATAGAATCGCCAACTGACGCCAATTCGGTCGGGCTTCAATCCTGGGTTAAGGAACAATCGGAGTCTAACCGTACTGATGAGCTGTGATACAGCGAAACAGATCTGTCTGCGGATGACTATATATATATATATATATATATATATATATATATATATATATTCATTTGTAAACGAGTTATTACGCGACCTAGGTTTCACCAAGTGGTGTCATAAGTCGATTTGCAATAACTGATTTTACTATTTTTTTTAGGACGCTCATGTAACGGAGATTTTTTTTTAACGCTCATGTAACGGGGATTTTTTGAACGCGCAGTTTTCAAAATTAGAAGAAATTATAGCGTTTTCATAATGGTTGTATGACCCTAATAGGTATTTTATGGTGTGGCTACACTTCGTCATAATTTCTGTTCTTTCATTCAGTAATTCATTTTTGTTTGGGAATAACATGATAGCTAACTTTTCTTCCTGATACAGTCTACATATTTTGCCACCGTTGTAAGGTTTAGCTGTTTTCATTATACACCACACTATGTCTGGGTCTTTTCCGTCTTCTAACTTCAATTCCACACGTAGCTAGCCAATTTTGTACATCTTTTTAAGTTTTCTTATATATATATATATATATATATATATATATATATATATATATAATCGCATCACCCCGAGCAAGGCGGTAACGCTACTGATGTGCAGGGGGCTACTTAAGAGTAAAAACATTACATAGGAGGAGATTGAAGAGAAAGACGAGCCAGTTAGAAAGGAGCAAGAGGAGGATGGGAATACAGGTGTGATGACAGTTGCAAAGGTGGAGAGAAAGGAAATGATATACAGGGCGGTGTGGAAAGAACAAGGGTCAAGTAGTTAAGAGATGAATATTGACCTTGCATTTAAATTCCTGTAGGTTGTAGCCGTCAGGAATGCAAGAATAAGAAATCGAGTTCCACAGGCGGAAAGTGCGAGAAAAGAAGCTGCAGGAGTAGAATTGTCGTCTACATTTGGTTGATCTAACTGTGAATGGGTGAGACCCAGATGCCAGTCTAGTTGCACAAGTAAACACCTGTTGCGGAGGCACCAGTGACTTAAGTTCGTTGGAGCAGAAGCCATGGAAGTATTCATAGAACAGAAACAGGGAAGCCACATCTCGTCGGTGGAAAAGTGGCTGTAGTCGCGCCGCCAAGTCAGCACCTATCACATTACTGATTCTCCTTCTGAGCCTGTCAAGAATACAGAGATGAACAGCGGGGGCACCAGACCATATATGGCAGCAGTACTCCATGCACGGACGAATGGTTGAATTGTATATATGCAGAATGGATTCAGATGGGAAAAACATCCTGGTCCGACAAAGTGATTCAACCTTCCTAGCAGTGGATTTAGCTATTGACTCAATGTAGTGGTTCCACTTGAGATCAGAAGAGAGGGTAAGGCCGAGGAGGCGCAGAGTATTGCTCTCGGGGAGACTCGCTTGGTCCATGCATATGGTTGGCAGAAGAGGTTGCCTGTGATGATTGACAGACAGCAACTTGGTCTTAGACGCATTGAAATTTACAAGCCACTTTTTACCCCAATTCAATACAGAATGTAGATCTCTCTCAAGATCAGCAGCGCGGTTATGTTTGTCCGCCACACCGGATTTCTTACTGATGTGAGAGCAAATTGTGGTGTCATCTGCGTAGATGCCTACTTAGCACTTGATCTCGTCTGGGAGATCCTTTATGAAAATAAGGATAGAGCCCTGAAGGGACACCAGAGTTTGTACAGAAGAATGTGGAGGCATGCCTATTCAAGACGACCTTCATTATGCGGTTATATAGAAAAGATTAGATCAGATCAAGCAAGCGCCCGGTAATACCGTAACCCCGTAGCTTGCACAGAAAACCTTGGAGATATCCAGTGCAACAACACGAGCCTCGTCGGACTCCTCAAGGGCCTAGAACATGTACTTTGTGACTTAGCATGTCGGCCGTGGACCTGGCGAAGCGGAAACCATACTGCCTGTCAGAGGATAGTTTATGGGCAGTAAGATGTTTAACTATTTCAGAATTAATAATGGCCTCGAACACTTGGTAGAAGGCTAATAGGGCGAAAGTTGGATGGGTCCGAGGGTTCACTAGAGTTCTTAAATACAGGGACGACAGAAGAGAACTTCCAGCTTGCTGTAAAACAGGAAACAGAAAAGCAGTAATTAGAGAGTTTAAAGAGGACAGAGGAGAGTTCAGGCGCAGATTTCTTAAGGACAATCACCGGGATTCTATCACCACCGCTCGCCTTATAGAGGGGTCGAGTTTTGATATTACTCGAGATACTACTGTCAAGGTAATGTATAACATCGTTCAGTTTAGCCTCAGTTCTAGTAGGGAAGTCGGGTGCGGATACTCCAGATGAGTCAAATGTGGAGTTGGATGAGAATCTACGTGCAATGCACTCTGCCTTACCCGCTGATGCTGTGAGGACCTCAAATTCATTGATTAAGGGAGGGATAGAGGATTTGCTGTTGTTCAGCATCCGTTTTCATAACCACCAATAGTCCTTGGAACCGAACTTGCGGTCAGCTATGCGCTGTCTCATTCTCTCAGCAAACAACCGCTTGGCGTCATTCAGGATCCTCTTGCACTCATTACGAGCAAACGTGAATAGGCGCCTATTGTGGTCAGATGCATGTCTCCGAAATAGTCGGAAGTAGTGGTTCCTGTGGGCAATGGCGGCTGAACAGGCAGAAGAGAACCAAGAGGAGGAATGATATTTGAGACGAAACTTCCTGGTAGGTATGAAGGCATCAATGCCAGCTTTCACCCAGGAAGAAATCTCAAAGGCGCAGTCATCAACTGGAAAATCGAAAACTTTTCTCCCGGGGACGTCGCATAGAAAATAGCGAAACGCGTCCCAGTCAGCTCTTTGGTAGCAGTAGGAGGTCCTATAGGTAGGAGGCTCCTGAGAAATATTAAGAGAGACAACAGCATTATCACAGTTGCCGAGAGGGCAAAGCTGCGAGACTTGGCAGGAGTCAGGTGCAGAGGTAAAGTAAAGATCTAGTAGAGGGGCCTGTCCAGAGGAAATGTTGGGAAAGCGTGTGGGGGAGTTCACTACATGCGTAAGGGATTGGGAAACGGCAAATTTCATGGTGTGGATACCAGGTGAATCAGTAACAGAGTCTTTAATCCACTCAGCATGATGGGCGTTAAAATCTCCGAATACAAATATGTGAGCGAATGGGTGGGAGGAAGTAGCCTTATCTATATTGCCACAATGCTGTCTAGAAGGGAGCAGTCGGGAAGGGAGGGAGAACATTAAAGGAAGAAAAGGTAGCTAACCGAATTGAGAAGTGACAAACGGAGACATATATATTGGTGGCCAGGGGATTCGAGAGATATCACCCTAGCTACAGGGAGGTATTCACTAACGTAGACTCCCAGCCTATGCATACGGACAGTGGAATCCTTCCTCAGGAGGGTAAGATAGCCAGAGATTGAGAAGTCAGTGGAGGGGATTGATAGGTTGAGGTTAGTCTCACAGAGCGCTAGGATGTCAGGGGACTTTTCGTGGAGGAAAGCTTCTTTTTTCTTTTTTATCATATCACTACGAGCAAGGCGGTAACGCCACTGATGCGCAGGGGGCTACGTAAGAGTGAAAAGATTGGAAAAGAGAAAGACGGAAACCATATCCTAAACAGGGAACAAGGGATGAGCCTCGTCACCTGTTCAATAAACGTGGGTGGAGTGTGAACCGGGCCAGAAACAATGTGTGTCTGGGGATGGTTTCAACTGTCTTGAATATTGTTAAAAGTAAGCCATTTTTGTTTTGTTCGTTTTTGCCTACTTTTGCTTTATTTTAAGCTTTTCATGCCTAATTGAAGGATTGGTTTTGTTTTTTAGCAGAAATTTCTTTGACTGGTGGATTCTTTGTCTTTATTATTTTTTCCCTAGTCTGTCAGTCAGTATCTTTCTTTCTTTTCCTCTGCCGGCTGTATTTTAGTTATCTTGGTGTATAGGTCACACAGGCTATTTAATTGACTCTCCCATGCCCCATCATTCTCTGGCCAAAAAGTTAAAAAATTATTTTTTTTCAACTCACTGGCAGAAATTTAAGGATGGTATCAACTGTCTTGAATATTGTTAAAAGTAAGCCATTTTTTGTTCGTTTTTGCCTACACTACAAAAGTTAGTACGAATGCCCCGGAATGTTAGCAAAAGAAATCTTAAGAGGTTTTGGTGATTTGAGTTTGACTGGTTTAGAATTTTTTGTGATTTTGTTTTCAAATTAAGGTTTGTTGCTTGAGTAGAGGATGCAAGAAGGCATTATCCACGATATGCGCTGAGAGGGGAACTGGCTCGGGCTGCATCAAAGTGTGGCCTCGGAGTTGCCCACCGAAAGCGCTTGCAGGGACACCTATCCATGCGCGACATGGCACTACAAGAACCCCGATATTATGCAACTGTTGATCAGAGCAGCCGCTCTTGACGCTACGCAAGAGTTAGGGCTCCTAACTACCAATCGGAAGCAGCAACCAGGAAACTGCCAACCCGGTAACACAGAGAGAGAGAGAGAGAGAGAGAGAGTATCTCAGTTTGAGGAACTGGATGTAAATAGCAGCACAAACTGGGTTCTAGAGCTTTGAATGTCAATCGGTCTACAAAAGGCACAACACTGAATTCAAAAACTGAGGATATTTTGGGACCTTGTATTCGGCTCTTCCAAAACGCTGGAATATTTGCATTTATGATTTGGTTAAGGTGGGGAATGTTTGTGTCTTTACCGCTATAAGCAAATCATATGTGCGAGTAGTCTGACTGTTCAGTTCTCAGACAGGATTTGCTGTACCCTCATAAGTCGAAAATGACGAGAGATTTTAGCCTATATATATATATATATATATATATATATATATATATAAAGAACAATTTATGAATTAGACATAGTTCGCTTCATCAGAATTTTTAATGGGATAATGTAGAAATGTTTCACTTTTATATTCTGTGTTGCAGATAATATTCTTATGTAAAAATATAAGCACAACATGGAATAAAATAAATTAAATTAAATATATTTCACCACAGGTGATGCTATTTTAAAATATGTATAAATTGTTTAATTTGTGTAGAAAATACACATATAAATATGACACAGAGACGGTCTACCTGGCTGCAACCGTTACTTATGACCTCACATTCACACGATTCTAATCCCATCTCTATAAAATAACCAGGACTTAACAAAACGGATAAAACAAACAACACTCAGTTCTTGATAATGACTGAGACAATCGAAACTACTTTAGAAAACAGACCAAACTTTAATTTTGAACAGTTTATTTACAATTTTGATCACGGTGTACAACACTTTATTCAAACATTTGAAAAAGGCAAAAAATTAAACTGACTGATCTTTAGCTCGGTTATGTGATATGTGTGGTATGCATCAATTCGTGTAAAATTGATTGTATCCACATTGTATTCGTAATGACAACGGGGTAATCGCTAATCAGTATTTACAGCAACTTAGGTTTCATCAAATATTGTTTTTCGCTTGAAAAGTCCATTTTTAAGAATTATTCCGTTTAAACCTAAAAGAAAAGGTGTTGTGTTGGCTCGAGAAGAAATGGCTCTTTCTTTGTGAGGGACATGTAACTTTTAAGTTATTTTGGTTTAACGAAAGATGAGAAACCTCTCGCTAAATATTCAAATTCTGGCAATCGGTTCATAAAATTTAAAGGACAATAATAGCAGATACTTCTTATTTATATTTCTATCTCATCAGAAATCAGACAACAAACTTGAGATTTAAATATGGTGCTACTTTTTCTAGTATAGTTGAATCTTTAAAACATATTTTGGGCGGACAACACCAATTGTAAAATAGTAAAATATAGATAGCTTAAATAGGATAGCTTAAATAGGATGCGATGTATTTTATGACATATATAACATGACCCCTGGCTGCTTTCGTCAACCTCTCTGACCTTTGACCGATTCCGACCACGTTGCGTTGTTGATCTCAGATTAACCAAAGCAGGGCCGCTTATTACCACTTGACGAAGCTGGTCCAGACATGCAAAGGATTGGTATATAATGAAAACGAGATTTAAGACCGCACCGCAACTTCACGGTGTAGATTTATATATATTTATATATATCGAATAATTACAAGATTACAAGCAAGTCAAAGTAAATAACGAAAAAGAAATGTCAATTAGCCGGTAATTCAGTAGCATGATAATATTCGTGCTGTACTACTTCTACGGGACGATGTTTTATTCAACATCCAGTTGTTGAATTTTGATTGACCATCTCTTGCAATCTCTCTGTCTCTCTCTCTCTCTCTCTCTCTCTCTCTCTCTCATTCACTCTCTCTCTCTCTCTCTCTCTATATATATATATATATATATATATATGTGTGTGTGTGTTTGTGTGTGTTTCGTCTTGTTTCTAGCAGCAGGCCCGTTTCAGTTCGATCGTATTATTCAATCCGCCATTCAAATCTCTTTCCAGCCTCTCATTCTAAAACACAGGAGCCGAACTCACTAATTTCGTCTTGCACTCTGGTTTTGTTAAACAGGCACCCAGATAGTGGTGGGAAAGTGATTTGTGGAGTTTCCATTTCCTTCACTATATAGCTCTCACCAGCTCGAAATAAAAACTATTACATTTAACATTTCGACTTTTTTTTTATAATCGTGTGGCTCCAAGCAAAGCATTTTACTACCACTAGGAGGAATGTTATGAGAAAGAGTGACAGGTTACAGAGAGTGTCAGGAAGAGAGTATGAGAAGGAAGAGAATACTGATGAGTGGAGTGGACGGAGAAAAAGCATCACAGATAGGATGTAAGTAAGTGAGACAGGAGGTGACTATTGACTTTACATTTGAATTCTTGAAGATGGTAGCTGTCGGGAAAGCACGTATACGGAAAGGAATTCAACAGGCGTGAAGTGCGAAAAAAGAAGCTGCTGAAGTAGAATTTGCGTTTACAATTTATCGGTTTTACAGTAAAAGCGTGGGACCTAGTTGCTAATCTTGTGACTCGAGGAAATTCATATATAGTGGGGTACCAGCGAGCTAAGTTCATCGGAGCAGAAGCTGTGAAAGTATTTGTAGAAGAGACACAGGGAAGCCACACTGCGTCGGTGAGAAAGTGACTGTATCCTAGCTGCCAGGTCGGGATCGATCACATTACAGATTCTCCGTTGGATTTTGTCAAGGACACCTAGGTGGATAGCAGGAGCAGCCGACCAGATATGGCAGCAGTATTCAATGCACGGGCGGATGGTAGATTTGTATATGTGCAGGATTGTTTCGGACGGGAAAAACTTCCTGGCCCTACGCAGAGAACCAACTTTCTTAACAGCGGATTTAGTTATGGATTCTATATAGTTATTCCACTTAAGGTCTGATGTAAGAGTTAATCCGAGGAAGCGCAGTGTTTTTCTTTCAGGGAGAGAAACCTGATCCATGTTAATGAGCGGGAGGAACGATTGTCTGTGATGGTTAATAGATAGCAGCTTCGTTTTGGAAGCATTAAAATTTACGAGCCATTTCTTACTCCAGTCCACCACGGATTGGAGATCCTTTTCAAGCTCGGCAGCGAGGTTTGCTTTGTCAGACTCGGCAGATTTTTGATCAAGACGAGAGTAAACCGTAATGTCGTCAGCGTATATGCCTACTTGGGATCTTATTACGTCGAGGAGATCATTAACATAGATAAGGAAAAGCGTAGGACCTAGAATAGAGCCTTGAGAGATACCCGCGTTCGTGTGATAGTATTGGGAGGCGTCTCTGTTCAATACTACCTTCATTGTTCGATTTGAAAGGAATGACTGGATTAGGTCAAACAACTGTCCAGTTATACCATAGCCCTGAAGCTTGCATAGAAGGCCAGCATGCCAGACTCTGTCAAACGCTTTAGAGATGTCGAGGCAACAGTCCAGACTTCGCCGTTCTTGTCGAGGGCCTGGTGTATATATTCAGTGATGGTCGTGAGCATATCAGCAGTAGACCTGGTGAAGCGAAAACCATACTGTTTGTCAGAGAAGAGTCTGTAGACTAAGAGATGTTGTACCATCTCGGCGTTGATGATGACTTTGAACACTTTGCCAAAGTTCGGTAGTAGGCTGATAAGGCGATAATTAGCGGAGTCAGAGGGTTCTCCATTATTTTTATATATAGGAGCCACGGAGGAGGATTTCCAGCAGGCAGGAAAGCAAGAAGAAGAGAAGCATTGTTATAGAGTTTAGAGAGAACAGAGGAGAGTTCATGAGAGTTCATGAGCACATTTCTTTAGGACAATATTGGTATTCCGTCTCCACCGCTCGCCTTATGGGGTTCAAGATTAGATTTTTTATTTTATTTTGGAGACCACCGAGTGAGTAATTAGTGTCAGTCAGCTGGGTCTGGGTTCGGAGAGAGAAGTCGGGTACAGATGCTCCAGACGAGTCAAGTGTCGAGTTAGTGGAGAATCTGTGAGCGAAGCACTCAGCCTTGTCTGTTGAAGAGGCGAGGACCTCAAATTCGTTGATCAGAGAGGGGATTGAGGGCTTACCACTGTTCAGTACGCTTTTACAGGCCCTCTAATAATCTTTGAAGCCAAACTTACGGGATGCTATGCGCTGCTTCATTCTGGCTGCAAACATCATCTATGTTTCTTTAACTATCTTCTTGCACTCATTGCGAGCCGAGGCAAAAAGTCGCCTATTATGGTCTGACGCGTGACTCCGGTAAAGCCGAAAGAAGTGATTTCGGTGGGCGATGACAGCTGAGCAGGCAGGGGAGAACCAGGGGTATGAGTGGGATTTAAGTTTCAGCTTCCTGGCAGGGATGAAAGCATCTATGCCAGCTTAACCCAAGAGGAGACCTCAACCGTACAGTTTTCAACAGGAAGGCTAAATACTTTGTTCCAAGGGACGTCACTCAGGAAATCGCGGAACGAGTACCGATCGGCTCTTTGGTAGCAGTTAGATATTCTCCTGGTCTGAGGTTCTTGGGTGGAGTGGAGGCGGAAGGAGATACTGACGGAAGCTACCGCGTGGTCAGAGTTTCCGAAAGAGCAGAGTTGCTTGACGTTGCGAGAGTCGAGGGTTTAGGTAAAGCAGAAATCTAGTAGTGAGTCGTGTCCATTAGGAAACAGAAACGTGTGGGAACTCCACCACCTGCGTAAGGGACTGAGTGATGGAAAACTTCATGGTGTGCGCAACAGCAAGATCTGTGACGAAGTTCCCCAGCCACTCAGGATGATGGGCGTTAAAGTCGCCAAACACAAATATATGGGCAAATGGATAGGAGGAAATGGCCTTGTCGATATTATTGGAGATACTGTCAAAAACGGAGCAGTCGTAAGAGGAGGGGGAGCTGTAGAGAAAAAGAAATAGCTTACAGCTTAGAAGGGAGAGACGGAAACACACATAAGAATGATGTAGGGATTCAAGAGAGATCATCCTAGCTAGAGGAAGGCGTTCACTGATATAAAAACCAAGCCCATGCATGTGGACATTGGAGTCTTTTCTGAAAAGGGGAAGATAGCCAGGTATAGAGAAGTCAGATGAAGGAATTGAGATCTAGGATGTCAGGGGACTTTTGATGGAGGAAAGATTCGACTCTACAGAAGTTGGTTCGAATATCCCGGAAGTTAGTAAAGGAAATTTTAAGACGTTTAGGTGATTTTGATTTGACTGATTTAGCTATTTTGGCGAAAATATATGGATGTTCACGTTTAATGTTGTTGTTGAAGAGAGACCTCGAGAAAAAGAGACCAATGGTCATTAACTGCGACATGCACCAGAAGGGAACCGGCTCGGGCTGCAGCAAAGTGTGGCCTCGGGGGTGCCCACCGAAAGCGCCTGCAGGAAAACCTATCCATGCGCGACATGGCACTGCAAAAACCTCGATATTATGCAACTGTTGATCAGAGCGGCCGCTCTTGATGCTACGCAAGCAGCAACCAGAAAAATGCCAACCCGGTACCCTCACAATGAAGAGACGTTGCCACCGACCACACACATTGCAGAAAAATCGCAGAAGCACTATTACTGAAGTCTGAGGAGAAAAAGAGCCGGAAACCACTACTTGAACAGAGAACATGAGCCTCTACACCTGTTCAATAGATGTAGGAGGAGTGTGAACCGGACGATAAAAGTGTCTATCTACTCCAAAGGGAGAAAGCCTCACTTCCTGTTATTGCCTGCCTGTTCTTATCAACTGTCCTGGTAATTCAGTACACAGGAAATTCTCAAGGCCATATTTTGACCTAGGGTCACATATCGTCAAATTCATTGACAAATATTTTGACTAGAATCGCTTTGATAAAATAATTTTGTCACTCATTGTACTCTGCACTTGTATTTTCCACTTGTTAACATTTCAGCTACATTACCCGACAGAAGTAATTTTATTCTCCAACTTTAGAGAAATCTCTTCTCATCTTGAAAATCACCTAAAATAAATACCAGCCATCTGGAAATAGGGTTACAATATTATTCACTACTAAACAATATACAAAAGAAATGTAAAACTTATTCTCACATCATTGGAATTTATTTAATTCTCGGTCCAAAGACAAATCAAAGTTGATTTTATGTCTTACAGCATTCACTTTGCTTCAGACTTTCCGTTACTAAGGAATAAAATCATCAATATCTAGACAGAGAATCAGCCCCAATGAAACGAAAGAAAATACACGGCTGATATTTCTTTTTTATATTTAGTTAAGTCTTGTACAAATTATCAATATTCCACGCTCTATGACAGATTTTTGAATTGTGACAAAGTAGAGGGAATTTTTTGTTGTCAGTTTACTATTTGCAAAAGCTAAGGATTGTTAAAGTGTCGTCAACTTTGTACATGGTGTGATCTTCTTGCACATGGCGACTTTTTTTTCGGAAGACATTGAATTTTATCGTCAATCGCTTGAATCTATCATACAGCATCAACATAATTATTTAGATTATAAAACATTGTTCTTCATTTATTATGAATTTTACAGAGAAAGTTTTCACAATTGTAAACAGCGTTGACGTTAGAAAAGGATGGCATGGTTCCAAGGAGATTTTCAGCTAAACAACGCGTACCTTTTTTATAATTCTAAAAAATAAAACAAAAGAAACTATTTTCAATGAACTAAAATTCTTTCAATTTTTTAAACTATTTTCCTACCAATTGTAACTATTTTCGATTTGCAATAAAAGATTTTTCCTAAAAAAGCGGTTTTAAATGTTTGAATATTTTCGATTACAATAACTTGAAGATTAGGCAAATGGGTTTGTTTTTGATAGACGGAAGACGATCAACATGTATCATTGTTACTTTTACCTCTTGATACCAGCATAGTTTTTAACGATGATGTCCAGTTAACTACGATTGAAATTTATATTTTTTCTTTGAGATCATGTAGACTATTCAGCATCCTGACATTCTCACTTGTTGGTTAATTAAAAAAAGTGCCAACGTCGTTCAATGGACGATTCCTTTTTAGAAGAATGTCGACTGAGGACGTAAATATAAGCTGGGAAAAATAAAGAAAGCAAATAGTTTCATGATAAACATATCATCATGAAATATGGAGCTTTAATTGCCACTTTAACATTGAGATACTTAATTCAACTTGGTATATCAGAAAGAAGAAAATATTTAAAAAGAACTCCAGAAGCTGCATCTAATGGTTTAGCATTCTCACATTAATGAAGGAAAAACAGATCCTGTTCATATCGCAATATATTCCTGTATCATCTTGACGTAATTTAAAGATTCTCACGAGAATGATGATGAGCTCGAAAATTACGTCTGGACCTGAAATAATAACACACGAATATTTTGGTAGAAACATTATCTCTGGATAAACAGTTGTAATTGTATAAATTGAAGTCATTTTATAAGATTTAGTATGATATTTAGAGGTTTTATTCAAAACATTAATGACATTTCCACCATAAAAATATGGCTGAAAATCATAGGGAAGTTATATTGCCTAACATAATAGATTAGCATTTATTCTCTTTTTTACAAAATATACTCATTGATTATATATGTATGTATATATATATATATATATATATATATATATATATATATATATATATGTGTGTGTGTGTGTGTGTGTGTGTGTGTGTGTGTGTGTGTGTGTGTGCGCGCGTGTGTGTGGGTGTGCAGATAGATAGATAGATAGATAGATAGATAGATAGATAGATAGATAAGGGCGTGCGGAAAATCTCAATTTGAGGATTGACTTCACAAATTCTGAGCAAATGATCAAACATCAGATATTCTGAATGGGATTCTTAGTCGAGTCAATAATCTTTCAAGTACATGTGTGTTTTTATTTGTGTGTGCATGCGAGTGTGTGTATGCGCGCACTAACGCGCATGTACAAGATACCTGGATTAGACGATTATACGTTGAAAGCTGTTAAACGAAATATCTTAGCAAATCTATAGTTATTAAATTTAATTCACAAGTTTATTCCAGGCCTTTCACACACACACACACACACACACACACACACCTGGGCTTGACCAAGAAAACGTTTGCATCTTCTTAATTCATAGTTACCTTCCTCTCTTTAGGAAGGGCTCCAATGTTCACATACATGGCCTGAAAGTTTATGTCTGCGAACATCTCTCTCAGGATAGGGAGATCTCTCTTGAATCTCCAGACCATTCTTACTTGTGTCTCCGTTTAACTCTATTAAACTCAGTTAGTATATCTTTTATCTCTACCACTCCCCTTCCTCTCGTGACTGTTCCGTGCTCGATAATACTTATGACAATATAGGCAAGGCCATTTCCATACATCCGTATGCAAATATATTTGTGCTTGATAACTTTAATGTCCATCATGCCAAGTAGCTTAAGCACACTGTCACCGATCTTGCTGGCGTCCAAACCCTGAATTTCTCAATCAATCAATCTCTCAAGCAAATGGTTGACGCACACATTTCTCCAGTAACCCTGAAAGACATGCTTCACTTCTGTATTTCTTCTTTACTTCGATCCCTGACTCATGTCATTTATGCAGCTCTGATCATGTTGTGGTGTCCGTAACTCTCTGTTTCTGTTCCTCTTCCATCCAGAAACCTCCTAACAACAGCATATCTTTCCGTTATCAACGTGTGGATTGGGATACGTTAAATGATTTCCTTCGTGATGTCCCTTGTAACAAAGTTTTTAGTCTCCCTGTTCAAGACTGTGTCTTTGATGCCTCCTCCTGGGTGAAAACTGGCATCGATGCTTTCATTCTAGCAAGGAAATTCCGAGTTAAACCTTGTTCATCTCCATGGTTTACGTTTGCATACTTGGCTGCTATTCTCTACAGGAATCATTACTTCCGTCTGTCCAGGAGTGACACATTTGATTACACCAGACGTCTATTTATCTCTGGTCGTAATGAATGCAAACGTCTTCTAAATGAAGTTTTTTTTTTTTTTAATCATCTCACCCCAAGCAAGGTATTCCACTGCCACTATTGCGCATGGGGCTACATAGGGGAAGGTAAAGAGAAGGAGTGGTTAGACATAGGGAATGTCAGGAGGAAGGTGACAGATGAGTAAGGATAGCGAGGATGAGGGTTGGGCAGATGGGAAGAGTGTTTGATAGAATGGGAGCAGGTTAGTGTGTTAGGAGGTGTCTATTGACCTTACATTTAAACTCCTGGAGATTGTAGCCGTCGGGGAAGCAATCATTTGGAAGAGAATTCCACAGTCGGGAAGTGCGAGGAAAGAAACTGTTGGAGTAGAAGTTACGGCTGCATTTTATCGGTTTCACTGTAAAAGGGTGGGATCTAGTTGCTAATCTAGTATCTCGTTCAAATTCGTATTTAGGGGACACTAGTGATCTAAGTTCATCGGAGCAGAAGCCGTGGAAGTATTTATAGAAGAGACACAGGAAAGCCACGTCGCGCCGGTGAGAGAAAGACTGCAGGCGGTCTGCCAATTCGGTATCTATCACATTACAGACCCTCCTCTGAACCTTATCGAGAAAGTAAAGATAATTTTTGCTGATAGGATGAAACAACATATATCAACACGCAAGTTCGGTTCTAGGGATTACTGGTGGATCTGCAAGTCAGTGATGAACAACATTAAACTCTCAATCTTTACTCTATTCAATCAATTCGAAGTTCTCACATCTACAACAGACTAGGTTGAAAGTATTTCACACTTGTCTCCTCTGGATAACCTACACATGATTTTGCATCTAGAACAGCGGCTCAACAGAGTGATATATAACTGAGTAGTGCATAACTGAGTAATGCATAACCCCATCTCTGGTCTCGGACATCATTTGCAAATTAGACTTCCGTAAGCCTGGCAGAGGTGATAGAATCCCAGCCGTCGTCCTAAAGAAATGCGCTCCTAAGCTGGCTCTAGTTCTCTCCAAATTCTACGACTATTGCCTCTCTACTCCCTGCTTTCCTGCATGTTATAACTTCTTATCTGTAGTTCCTGTTTTTAAGAACTCTAATGAACCCTCTGACCCCTTTAGCTATCACCGTATTAGCCTCTTGCCGCTTTTCGGAAAAGTATTCGGAGCTTTAATCAATGCTGAAGTAGTTAAGCTTTTCACTCTCACGACCTAATTTCTAACAAATAATATGGCTTCCGCTTTGCCAGATCCACTATTGATGTGCTAATGGCCCGAATATATATACCATGTTCTTAATAATAATGGCGAACCTCGAGTTGTTGTCCTAGATATAACAAAAGTATTTGATAGTATGGTATGCTTGCCATCTGCGTAAGCTTAAGGTGTTGCGATATTTTTGGACGATTGTTTGATTTAATCCAATCGTTCCAATCTAATCGTAAAATGAATGTCGTTTTGAACAGATAAACTTCCAGAACCACAAATGCGAATCTCTCTCAATAGACTATCCTAGATTCTACACTGTTTCTGATATTCATCTATGATCTTCCTGATGTCATCAGTTGCCAAGTAGGCATCTAAGCAGTTGGCATCATCATTTACTTTCTTTTCACTAGGAAATCTGCCAAGACTGACAAAGTAATCCTGACTGATGCTCTTGAAACGAATCTTCATTGAATGGCTTGCAAATGTTAATGCATCCAAAACAAAAACCGCTATCCTTTAACTACCATAGAGAAACTATTGCCCACCACCAGCATAGCCGATGCAATTCTACTAGAAAGCAACACGCTGCACCTCCTTAACATCACTTTTTCAACCGACCTGATATGGAATGACTACATCGAATCTGTAGCAACAACCAATTCAAGGAATGTTGAGTCTCTGTGTAGGACGAGAAAGTTTTTTCTCGTCAGAATCCATTTCTGCAGATTTATAAGTCTACCATTCGTTCGTGCATTGAATACTGTTGCCGTATCAGGTCAGGTGCTTCTGCTATACATTTCGAGGTTCTCGACAAAATCTAAAGAAGGATCTGCCATATAATCGGTTTTACCGTGGCATCTAGACTTCAGCCACTTTCTCACCGACGTGACGTGGCTTCCCTCAGTCTTCGACAAACATTTTCATGGCAACTGCTCTGGCGAATTTTTTTTCTTGATGCTTTGACCACGTGAATTTAAGCGTGCTACTAGATTGGCATTCAGGTTCCACCCTTTTATATTTGAAATATTTAAATGTATTCGCCACTTCCACTTCCACTTCCACTCCAACAGTTTCTTTTGTCGCAATTCCTGCCTGTGGAACTCTCTTTTATTTGTCGGATTCTCTGACAGCTACAATCTTCAAAAATTTAAATGTAATGTCAATTGCTATTTTCTATCTTCTTGAATACCGTTCATCTTTTATCCTTTCTTCAATGCCCTCTGTATTCAGTCTTTTCTCTCACTGTAGCCTCCCCTCCAAGCGCCAGTGGTGGTCCCGCCTTGCTTGTGGTAAAATGATAAAAAGTAATATATATATATATATGTGTGTGTGTGTGTGTGTGTGTGTGTGTGTGTGTGTGTGTGTGTGTGTGTGTGTCACAAAACGGAATATCAATAGTTTTATACAACCTTTTCTAACACAGATGTCTCCCCGTTAAAAAGCTGTCAGTATACATAAACGAATAGCTAGAAGTTCTCATTCAAGTTGACCTTGACAGATTCAAAATTCTGTTTTTAATTTGGTGTATGTACGATCAACAATCTGCCTTGATTTCATTGATCTCGAAGCCTTTAAAAGAGTTGCAATCATTTATTGCATGTATATGTACTAATGGCCATAGATCTTACGTCAAAAAGACAGAATCGATGGAATGATCTAATGGAGTTGATATTTAGAGCGAATGTGTTGTAGAGGAATATCCTGTCCTACCCCGGAATGAATATGGTCAGGTCTATAAAAGAAGGTGACTAGACCGAACTATAGAGCGGTTGTCACTACACGGCTCTAAGACACTGTCAGCTCTCTGCCTTCGGGTGGAGGGGGCTCTCTGCTTCCGAGCAGAGAACAATAACCCAGTCGTGGTTCCGCCGAAGGGTAGAAGCACGACTCGGGAATAATAGACAGACATTTTTTGGCCGGGCCATATAGCCCGGAAAGCCCAGTTATAAACTGACCATGTGTCATATGTTGCCCTTATTGGGAGGGACAGCTAAATAATGCCATCGTCACTAGACGGCTCTATGACACTGTCAGCCCTCTGCCTTCAGGTAGAGGGCGCTCTCTGCTTCCGAGCAGAGAGCGATAACTCAGTCGTGGTTCCGCCGAAGGGTAGACCACGACTGGGGAAAATTAGACAGACATTTTTTTCCAGAGCCATATAGCCCGGAAATCCCAGCCATAACTGACCATGTGTCACATGTTGCCCTTACTGGGAGGGACAGTTAAATAATGCCATCGTCATTAGACTGACGACTCTATGACACTGTCAGCCCTCTGCCTTCGGGTAGAGGGCGCTCTCTGCTTCTGAGCAGAGAGCAATAACCCAGTCGTGGTTCCGCCGAAGGGTAGAATCACGACTGGCGAAAAATAGACAGACAATTTTTGGCCTTGCTATATGGCCGGGAAGACCCACAATAAAAAGACCTTGTGTCACATCTAGCCTTGCGTGGGAAAGTTGGTAAATAAGGCTATCGTCACTAGATTGACGACTCTATGACACTGTCAGCTCTTTGCCTTCGGGTAGATAGCGCTCTCTGCTTCCTTGTGTCACATCTAGCCTTGCGTGGAAAGGTTGGTAAATACTGCCATCGTCATTAGACGAAAGCATACGTCACTAGACGGAAGCATACGTCACTAGACGGAAGCATACGTCACTAGACGGACGCATAAATCCTAGGCAGAGACATTGTCTACTTGATTGTTATACTTGTTACTATTCGTTGGTGTTCTTGTATTGTCGATTGGTTTATTGTACTGTGCTATAATAAATCCCTATTAATTTATCTTCAGTGTTAAGTATTATTTTTGCACTATTCTTTTCCTGATTATCCCCTCACGGAATATATCAGAATGTAATGAAGAAATCATTTTTAAATGAAATTATTTAAAAATGGCAAGATTACAAAGAGTTAAAATGGGCGCACAATGAAGACACAATTGTACTGATCACTGGGGAAGCAGAATATTGTCTGATGATGATTTCTCTGGAATTCTGAATTCGAAACGTAAAGATTCTATTGAAAATTAAACAGCAGGTACCAGAACTAGATAAAAACAATCAGAAAAATCAGGCGTAGCTGACCACATATGGAAGGCGAAAGGGGATCACTGGCCCCTATGGGATGAAGTTGAAATAATAGATACAGAATGACATTAGAATCTACGTAAACTTAAGGAATCAGCACATATGCTAAGCTACAAAAATATTCTAAGCCCTCGAAGCATAGAGATGAATACAATATGAACCAGTAATACAGAGTACCAGAGAAAATCATTTGTGTCAAAAATTGCAATATGAGATCTGGTAAAATATTCTAGAAAAAACCGTTAACATCAAAAAATGCAATATGAACTCTGGTAAAAATCGATATTTAAGATAAAAGTTTATAAGTCGCAGAAATTCAGTTGTTGTTATCCTTAAGGACACATGGCCCAGTGGATATAACCGTTGGTTAGTTCTAGTGAAACGTCAAAGAACTGTAAATTGATTACCAGGTTAAAGCAGTGGTGAACAAGTAACTTAGCCGGATTAGAGGGAAATAACTCATGACTATCAAAAGAGGCTTTACACAAGGAATGAAAATGATATATCCTTGTGATTGTAATAAAGGGTTCGGTTCTAAATTTCTAGCTAAAGAAGACCGGAGCGTACAAGGGCCGAAGCGTAGTACAAATAGCAGCCGAATAATGTAAATAGTGTAAATACTACCTCATCTCAGAAATATAGACAAATATATCCTACATTGCCTTAATAAAGTCCCACTGAAAACGAAACGCGTCGGCTGAAAACAGTTTTTTCTCTTGTCATTTTTTTATTAATTTTGTCTCTACTACAGAGCCACCCATTTGAGAATATATATATATATAACAAAGAGAATATATATATATATATGTGTGTGTGTGTGTGTGTGTGTGTGTGTGTGTAACAAAGAGAACACTTATACTCAGAATCAGAAAGAGACAGCTAAAATTTCTAGGACGAACAATGAGAAAGAGGGCTTAGTAAAGTTACCACTCACAGTGTATATCGAGGGCAAGTGAGATGAAGGAAGCCAATGGGCCACCTACCTGACTAGCTTATGTGAATGGTGGTTGGAAGGTTTGACAAAGAGAAAAACAATGCTAATAGACACAAGGTATAGGAAGTTGTGGAGAGCCATGACACGTGACATATAAGAAGATATGGTTAGTGTCGCGGTGAAATATCACATAATACGCTTTATAATTTTAAAAATTTACTTTTTGGAGATCAGTCGGTCGGTCTCGAATCAGGTGAGATGGATGGTTCATTGAAAAAAATAGTTCTGCATCCGTAGCTTAAGAGTATTACTGGGTTTATTTGGTTTGGATATTACGAATAGTCACCATTTTTCTCAATTACTGACTATATTTCAATGAATAAAAGCTATATTAGCCGAGAAGAGAAACCGTACTGCCCGGAACTGATAATGGTAGGACCAGCTAACCTAAAATGATCCTAATGATAGTCTTTCTTTTCATCTGTGATCGATATTCAGTAATGTTTTTTGTTTACGCATCCTTCCGAAGGTCTAAATTGGAACGGGACGCATATCTCTTCTCTTTTCATTTCCCAATACTATGAACATTTCGACTAACCTGTGTCTCGCATACTCTGTATTTATCTCTCTTTGTCTTTCTCTCTTTGTATCATTCTTTCTTATACATATTCTTATTCTCTCATTCTCTTCTTTACGATGCCATGAACCTCTGTAGCTTTTTCCATGTGTGAAAAGAGAGGTTCTGACGTCATTATCGTCACTTGACAACGATTGACGGCACATAAGTTTCTTGGCAACGGTGAGCAAGCAGAGCGAATTGCAAGCTTCTTTTTTAATATATCTGCGTGTATATGTTATTTTTTTTCGTGTGTACATTATATGAATGTGTCTACTCAAATGTAATTTTTCTGAATGTATTTTATCCTTATGTTATTATACCCCTGTCAACGTATCTTCATGTTTCTGGATGTCAGGTTGGATGCGTGTTGATGAACCAATTTTTCTCTTTCTCTTGAATTACATTCACAATGTGTGTGTGTGTGTGTGTGTGTGTGTGTGTGTGGTTTGTATGTGTGTTTAGACAATCAAGAACTGAATTACATAAAAATAACAGAAAAAATAATATTGAATCGACTGCTGGCGCTATTGAAATTCCATTTTGTCATAACGAAATTTGACCATCGTGAACCAAATCACAATTAAAACGCTGATTCCGCTAAATTTTTATCACTTAATAAGATCGTTTAGAATATGAATATTTGCAAAATGCTAGATACTTCGAAAAAAAAAGCAACATCTAAGGCTTAAAATGCATTTTAAAAATGAAAACTTTCTTTAAGCTTTTGTTTTAGTTTTAATTGAAACTAATAAATTAAATTTAGTATTCCCAGTAAGCAAACGTCATTACTCTATTGAAATCACTAAATCGGCCACATTGAAAAATCCGTCAGCACAGTTTTAATTCTCTTTATTTAAAAAGTCTACAAAAATAAAATGTATTTTTTAAACTTTATTCAAGTAATATTCACTGATTTAAGTTTAATTAATCTGAAATAAAACAAATATTCTTTAAACTTTCTGTTTAAAATTTCACAGAAAGTCATTTTTAACAGGAAGTTTAGTGTTTTGTGTGGTGCTGAGATATCGATAATTTGACGTTTGCGAAGTTTATGTAAGGCGGAAATACTTGTAATAATTGTCATCCTTCTGCAGGGTTATATACGACGTTTGTCTGGATTGGTTTGGTGTAGTAACGGATAAGAAAGATAAAACCGAAGGAAAACGACCGAATAGACGACAGATACAGAAAGAAAAGTTAAAATCGAATCACTGGCCGCAGTTTGAAAGTTGCCTGAAATCGTCTTCAGACTGCGGCACAATATGCATCAAGTTGGATTGGGTCGAAAGCAAAAAGTTTTCAGCATGGAGAAAATACACGCGGAACTAGCATTCCCGTGTGATAACGTAAGAAACGGCTACTGTAAACGCGTAATAATATCAACGGCCGAAAGTAAACGCGTTTTTGTTTGTTTTTTTTGTTTGTTTGTTTTTTTCAAATCACAAACTGAACACTAAAAATGAAGATTAACGTCCAATGTAGTCTCTGCTCTTATTTGATCTGACGTATATATATATATATATATATATATATATATATATATAATTCTCTTAATATCCTGTCCCGTGGCAAAAGCTGCTTGGTAGCGCCAGGAGTGGCAGTACCACCTTGAGCTACCGAAACTGTGTTATCACCCTGGTTGGCGGCTGATGAAGGCAGGGTATCGCACGTGCTTTCACACGTTGTATGATGAAAAATAAAATAACATCACATGACGAATACAACGTAAATACCGATTTTAGATATTTTTTAACTACCCAGTATTTTTTAAAATTTGAAATATTTTAAGTATTCGAATATTTTATTGAATTTTAGGTACTTTAGCTTTATAGTCTTACTTAAGAAGACGCTTGTTGGGGAAATGTTAGAAAATTCAAAATAAATTTTAAATTTGCTATAGTTACCGCTACTACTTTTTGATAATGTCGTGTCGTGTAAAAAAAAAATAACAGAAGTTTACCAAGGAACAGGAAACAGTTAGAAAATAAATTAATTCATTTGTGAATAAGTCCTAAAAGCTTAATAAAATTCGACAATTATCTAATTTTTGTAAAAACTGACAAATCAGTGTGTTTTTCACCGCAAAACGATGATCATATTTCCCATGTGATCACCTGCTGACTCCAGAAAAAACGATTTTTAACCAAAATTTCGAAGGTTCTTAAAAAGTTTACCTGAGAAAATCCTTTGATCACTTTAATTGATTGGGGCATGTTAAAAAAATCATGATGTAACACATCAATCAATATGTCCCGAGCCTGACATATAGATGGCATCACTAATACAAAAAATCATATGATTCAAATGACACGCGACAACATTTGGGCCCAATCAGATTATTAGTTCAAATTAGAGTTATTTAAGTGAAGCTACTGTTGAAAATTTCAAAACAATGGAAAAATCTGAATTTCGTGTGTTGATAAAGCATTGCTTTCTGATGAAATAAAATACTGTTCAAGCAAAGCAATAGCTTCATAAGCGTTACTCAGATTTTGCTACGTCAGAAACAACGGTTAAGAGGTGGTATGCTGACTTTAAACGCGGTCGTACAGACACAAACGATGCTGAACGCTCAGGTCGTCCAAAATTGGCAGTTGTCCGGGAAAATCCATAAAAAATCCACAAACTCGTTTTGACCGATTGTAAATTGAAGTTGCGTGAGATAGCAGAGGAATTGAATATATCAGAAGGCAGCGAATTCACTATTTTGCATGAACCTTTGTTCAAAGTGGGTACCGCGTTTGCTCACAGTCGATCAAAGACAACAACGCGTCGACGATTCAGAGCGTTGTTTGCAACTGTTTCAAAGCAACAAGAAGGTGTTTTTGCGTAAATATGTAACAATGGATGAAACATGGATTCACCATTGCACTCCGGAGCCAAATTGGTTGTCTGCTGTCCACTCAGCTGACAACCGTCCAAAAGTGAAAGTCGTCCAAAGCGACCAAAGATGCAAAAATCAGCCGGCAAGGTTTTGGCCTCCGTATTTTGGGATGCGCAAGGTATTTTGTTCATCGATTACCTTGAGAAAGGAAGAATCATCAATAGCGAATATCATATAGCTTTACTGGTGTGTTTGACGGAAGAAATCACCAAAAAACGGCCATAAATAACGAAGAAAAAGTGATCTTTCACCAAGACAACGCACCGTGTCAAGTCGATCGCAACGATGGCGAAACTACATGTAATGCACTTCGAACTGCTTCCGCATCCACTCTTTCCTCCAGTTCTGGCCCCCAGCGACAACCGGCTGTTAGCAGACCCCAAAAGAATGCATTAGGGAAAGAGATTTGGCTCCATTAAAAAAGTGCTATCGGAAACTGAGGTGTATTTTGAGGCTAAAAACAAACTGTTCCACAAAAAAGGCATCGTGCTGTTAAAAAAGCGTTGAAATCAGTGTATCACCTTCTTCTAAGAAGACTATGTTGATAAATAAAGTCGAATTTTGCCTAAAACTTGTTGTTTTCATTTTGACGTCTAGTGTATCGAAATTTTAAACTTAGCCTCTCCCTTTCATATTATATCGCTTTTAATTTTATTGCTCTTATTTTACCAACAGTATATGAATAGTAATTTGTGTATGGTAAAGAGATTATTTTTTTTATGATCCTGGATGTACATTTACTATAGAGTATTCCAAAATTGGTACACTTTCAATAAATTTTCGCCTCAGTGAGTTTCATTTTCATTTATTCAGAACCGCATTGTTTACGTCAAAATTATAGCGTACTTTTTACAATGAATAACAAATGTATTGAGAGTATTTTTTGTAAAAGTTCTCTTATGTTCATGTCATTCTTTAATTTAAATTTCTAGACGCTTTTTTAATTGATTTCATACGATATTTTTGCAGTCTATTGTATATTCCCGCTTCAAAATTAATTTTATGATTTAATTTTTGTGTTGAATTAATCTCTTATAAGTAGTAATAATGAATTTTTATATTCACACCGGATGAATTCTTCTTCTGTTTATTTACGTTAAGAATAAGGGTACGCGTGCCTGCCGCCAACTTTGACTTACTCTCAACGCCGCTGCTCACTAGTCGCGAAGAGAATTATTTGAGGAATCAAATAGCACTTTGTCGTGTAAAAGTATTGTTCTCTGCTTCTGTGTGTAATGGGAACGTGGAACAGCTTTATGTACCTCCAGAAGATTAAGTCTGTACGATTCTGCTCCCATACATGCAGAAAGAAGTGCTTTTCTAGCAGAAAATACACTCTCACTTGATCCCCGTGCAACTCAAAATGCTTCTGTGTTGATTTTAGGAAGCTGAATTTCACCCGTTGTATGGACCCTTCCTACCTCTTCCCTTTTTGTGACTTTAGTTGTTTTGCTGACTTGATTTGCTAACATTGTAGGCAACAATTCTTCATTTACACCATTGCCTTGAGCTGAACCACCTCGTTTTCCCCAAGACTTCACACCTCCATCAGTGTTAATTGGAAGATTCCTTTCATTCCCCTTCTTTCAATGGCCAGTCTGCCTCTACCTGACACCGCTGTTCTAGGGGGCAACTTAATATCTTCGCCAGCCACTACTGCTATTGACTCGTCGGTTTCTTCTCTCAAGGGCGTCTCAACGCCTTTTGCTACTAATACAGTGAGGTGAAATCTCATGTGCGCCTTGTATTGATACTGCCAATTCTCTCTAGGATCACTTCCTCACATAACTCCGGCTTCTCAAAAAAAGTATGGACATTCTCTGAATCTCCTATCTTTACTGGGAGTTTCGCTATCCCCTTAATGGTCATGGGCATCCCATCCGCTTGACTAACCTCTATGCCAGGTCTTTTCATCCACCTCTTATCCCCGAGACTTTTATATCGGTCCTCTTCGATAGGGGGCACCGATGCCTTGTATCGATCAGAGCCCTTATCGTCGACCCACCTACCAAATCCTCACAAATCTATTCTTCCCTCTGGATCAGCGGAGAGAACAAATTAACCGTCCTCCTTCTAGAGCGACGTACTTCCGTCCACCCAAACATGGGGGCTGGCTGCAATGAACCCCAAGGAATATTCAGTTGTCTCTTATTCCCACTGGCAGACGTTTCTAGGTTCTTCCCTAATTCATCTATAGAGGCAATTTTTTTCAGGTGTCGTTGTTCATTGCAGGACCAGCACCTCCCATCAGGCCATTTCTAAGCAAAATGACTGACTCCACACTCCATTCCTCTTTAGCTGAAAACCTCCCTTCTATTTTGGGGGGTGGCCCATTGGCGCTTCCCTGATTTTGTCTAGTGAGGGATCGCTTGGTGGGTTTGGGTCTGGCGCCTTCCTGATTCCATTTCACCATTTCGCCCTATGGCCTCGACGATCACATCTTGTGCATTTAATTCGTCGTGGTCCCAATGTAATCCTCATTTTGTTAGACTGTCGACTCCAGGTCTTTCCATGTCAACTGAGGGTCCCCCATCAGGCGATCCCCTATAAACACTGAAACCTTCAGCTCTACCGTATTGCATGTTATGTATGAGCTGGTTCTTTTGTATCGATGCCAGCCAGTCCTTTAGTTACCTTGGGTCCCTCTTAAAGGTCGGAACTCTGAATCCCTCCAACAGACGCCTCAGACCAGTTTGTGATTCAAAATTGTTAGTACAGTTATTGATGACTCAAGCAGGACTATATTCTCCATGCAATAACTATTTAGCGTTCCCGGTTATCGTGACACAGTGTTTGTTGTCTTGTTTTTTAACGAGACTTCTAGAACAAAGCTTTATGTCGGAGGCTTTTATCTTGGGCTGCGAATCACATCCGATCTGCTCTGCTCTGGTCTGGTCTCTTCCCCCCTCTCTCTCTCTCTCTCTCTCTCTATATATATATATATATATATATATATATATATATCTTTTTTTTTCTTCTTTTTTTTTTTGCGGTTCAAAATTTCTAGTGCATATAGAGTCCGGCATCTATCGGGAGTGTGGTATGAAGGGGTTTGAGAATGCTAGTGTTCTTCAAACAACCGATCAGGGCTCTATGCAAATGTCCAAGTATGAGGGATTCTCTTCTTCCTTGGAATTCTACCTGAGCCTTCTCCACTTTTTGGTTACCTAATCCAGCTCATATCCTTCCTGATTTTCGTGAGTGCCTCTCACCATCACTGCCCGGAGGACGTAGTTTAGCCCAAACGACCAAATTTTCATTATTGCTTATCGTGCTTTAGTGTGTGGTCGTTTTCGCAACTGGGATCTATAATTTCAACCCTTTTGCCAACAAGTAAAACAAAAGTACAATTCCTTGACTTGAAACGTTTTATCGTATTTCGGTAGACGAAAAATCTAATTACTACTTTTTGTATTTTCTTTTGAAAACGTGTCTGTTCATAAATATCCGCTTTCATCAATCAACTGAATTTCGCACCAAGAGACCGCTTCATATACAATGGCCGTAAAAATATTATCTAAGCCGGCTGCTCGTTTTCAAGAGTAGTAAAAATATTATCTATTCTTTTTAGGAGGTTTTTACAATATGCCATCACTTAATCTCAGTCTTGACCAAAACCTGATGATTCCTTTGCTTTGCCTCTCTGGCAGACGTAAAAACCTAATTACCATTTTCTTCGGTGTTTGTTCGTCAGGTCATCAGTACATTTTCATTCTATCGAAAATAAGTTTTTCCTACTTTCTAGTTTCTCTTCAATTTACTAGCGCCTTTCATATAGTGTCATATATTCATCAGAATTCGGAGGATAAGTGAACCATTGGGCCGATTGTCTAGTAGAGCAGAGCTAGAAAAATGGATCTGTTAAAGTCTTCCGGTGTATCACCGTTGTCATATATTTCATTTATTATGTCTGTTATTTTATCAATATTGAAATCGTTTATTACAATGCAATCTGCTGCTGCTGTTTTGTTCCTATTCAACAGCATATTAATATAGAGTCTGAGTACGGTTTGCACAATTCTCATTTTGTAATCTATAAATGTATTAATCTCTATATGTGATCTTTGACTGTAATTAAGTTATATATACCTGTAAATTTAATTTCAGTAAATTTAAACACATCTTCAATTTGTTATCGTTTTATTTTACGCCAGTGAAATAAAAAAATATTGAAAAGTTCGATGATTTTCTGAACACCGGCTATCAATAATGCTACTAAATGTGCATCCAGTTCGAGGTAAAATCGGTAAAACAATATTTCTACATGAATATACGATTTACCCTTTACACTCATTCTTTTTCTTTATCTCATTCATACATACATATGTGAATGTATGTGTGAGTGAGATCTCACTCACTCACTCACTCACTCACTCACTCACTATTGGTATATAGCAGAGTGAAAAGTCGGCTTCAGAATTAGATTCTCGTCACGCACTCCTGTAAGAACGATTCTATGAATAGAACAAGCACACGCGCACATACACGGAAGAACGCATGCACATACTCATGTGCATGTACATTCATTTAGTTTATTTATCTCTAAACTTAATATATATATATATATATATATATATATATATATATATATATATATATAATTTTGTGTAGTGATACTATGCTTTTATAAACCATTGTAACAACTATTAGAATATAAATCTCTACTTTGTATCGCGCACTCTTTATAAAAGTAAATGCTTGAACAGTGGGTTTAAATCTACTTTTTCGTTATCTTTTTACAATATATATATATAATTCTTTATCTGTATAACCCTATTTATATTCATTTAATCATTCATAGTACGTGACCTTCCTTTAGTAGGTGGCTTTTGTAGTTTTTCTTTACATTTTCTTGTTCTTAGACCATATTTGTAGTTAACTATTTTTTCTTGTGTTCAGTATGTTTCATGATTCTATTTTTTCTTTTCCCAACCCCATATTTAATTTATATTTATAAAATATATGCATCCACTCGTTTCCTCCTTCTACTATATATATATATATATATATATATATATATATTAATACAGGTTTCGTTGAATAATATACACAAGTTTTGTCTATTTATTTTATATAGGATCCTTTCTTATAATCTGATAAAAAAAACGTTAAAAAAGGACTTGTCTCTTTGATTTAATTTTCTTTCTTTAATTCTACTCTGTTAATAATTTAAATCTTCTCTGCTCACTATATATTAAATGTTCATTCTTTGATAATGGCTTATTGAAGCGGAAAGCTCACACCCAATAAAAAAATCAACAATTACTGCGATTTCTTGTCGTCTTTTAACGATAGCACTATCAAGTTTATCAGATTATACGAAAGGATCCTACACAAAATAAATAGACAAAACTTGTCTAGGTTAATCAACAAAACCTGTATTAATGAAAAAATGCTGCCAAAATACACACAATATATATATATATATATATATATATATATATATATATATATTGACATGCTAAAAGTTATGAGTAGTGTCGGATAGAACCCAACCTCTAGCACGGTGATGTGCAGCAACTCGATAGCAATTCCACAGGTAGTTAAAAGATTATGTTGAGTGAAAATGGTAAACACACTATCGGAAGTTTCTAAAATACACATCAGACCAATTCTCGGCAACTTGGTTTCGATGACATGGTGCATTATCTTGTTGAATTAACCCATAGAGTCTATGAATGGGAATAAATGGTTTCAAAACGTCGCAGATAGGGGTCAATGACGTGTTTACGTGAATCAGCATTTCCAATCTATGTCACGTCCGTACCACGTGCTGGCTTTATAATAGTGAAGTTTATGTTAACATTTATAAAACCATCACTAGCCATCACGGTGTCTTGTTGACAGATGGCTTTAGCATCAAAACAAAATAACTGCATCCGTAACAAATCGAGCCATGTCACATTTTGCCATTTCTCCAGAGTTCAATTATTGGCGTTGCATTAAAGTGCTGCCCGCTCTTGAAATCTTAAAGCAGCAATCTGGTAGGTCTTCTACTGGAAGCTAAAGAACGTTGAATGTATATCTAGGGCCTCTTAAAAATAACCAATATTGCTTCTCTGTGACCACAAGTGTTTTAAACTTTTTTTTATTAAGAACATGTTGTCAGTCACTGCGCAGTCCACGACAGTTGGTAATGACGTCTATCGCAGATACACACGTGACACTGTAAATTCAAGGACATCAAATGTGCTCACAATTTCAGCTATGGAATATGTCTCTGTCTGGTATCAGCTTTCATGCCCTTTGTCACGAGCAGACTAGCCAATGTTCAGATGAACCAACTGATACCAGAGTATAAATCATATAGATCTGAACATATAGAAATGTTCAAGGTAAGATGACGGCACCTACAATTAAGTTTACAAACTGCTATTCCGTGACATTTGTCCCGCCAATATATAAACACTCGTTCTGAAATACATGTACATACATATATGCAAATTCATTAATAATCGGTCAAGCGTGACTGATTTAGAATCTTTAACCAAGACCGTCTGATGGTTTTCGCTTAAGAATCGAACATAACATTCTATCATCTGCAGCAGTCTTTTAATCAGAAGTTTTAATCTTTCATTCTTGAATAGCATTGTTACAAGTGATGAAAATGAGTTTTGTATGTCAGCGGTGATAACTATAATTATCACAAAATAAGAACCCATTGCAGTCGTTGAAGATGAAGGTGATTACATTTTTAATAAATAATACCTATTAACATCACTTGAACATTTTCAACAATACCAATAATACAAATGGGTAGCACATGTAACTAAAAGATAAACTAATAATATAATCAATAACATTCCAATCAACATTAAATAAAGTTTTAAAAGGAATCACCCATCAATACTAGAAAGAGCGCTAATTCAAAAGCTCTAATTTCCTGAAAACCTGTTTTAGAAAAAGATTTTACAAATATTAACTGAGAGTAACGCTAACTGTTCTGCCAATGAATTCCAAATATCATGGTGAAATTAGTTGTCTCGTGTATGGAAACGGTTAATTTTATCATTACCATTTGGGGTTTAATTCTCCCCACGCTACTCATAGAAAATAATAAAAGTCCATATCACGCTGGCGAGATTATTTATTCCCGATCTGTTAAATTGCCGGTCGCGGAATGGCGATCTTTGAGTATCGATATAGAGCAACAGAAATAAAAATTTTAAAAAATGCAAGAATAATGAATCTTCGAAATTTTGTCTCGTTCAAATTATTCAATCACTTAATCACAAAAATTTTAAAAAATTATACAGTAAGGAAATCCTGAACAACAATCTACGAAATCATAATGAACAGTAGGATATCATGGAAATTGAAAATTTTACAATTCTTCCATAATTCTTCTTTCAGTGTGCAAGTCTACAATAATCAATATTTACTCATTTAATATGATTCGAAGGATTATTGATCAAATGTTATATAATTCTTTAAATCTAATTTGATTCAACTAAATTTAATTTAATTTCATCGTTCAAAGTACTGCCTACGATGAGTGCTGAAAATTTCTCGGTTCGAATCACGTCTCATACTTCTAAATAAATTACCAAATCTCAGAATCTTTAATATAAGATATGGCTGCTTCATTAGTTAATTTGTCTACACTTCTGAGATGAGGTAGTATTTACATTATTTACATAGTTCAAACTGTTGTCTTCATCTTTATTGCCATGTTTACGACGTTTCGGTCGTTGTACCCTCTGGCCTTTTTCAGATGCTAGGAATGTTGAACCAAACATTTTATTTCGATATATCATTCTCTTCCATGTGCGATTCCACTACCGGATACCATGTAGTTATTTCTCTTTAACTCAAATTTGTTTGTTCACGACTGCTGTAGCCAGTAATTGAACTCACAACTATTTGGGTCAAGTCACTGGAACTAGCGCCGATATCCCCTGGGATAGGTTTCTTTAAAGATATCAGTGTATGAATTTTGGGGACTTATAAACTAACGTCTCAATAACCATTTTTACCAGAGCTAATGTTGCAATCTTTGAAGCTAATGATTTTCTCTAGCACTCCGTATTACTGGTTCCCATATTGTATTCATTTCTATGCTTGGCCAGCTTAGGAGATTTTTGTGGCTTAGCATATGCACAAATTCTTTAAGTTTACGTAGTTTCCAGTGGTGTTCTCTATCAATTATTTCAACTTCACCTCATAGTGGGTGGTAACCACCTTTCTCCCTCCATACGTGTTCGCTACGGCTGATTTTTCTATCTCTTCTCAAAAGTATAAAAATGTATATTAAAAATACCAGCAAAACATTTGACTCACGACAAAACCCTCTTTACAAAAATACGTCAGTGAAAATCTACAAACTGATTCCTTACAAAGAATACATATTCTGTTCATGCTAACTTATCCTAAAAATCTTGTCGACATCAATAACCCACTGAGGTCTTGATATAACGTAAAGCAAAATAGACCTAAACAATGCTTTAACAAACTTAAGTGAAGGATAGTTATTTTTTCGTCGCATTTTCTAAAAAGGTTTGATAGAAAATTAACATTTTCTTTTTTTGATATTATTCAAGTAATAATCCAATTCGTCAATAAAATCTTCTAATACGCTAGTTGCATTTATATAAATAGAGCGACAAATTTTGGAAGATACAAGCATTGTAGCAAAATAAAGGTAGAATTATCAAAAACCAATAAATGCATACAAAGTATTAAAATATCTGTAGTTTTCATGAGTTTGTAGTAAATCATATTACATAAAGTGATCTATATTTTTAAAGATTTTTATATTGTATTGTGTCATACAGTGGAAAATGGTGGCTTAACAATACAAAATTAACTAGAAATAATATCTACTGTTTCTCTTCAAAGCGAAGGAAAGAAGGAAATAAAAATTTATTGTTTAAACTGAAGCCAACAATTACATAAAATTGCAAAGAATTATTCTTCAGTTTCCATGCAAATTAGACACACACACACACACACACACACTCACACACACACACACACACATGCACACACACACACAAAACGCAAATATTGAAGGATTCATCGATCTAGCTTCTAACAGCAAATTTTTATCGCTTGATTCAACCAAATGCAGCAATGGTATCTATCTTTTTGCGCCAATGTGAATCTTTTTTCTTTTTTTTTTTTTCTGCTGTACTGTATAACCTAGTAATAACACACGAAAAACGCTCTCTGCTCGTTTACTGATAAAGATGGCAGGCACTGCTTATGCCGTAAATCGGTTCATTACATGCAACACTTTGATCCGTGCTTTGAGCAATAAAGCATGAATACAAATACCTTTTCTTGGTATTTATATTGCGTCGCCCCAAGATTATAAACCAGAAAAAAAGAAGAAAACAGAGCAAAAATATCCCTATCTTTGATTTGGCTTTATCAAGTTCTTACCAATGGACAACCGATGCTATTGGGAAAATCTGAGACGCCAAAACTTGAATACGAAAAACATTAATGTTGAATTGACTTCACCTAGGTTTTCATTTGCTTGCATTTATTCTTTTCAGTTCTTTTCTTCTTCTTTCTTTTTATCTTCTCGGATTTGAGTAATTTCTAATTTCATTGATTTTTTTCTTTCTTTTTTTCTTACTTTGACTTATCCATTTTTCTTTCATGCTTTCTATTTTGTTTCCTTTTCTTATATTCATAGTTTTAATTTTTCTTCTCTTAATGGATTTCTTTGCTCAAACTTTTTAACCCTTTTCCCTTATTATTTTTTATTTTGTCTACTCAAGAACATTTATCGTCGCTTGTCATTTGAATCGGCAGAAATGCCCCTACATTCAATGGTAAATATGAAAAATGAACAAGTGCATCCTACATATATATATATATTATTGTACAGAAGATTTTACACGTAAAATCTTCTGTACAATAAAGACGGAAGCTGATGATAGTTCGCTTGAAATAGGCCTAAACTTCCGCTTGTTAATGGAATAACGTGCCTGTCTTAATTTTTACATATATTTGCTCTATATGTATTTATATACATATATATATTGAGCTCTCCTAGAGAGTTATCTTACCACTTTATGTACGGGATGCTCCTTTGGATTATTCTATATCTACACCGCATGTTTATATATATATATGTATGGACACTACAGGCAAAAGGTTTGGGACTATTCTTTAAAAACATCTTAAAATTAGATATTTTTAAAGTATTTACATTATTCGGACAATTGTCCTCATCTTTGTTGCTATTTGTACGACGTTGTACGCTCCGGCCTTCTTCAAGTGCTAGAAATTTCGAACCGAATTCTTTATTACAATGACTGGGGTATATCATTCTAATTCATTGCCTAGAGCCTCTTCTGCTAGCCATGAGATGTTTTTGTATTTTTTTAAGTAAAAGATAAAATTTCAGTAACTTCAGTATATTTGCTTTTATTTTGTCATAAAGCAAGCACCTTGACTTATATATATCATACAACAGCGTAAATGGCATAGCATGTTTTTGCAAAATCGAATGATATTGTTCTTTTTTCATGATTCCCTTGACCCGAATAAAATCTCTAGCCCTCTCCTCAAAAAATAACCTTACACCGTAACACTATGTTTAAATGTTGGAACCAAACTTTCAACATTCAGTGTTTCTACTGGCTTTCTTCTCACATACATTTTCTTCTTACTATCAAAATGTTCAAACTTGTACTTGTCTGTCCACAATACATTTTCCTACTCTTTCAATGTTCGATTTCTATACCTTTTGGCCCAAAACTGTCTTTTCTGCTTATTCACCTTCTGTAACAGGGGCTTCTTGATTGTTTTGTACTCTCTGATCTAAGTCGATCTTTTACAGTTGAGAGCGACACTGGTTGCTGCTGAGAGAAAATGAGTTCAGCTATGGAGTAGTTTTCCTTCTATTTCTTTTGCTCTTAATAACCAAATGTTTATCTTCAACAGCAATTAGAAATTTTGGTTTTCCAGTCGTTTTTTTTAGGGGTGGGGGTCAATATTTGCTGCAGTTTCTAACACCCCATGTTTAGAAGTCTTCAATTTCTTAGCAATTTGTCTTTGTTTGAGAGTAACCTTCTTTGACTAAAATTTAAGTTTGTGTTTGCATCTCAATGCTTAGCTGATTTTATTTTGTCATTTTATGCAAATTACATCTAAATTAAAATAATTATGTAAATAATAATTTATTTAACTTGTACAGCGAGACTATTTTGAGGATTCTAGAAGTTATACCAGGATTCATCATCAGCGATCACAGTCTGAACAACACAAGATATGCAGATGATATAGTGCTGATAGATGACACGGAAAGAAAGCTACAAGTCCTCCTAAAAAAGGTAGATTAAGAAAGTCGAGAGAAAGGTCTACAAATAAATTTTTAAAAAAAACGAAAGTATGGTCATCAGCAAACGGAGGAACCCAAAATACCAATTACAGGTTGAAGATGCTAAAATCAAGCAGGTACAAAATTTAAGTATCTGGGAAGTGTTCTAACGGAAGACGGAAAGTGCGACACTGAGATCCGAAGGTGAATTGGAATGGCCAAGAACGCATTCCAGAAACTGAGCAGAGTATTAAGAGACAGGAAAATTTTGCTAGAAGCAAAGAAGAGAGTACTGGATGGGATGTCTGTTCTTCAATATGCCAGTGAATGCTAGACAATATCATCAAAGATGAAGGAAAAATTTGAAACAACTGAAATGTGGTTCTACAGAAGGATACTGTGGATATTATGGATCCAGCATGTGAACAATGATGAGTTTTTAGAAAGGGTGAAAATGAAAAGGAAGTTAATACTGTGCATCAGGAAAAGACAGCTGAATTTCTTGGGACATGTGATGAGGAAGGAAGGCTTAGAGGATCTGATACTCACAGGTCAGATAGAAGGAAAGAGAGACAGGGGAAAGCAGTGGATAACATATTTGAAGGGCCTGAGCAGGTGGATGGCAGAGCGGTATTTGGGTGAGGTAACAGGATAAAGCGTGCTAAGAGCTACCATGGACAGACAGACGTGGAAAGCCATGATCGCCTACGTCCTGAAGGAGCATGGCACATAGAAGAAGAAGAAGAAGACAAGGCTATTTCTTTTGACACATTTGCTAATGTATTTGTGTTCAGTGATTTCAATACCTATCATGCCAAGTGGCTAGAAAACTCTGTCAGTGATCTTGCTGGAGTCAAAACTTCTCAATCACTCAGTCTCTCACGCCGCAAGTGGTTAATTATCCCACGCGTTTAACTAGTAATCACATTGGATACGCTTCTCTTCTAGATCTCTTCCTTACTTCTATCTTAGATTCTTGCTATGTTATGCAGTTCTGCATTCTTAGCAACTCTGATCTTGCTGTGGTGTTAGTAAGTGTCTCTTTCTACTCCTCATCCATCCAGGAACCTCCTACCAGCAAAATATCTTACTGCTATCAACAAACGAACTGGGTCTCGTTCCGCGATTTCCTTTGCGAAAGATTTTAGTCTCACTGTTCAAGACTGAGCCTCTGAAGTCTCCTCCTAGGTGAAAGCCGACATTGATGCTTTCATCCAGCTAGAAAATTTCAACTTAAGCCTCGTTCATTGCATTGGTTATGCTTTCTCGGCTGCCATCATCCACAGGAATCACTTATTCCGGTTTTACCAGAGTGACATTTCTAATCACAACAGGTGCCTCTTTGTCTTTACTTGTAATAAATGTAAGCGTGTTCTAAATGATTCTAAGCTGTTGTTTGCTGATATAATAAAGCAGCGTATAGCTTCTCGCAAGTTTGATCCCAAAGATTACTGGCGGCTCACCAAGAATATGCTTAACAACTGAAAACCCTTGATTCCTTCTCTATTCAATCAATTCGAAGTCCTTACATCCATAGCAAGTTTGGGTTACTGTGTCGGGCCAGAAAATTTTTTTCGTCAGAATTCATTTTGCACTTTTATAAATCGATCATTCGTCAGTGCATTGAATACTGTTGGCATATCTGGTCGAGTGCTATAATTCCATTTTCGACTTGTATTTTTTCGATGTTTCTTACAAAACTGTCCGAGTGCCGGTCCCAAAGCGAGTGTTTGACGTCTGACTCGCGTCCGATCACCCCAACGAGTGGTACCCAAATATCTCGTCGGCACTTAGCCTACAACCAACAATACTTTCCCTGAGTATCACGTAGCCCGGCTGTTGAACGTCCAACCACGGCGTCCGTTTCTCCTGCCTGCGAGTACCGAACGCCGTCGCCGCGCGCGACACCAGCCTGCCTGCCTGCCTACCTGCCTGCCTACCTGCCTGCCTGCCTGCCTGCCTGCCTGCCTACCTGCCTGCTTGCCTGCCAGCCAGCCTGCTTGCCTGGCTGGCTGGCTGGCCGTCCGACATATATATATATATATATATATATATATATATATATATGTGTGTGTGTGTGTGTGTGTGTGTGTGTGTGTGTGTGTGTGTGTGTGTGTGTTGTAAGTTCGTGAGGACACCATTATGATAGTCATTGATGTTATTATTTTTCCTCATGTTTTGACTGTTACATTAAAATTTATTTTGTGTTGCTTTGAATAGGAGCTTCCATTCCGAGCCTTCACGCTCATATAATTTCATCTTCACCATAATTTCATCTTCACCATAATTTCATCTTCACCATAGATTTTCGATCGAATTCAGATCAGGATTGATGGTGATCATTTTATCATCTTCTTTCCTGTAAATCTTTTATGCTCAAATAACGAACATATAAGCTTAGATAGATTAGAAGGAACATAAATACACATTTTACTTATACCGTGCAAAGAAATTCTTGTTCATAAAATCGCAACAGTTAGTACTGTTCAGTTTAACTCTTTCATTGATTTTAAATGGTCCAATAATGGTTTGGTCGACAATTCTATCCCATATCATAACACAACTGCCTCCTTGTTGTTTTCTTTTAGTCACAGGCATGTCTGAATTGGATAAAATCCTTCTTTTGGTTCATCCATTAGGTCCATCCTATGTCACTCAAGATTCAATCGTGAAAATTACTTTAGAAAAGCCCATTTTCATGTATTTATTGGCCCAAATTTGACGCATTAAAATATTTGCTTTAGTGACTAAGGATATTTTTTTACAGATCTCAATTCACAACGTGTTCTACACCTTTCTTGACTCCCTCACTTTCAGCCTTTTCAAATATCTGAGCGCTGTTCAAATGTGACTGTTTTATATAACTCGTTTCAGTTTACGTACATCTCGAGGAGTTCTAAAAGCCCTTTCCTTTGCTTCGATTTCACAACATAGTTATATTTTCAACAGCCTTCTTTATTATTCAATGATCCTTGTTATATTCTATTTTTCGGCAGTTTTAGATCCTTCCCTTTACCAATAATTCAAAATATATTATAGACAAAAAGAAAAATAGATTTTATTACATTCCAGAGATCTTAAGCTAATATTCACCCCAGTCAGTTCATTTTCGTAAATTCCAAATATCTCAAGAACTAACTATGAAAATGGCAGAAAATTCAGTTAAATATTTTACCAAGTGTTGGGTTATCTACCCTGCCTTCATCCACTGAAATGAATTGTGACACAAGGTATGTTTTCAATGTGGGGAAAGCGAGCGCGTACGCTCGGGGCGCTGGCCCACTCGCTTACGCGGTATCCCCGTCTACGCGATAACTGGGTACTAAACTTGTCTTAGTTGGTCAAAGCTGGTCATATCTTGTTTTAGCTGGTCGTCCTCTAGCTAACCCTACACACCTGCCAAGTGGCGGGTGTGTATTTACCCTGCTCACTCACTTAAGCGAGTTTTGACACAAGGTCGGTTTTTAACGTAGGGAACATGAGTGCGGACGCTCGGATCACTGATCAAAGATTACCCAGCCCCGCATAATCAGTATCTGGGCACGAAGCTTGTCTTAGCATATCTAAGCTGGTATTAATTGGTATTTTTTAAATTATTTTTAGTATAGTCAAAGTATTTCCCATGCTCTCCCACTGGGGTGAGTTGCGACACTAAGTCGGTTTTTTATGTGAGGAACCCAAGCACAGACGCCCAGGCCACAAGTCAAAAATTACCCATTCCCCGCGCTAATCGAGTACGAAGCTTGTCTTAGACGGTCTTACTCCCACACTCCCACAAAATTGGCCAGTGAATATTTTGTTGAGGATTGTGTTTACCCTGCTAGTGCGAGTGTTGCCACAAGGTCTGTTTTTTTTTATGTGGGAAAGCAGAGCAGTTCATAATAAACTACACACAGCTAAACCCACCAAATGCAAAGTATTAGTTTCGAACCATAGCTATTAGACTTTGCTGCCGATGTTGATGCATGGCCGGGCTTACTCCACGAACTTTTTCGCTTGGGTTTATCATAGTGTATCCACTTTTCATCGCCGTTCACGATACAATCCAAAAACGCTTTCCTTTTCTGCTGTTGAAGCAGCTGTTCGCACGTGACAAGACGCCATTAGACGTCTCTCGAATTCAACTCGTTCGAAACTCTTGTGTAATCAACTACAATTCTGTAAGTTCAGCTTGCGCCTGATATGAGTCTTCATGAAGTAATACCTTCAATTTTCATCTTCACACTTTTTCGGTACAGCAGAACGTTCTTTATATTCAATATCAAAATCATTATTTTCGAAGCGTCTAAACCAATTTCTGCATGTTGTTTACGACAGAGCATGGACGCTGTAAGTCTCAACACGAATTCAATGTGTTTTGCCTGCAGACTTTTTTAAATTAAGTAGTGCAGTAAAATTCCCCACAAATACACTTTCTTCGGAAGGAAATCTGACATGATGAATAACAGTTGAAAATCCGCGGATGAAACTACAGTGCAAGAATTTAAAATACCAAATTCGCTAAAAGAAAATGTCCCTCTTCCTAGCAGGCATTAATACAGGCTAAACTTGTTATATAAAATTGAACAGTTCCTCACCAGAATGAGATGGAAATCACTATTCTTTTTTTTTTAATCATATCACCTCGAGCAAGGTGGTAACGCCACTGATGAGCAGGGGGCTACATAAGAGAAAAATATTAGAAGAGATTGAAGAGAAAGACGAACCAGTTAGAAATGAGCAAGAGAAGGATGCGAATACAGGTGTGATGACAGTTGCAAAGGTGGAGAGAAAGGAAAGGATATACAGGGCGGTGTGTAAATAACTAAGGTCAAGTAGTTAAGAGATGAGTATTGACCTTGCATTTAAATTCCTGGAAAAGCAAGAATAAGGAAACGAGTTCCACAGGCGAGAAGTGCGAGAAAAGAAGCTACAAGAGTAGAATTGTCGTGCCAGTCTAGTTGCGGAGGCACTAGTGACTTAAGTTCGTTGGAGCAGAGGCCATGGAAGTATTCATAGAACAGACACAGGGAAGCCACATCCCGTCGGTGGGAAAGTGGCTGTAGTTGCGCCACCAAGTCAGCACCTATCACATTAGTGATTCTCCTTCGGAGCCTGTCAAGAACACGGAGATGAACAGCAGGGGCACCAGACTATATATGGCAGCAGTACTCCATGCACGGACGAATGGTTGATTTGTATATATGCAGGATGGTTTCAGACGGGAAAAACATCCTGGCCCGACACAGTGATTCAACCTTACTAGCAGTGGGTTTAGCTATTGACTCAATGTAGTGGTTCCACTTGAGATCAGAAGAGAGGGTAAGGCCGAGGAAGCGCAGAGTATTGCTCTCAGGGACACTCGCTCGGTCCATGCCTATGGGTGGCAGGAGAGGTTGCCTGTGATGATTGACAGACAGCAGCTTGGTCTTAGACGCATTCAAATTTACGAGCCACTTCTTACCCCAATTCACCACAAAGTGTAGATCCCTTTCAAGATCAGCAGCGAGATTATGTTTGTCCGTCACGCCCGGATTCTTGCTGATGCGGGAGTAAATTGTGGTGTCATCTGCGTAGATGCCTAACTGGCTCTTGATCTCGTCTGGGAGGTCGTTTATGAAAATATGGAAGAGCGTTGGGCCTAGGATAGAGCACCTGAGGGACATCAGCGTTTGTACAGAAAGGTGTGAAGGCATGCCCATTCAGGACAACCTTCATTATGCGATTATGTAGGAAAGATTGGATTAAATCAAGTAATCGTCTGGTAATACCCTAACCCCGTAACTTGCATAGAAGGCCAGCGTGCCAAACCCTGTCAAAAGCCTTAGAGATGTCCAGAGCAACAGCACGAGCTTCGCCGGACTCATCGAGGGCCTGGATCATGTACTCCGTAATGGTCGTTAGCATGTCGGTCGTGGATCTGGCAAAGCGGAAACCATACTGCCTAGAAGAGAAGAGAAGAGTTTATGGGCAGTAAGATACTGAACTATTTCAGCATTAATAATGGCCTCGAACACCTTCCCGAAAATTGGTAGAAGGCTGATAAGGCTATAGTTGAATAGGTCTGAGGGTTCACCAGAGTTCTTAGTAGTTATAGAGTTTAGAGAGGACAGAGGAGAGTTCAGGGGCACATTTCTTAAGGACAATCATCAGGATTCCATCACCACCGCTCCCTTTGTGGGGGTCAAGTGGGGGATACTACTGTCGGGGTAATGTGTATATCGTACAGTTTAGCCTCAGTTCTAATAGGGAAGTCGGGTGGGTGTACTCCAGATGAGTCAAATGTAGAGTTGGATAAGAAACTGCTTATAAAAATATACAGGGGACAATGAATACTTAGAAAAATTTTAATTTAAATTTAAAACCAGCAGTTATCCATCTCCTCTTGAAAAACTAGCTAAGTTTTGAAATGGTTATGATTTGTCAAATAGATAAAATTAAAATTAAAAGAATCAATAAAAATTTCCAACGACTTTTAAACACTGAAGTATAAAAAATTAAACATAAACACAAAATATTCTTATTAAAGCGACAAATCAAATAACATTTATACAATGCGCCCGAAAGATTACCAGAAAAAATAAATGAAGAAGCCACCAAATGTTACAAAAAGCCACCTGACTTCTACATTAGAAATATAAATAGCCAGGCAAAAACATCACAACCAAACTGGGTATAAGTGACAGGTTTCCAAATATTAACACATAAACCAGCATTTCTAATTATAAAGGACCATTAGGATGATTTTCCTAAAAAACCCACTTATCGACCCAACAAAAACTGAATAAGGTGAAATAAGCCAGGAAATCCTGAAATATATATGCAATTTATTAAAGACTCCTACACAAACCAACTGATAGAAGGACACAAGTGGGTGCATTTCTTGGTTCCATAAAATTAGAAATAGACAAAAAACACTGTCATAAAATATGACATCAAAAATTCTACCCATCAATATCTGAAAAATGGTTGCTGGTAGCTTGGAATTTTGCTAAGCAGTTCATAAATATACCATCGGAATATATAAATATAATTTTACACTGCCGTAAATTTACATTATTCCATAATGACGAAGCTTGGATTAAAAAATAAAAAAGGCACATTTGATGTACCACAAGGTTTGTTTGATGAAGCTGCGGTCTCCGAACTACTTGGCCTGTATATTCTAAATAAGATCAAGGAAATAGAGAACCATATATTATATAGAGATGACGGGTTGATGATGGTGCCGAACAATAAAAAAGCAAATGAAAAATAAGAAAAACTCTTTTCAAACTCTTCAAGAGCCTTTATTTTAAAATAGAGGTCGAAATTAATAAAAAAAGAAGTTGTCGAATAATTAGATATAGAATTTAATCTGCAAACTGGAAATGTCTCCCCACATAAAAAAAAAAACAATTTTCGATGATAGAAATAAGATTATGAAAGGGCTTTAAATGAAAGTGGGCATAAAAATAAATTAGAATATAAACCCCAAATAATTACATGAAGAATAATGCAAAGAAACGAAACATTATTTGGTTCAACCCACCTTTTAATTTAGAAGTAAAATCCAAAATAGAGAACTTTTTTTTAATTAATTTAGTTAATTTAATTAACACTTTCCTAAATACTCGGAATTGCATATGATATTCAATAGGAATACAGTTAAATTAAGTTACAGCTGCACTTGCAATTTAGAAAATTACATAAAGAATTTATTTAAACACATTAGAAAATATATGAACTCGGATAAAAATTCTTGACCAGCTTCTCCCTTATTTTAACAATTATGTGTTCTGAAAGTTCCTGTTATGTGTTCGAAAAGACGTTGAATCAGTGAATCAGTTAATTTAAAACGCCTGAAGATACCAAAAGAATGAAACCAAGGTTGAGTAATCGGCTGAATTCTGAATAAAAATACACACACACACACACACACACACACACATATATATATATATATATATATATATATATATATTGCATGCTCACCTCTATCTGATCAGATTATAAACATGTGAAAGTGAAATGCTATTGTTGTTGGCTATGAGAATAACATTCGAAGATTAAAGACACGTGTTTTTTACAGCTAAAATAACTGATCCTCAAAAGTAAATAATTTTTAACCACTATGGTTACTTGAAACTCTCCTAAAAGTTTTCTACAAACTTGGTCTTACACCAAGGAAAAGCTGATTTACTATTACGCCACATTAGTTTATTAATTTCCCTATGTCTATTCATTCACAGATTTGTCTTTAAAAGTTTTTTCTATTCAAACAGCAGAAATAGTATTTTAATCCTTGTTTAGCATTTTTATCCTTGTTTCTTAACATTCATGTGGTACTGTTTGTTCGGACGCTTCAAGTAATCTATGTTTCGAAGTCATCCTTTCCTATAAGGACATGAAAATGCAATAAAATGGCGCTAATTATATTATAGACTAATATAGATTGAAAGAATATCTATTGAATAAGCTAATCTCTCAAAATGCTTCCCCTGCCAAACAATGGCTCCTAGTTCTCAGATATTCAGGAACGCAAAGTATTTTTCTTTCTTGAATGGCAGCATCCAAAAAGCCCTATCTAAATGGCTTGAAATAGTTATCATGGTAACTTATTGGCAACTTAATAATCTAATATCAATGAGATCATTTTATTTTACCTTTATCTAATACCTAAAGACTATAAACCATTCTCGGGCTGTGAGTTTTTTAAGAATTCAATTTGGTTCACTTAAAATATAATTTATATTTAAATAATCTTATTTTATAAACTTGAGCAAAATTTTGTATGACAGTTTTTAGCATACCTGTTAAAAATACATTATGAAATGGCCCATACTGTTGTTTCTTCTTCTTCTTCTTCTTCTTCTTCTTCTTCTTCTTCTTCTTCTTCTTCTTCTTCTTCTTCTCATTATTATTATTATTATTGTTGTTATTTCCTAGGGTTTCTGTTGTATACACATTTTCTTCCGCTGAATAAAGATACTTACGCTTAGAAGTAACTCCATGACATCTTCCACTGATCATTATTGTAAAAAAACAAAAAATCAGACAAACAAAAAAAAAACTTAAGATCACACGCATTTACATAGATATCTTCATAATGTGTCAGCTGTACTCGTGAGTACACCTTTTTGTATTTCTTTAGAGCATGGCTACCAGTAATCGCTTCAATTAATCTATCGGAACCTTTCCAATCAATCCTAGGGCTCTAACTATAACTTGAATTATTGATGTCCTCATGTGCCACATTTTTGAGATTACCTCATTATTATTTCTAGTAGTTGTAGTATGGGACACTGGTAATTTTAATCTAGTACTGTGTTGACAAGAAAACTTCATTTTTTAAAGTCAAAATTCAAAAGATATAAGTTTTTAGATAAGGAATTGTTGAAATAATTTAATTTATCTGAATTATCGTTTCCGATTATTATAGATGTTATTATAGATGTTATTATAGATGTTATTATAGTCACAACATTTCGGCCAAGTGCCCTCTAACCATCTTTAGTTGACTATTGTTTGACTGATATGAGTTATCTATTGATTATTGTGATTTTGTATTCGTAACATCCGTTCTTGTTCGTTCCTGTGTATGTTCTTCCACTACCTGATCAAGAGATTAAACACGTGATCACTGAAAGACAGCAAATTATGTTTAACCAGCTCCTATATCCGGTGTACCGACGAAGGAGATCAGTGGTGCATTTTTGGAGCCTTTTATATTCAATGCCAGTTGGTTTCGATCAAAGGTTGTTATGTCGGATTCGTACTGCGTTTTGCAATTTTGTATTTCTTTCTTTCTTTTTGGGAAGAATAATTGTCAATATACTTTAATGCATTCGAGATATTATTCTCATCTTGCACAAGAACTGACATCACAAGGACAAAATAACAATAATCAACTAATATCTCATATCAAACAAAGGATATAGAAGATGAATAGTGGGTACTTGACGGAAATATTGTGTCTATAATAATATTTATGAATAGGAAAATAGTTCGAATAAATTAATTAAAATATATTAAGTAGATATGACTGAAAAAGTAACTATATATCAGTCAGTTAATTACCGTAGTGATACACATTTAGGCGATCATGTCCCTTTCGAGACATGACTGACGAGGCAGAATATTTTTCTGTGATAGGTTGCCATTATGTCCTAGATTAGCTTGGTTACCAACCATTGCTATAGAACCCAATCTGCTCTGCTATTCAATCCATAGCTGGAGAGGGAAGAAATGGATTAATAATTTTCCCAAGGGTATTTGTGCTTAAGTGAATGCAACGAATTCAACTGGAATTCGAAATCGACTCTCCGATTTCTTATTCCGAGCCGATATTCATTACAATACAACGCATATTTACATATATATGTAATTTACATATATATGTATTTACATATATATGTATTTACATATATATGTATTTACATATATATGTAATTTACATATATATGTATTTACATATATATGTAATTTACATATATATGTAATTTACATATATATGTAATTTACATATATATGTATTTACATATATATGTATTTGCATATATATGTAATTTTCATATATATATATATATGTGTTTAAATAGATTAAAAATAGTTAAATGATACTAGCTAAAATAAAATAAAAGCTAACTGTAGCACTTTTACAAAGGAACTGATTCAGCAAATATTTTAATTTTTTTTTATTAATGTAATATGCAAATAGGCATAAAACAGTTGAACAATGACCCCTGAATGCCTGGACATACTGAAAGTAATATGACCATGAAAAACATCGAATTACCTAACTAGTTGGTTACTGCTAGTGGGTTGAACTGAAATACTTCTGAACAAAGCGCAATCAAGTTACGATTAGTCAACCTTGAACCAAATACCTAAGATTTATAAAAAGACTCGGGTTTTCTGACTTCTTTCAAAATGACAAATCACGTATTATTATTTAAATATAACATTTGTTTTTATGATAAGATTTCTTTAAAGGATGTGGACATATATGGGCAAATGAGAAGGTAGAAAATGCATATTATTTTGTGTCCTACCTTATCAGATATCGAAATGAACTTACAAGTTATTTATATATGATGTGCCTAAGAAGGAAGCTAGAACCTCGTTATAATTTCTATCGTTGTCTTTCTCAACATCCATCGAACAAAAATAGATAATATGTATGTATCATTCTTTCAAGTTCAATTTCTATTGGAGCACACTTGTTGTAGGTTCTTTTTTCTTTCTTACATTCTTTCTTTCAATATTCGAATAGAAGATTTATATTTCTCCCTGGTTCATGCTTCACTTACTAGTCTTTTTCTTGAGAGCATTTTTACATACTTTATCAATTAAAATTTCGTGCTCTGACTGAGGACACTTCTTGCGGTAATACTTTAATGATCATGTTACATTAGTCACTTGTAGAAAATTTTCATTTCACAATGTATACGCGGAACATGATTAAGTCGAATTTAGAATATTTCTACTTACAAACCTTCATTTTTTTTTTGTCAATAAAATTTTTAAACATTAATTTGAGTAGTGATTGATTTAACAATTAAAAGCAGCATTTAAATATGTTGCATTTGTAACAAGAGGAACCATTGTGTAATTTAAAATATTCTCTTTTCTGAATCATTTTTATTTGATATGCGGCTCTGTTGTTTTAATATAAAGATGACGTCATTTATTTTGCCCAGTTAAAGCTATGATTCATTCTCAAATAGTTATTACCGAACTGATAAAGTCAGAATTTCTTGTAAAAATCCATTTTGAGGTACATATGGTTATTCATTTGAATTTCATTGCGTGTCCGCTAATATTTATGATTGCCTTTCTAGTAATTTTATGTCATCATTCGTATATTTCAATATTTTTCTTCGTTTTTCATGTATAAATACTTTAATCTGTTTTCAAATCATTTTGTGAAATTCTTATTTTCATTTTATAATAAATTGAATAGTCAAGTGGTTTTGGTTATCCTGGGTAAATGTTATTTTTTTATCCAGGAAAAACCAAACATTTCTCTTGCTTATATGAAAAGCAAATTACTTGTAACTGCCCTTATCACAAATATGACGATACTTGACTGATCAGAAAAGTTTTGCCTGCTTCCCAATCGAATTTTTATTTTTGTATTATTGTCATCGGTCAGGCATTGTTGGAAAAAAATCTAAGTTTTGACTTTGTACAACTTCGTTTTAAGAAATGATAAACACCACAAGCATTTACATTATAGAAATAAAATTATATTTGCCTATTTAGTAAACTTCCTAAGGTCTTTATAGCGATAGGAAATCAAGAGTACAGGTTTTATTGTCAATTATGCTACATACACCATTCATTAAAATGTATAAATGCATATGATTGCTCATTCTCATTTCTAGTACAACAAAAATGAAAGTACGTAATTATTATTTATTGATTCTTTAAATAGTTTTTTTTTTTTTTTTAATATCACTTTATTTTGTCGGCATTAGTTTTTATTTTCATTTAACTAATTTGACTTACCAAATACGGTAATGTAAATGTACACTTTATCTGTCTTTAGTCAGAGACCTTCATGCATACTATAATAACAACATTACAAACCTGTATAACTGCATCTGTCTTATAAACGACTGTTGTGGGAAAGTCTTTCTTTGTGAACTTACCGAAGGGAGACAACACGTCATCATTATGGTTGAATAGCTACACAGACCTGCTTCTCATAAATTTCTTAACTGTGTATTTGTCACATTTGATGTATAAAAGAGTTTGATCAAAAAAGTACTTTTTGAATATTTGTTTTGATCATTACAATATAGAATATAGCTAAAATACTCGCGCATGCGCACTCACCCACATATGTACCGGCATTATAAAACAACTTGAAACAAAACTTTTAAAAAGAATAGATGTTTGCAGCTTTCTCAAAGAAATATTAATTGTAATTCAAGGAATTTATTAAGATTTATTTAATGAAATTGAAAAAAGAACGATTAGAAAAATTCCAATATTTTGTATAAGGATTAAAAAATATATATCTTGATTAAAACAATTAAAAAATATAGTTGATTGGACTAATATTTTTAGTCTTGTTAACAGTAATGAGAGAAGGATAAAATGAAGACAAGGTGTGAATTTCAAAAAAGAGGAACTTTATATAATTAATATTGCTTGTCAGTTAACAAGTAGCTAAATTTTTAATTAATGACTTATATCGATAAAATAAATGTGTTAATGTCATGTTAACACGATCTAATAATATGCTAAATGTACTATAAAATCATTGGCATCTGTTTATTTTATATAAGTTTTTAGTATTTGCTATGTTACTATACGCAAGAGACACTCTAAACTAATGCTTCCTATTTATTTCTATGAGAAAAATTTGTTTTTATTAACTTTGATGCCTTTTCTTTTCATACTTTGCTGCGATTTAGTGGAGGTACTTACTCTCAGGTATCACTTGACACACCACATTTCATATTGAACTTTATAATTATCAGAAACTTAATTGAGTCTCACATTTTACACCGTAAACAATTATCTCATTTTCAGAAGAATAAAGTTCCTTACACTCGTAAATACTGATAAAAAATTAAAGAGTTTTTTTTTTCTCATATTAAAGAAGTTGGATGAAACTGATTAGTTCCTAATTGCTGAATACATACAGTTTTTGAGAATAGTAAATTTGAAAACTCCAACTCTTGAAAAGGAATATTGGTTGAGGCATACATATTGTCGTTTTAATAGAAAGCTTTAACCCTTTAACAGTTGAATGAGTCAATGCTCGGTCACATCTAACTCGCCGAATATTAATACTTAGTAATTCAAATTAAAACACTTTTTATCTAATAAATTCAGTGGAAGTTATAACCCTTTTCTCCGTATTTTTTTTTTCTGCTGGGGCGGGATGGAAATGGAGAACGATGTATCTTGATTAGCATAATAACCTCTTAAAACGGCGTGGGTCAGATCACTTCTTACACTTTGATTGGAGACATCTATGACACAAGTTTTCACGATAAATACTCTAAGATCCGTGATTTTTGTATATAAATTGGAAATATCGAAATAATAATTCTATTACATTTAATACCGGCACAGGAATGGATACAGAAAGTAATTATTAGTCAATTGAAAACTTTACGAAAAATCATAGTTCTAGAAAACTTGATGAGAGTCGAGATCATTCTTAATGGCATGTGAACCAACAAAAAAGACTGTGGGGATAAGTGAATGAAAAAATGAAAAATGTTTCTTTCTGCGTTTCTTAAAATAATCTTCTTCAGAATCAATCTTCTTTTCTGACAAAACTGTTGCTATTATAATATGACCAATAGCTGAAACAATAGCGATAAGAGTAAAAACAAAGGTGATGGGAAGCTGGAATATATCGGATAGGTCATGCATCGGACGTCGAAAATGAAAAAGAAAAGTTAAGCATCCCTGTGTTCTCGAAGTAAGAATTATAACCAGTGTTTGTTGTATTTCTTCTCCACCCTATATATATATATATATATATGTATTCGTCAATGAAATCATTATTATTCTGAATAAGTTTCTTCTAAAGATGAAATGTGTAACGTAGATGCTTTTTAATTTTATTGTTATTCAATTACCCACTATTAGACTTATATATAAGTTTATATCACTTATCCATAAAGAACTATGAAAAACGGTTAAAATTTGGTTACAACATTATCCATTCATTATAATACATACGTAGTTGCAGTAAAAATAATATATCTTCTAATTTAAACTAACAATATGTTTCAATGTTAATAATGAAGAGCAATTTTAATCATTTTCTTTAAAAATGTGTATTGGATGCAATCAGTCAGTTTTTCATTTCCGTTTGTCGCCTCAGACTAGCAAAGAAAATTTTGTTTATCTCTCTAAAAAAAGGGGTCATTTGTACAGAAGTTTTCTCTCGTGATCTAGTTCTTTAGTTCAATGACTGTCTCTGTGAAATCTTTAATTATTAACATCAAACACAAGTGCGGTCAGTCTGTTTTACTCACTGTTTGAATTTATTTAGCTCGGCACTTTGCTCTTTCACATATATTCGATTAAAAATTTAATTTAAATTTTTCTTATGAAATTATTCTTCATAACAAACATTGATTTAGAAAAATAATAATTTATTCCACGGCTATTTAAAAAAATGTACGTTGAATTTTACTAACATTGTTATCATCAAAAATGTAAAACAAAACTAATCAGTTTGATATATTTTTTAAATACACTGTAAAAATATTAAAATTTTTGATTTTGTTTAGATAATCGTATAGAGGGGGAGGTAACCAATCTGCACCCCCATAAAATTCGATTATTCAATCAAAATATTTTAATGAGGGTGGTTCAGTATGCTATGTAACTTTGACATCAAACACTGACCAGTGAAATAATTTGGAAATCCTTTGGAATCACGTAATGCCTTAAAGACAGCATGTTACAGTGGAAAGTAACAAAAGATGACAAATTTCTACATAAAATAAAAACTTTACAAATTCTGAATTCTAACTCTAAAACCATCCCAACTTTAGAATATAAGGCTCATACACTTTTTAGAAGCACCGTGTAATTTTTATAAAATAACAGGTTAGTTAATATATTTTTAATTTCAATGTCCCAAAATCTTAAAATGGTAAAAATATATTGTGAAGCAGATTGCTGTGGTAACTATGATTAACAAAATGAGGTTCGTGTATTTTGTCTTCCCCAAGCTCAGAACGAGAGAAATGGTTAATATTAATACCTCGAGACAATGCCACAGTTGTTTGTGAATGACATTTTCCATCTGATTATGAAACAATGATTATTACAAGAAAATGTAACCCAGAAATTAACCATCAATATTTGATCATTTGCCACAAGTATCTTACGTAGTCCTCAAACAAAACCAACAAATAAAACTTTTGCTTCTGTGCAAATTGTTCAAAATGATGAGTGGACACGGTTTCTAGATAAAGACAAAATACTCACTTTTGAAAATTTGTATCAGACTTTTGATCAGCAGGATTTTGTGCCAGCAATTATATGCTATAATTCAAACAATCAGCTGTTCATCCAATCTATTGATTTTTTTTCCACTGAAAGTGCTACAATGTTTTTAATTAAAATTTAGAAAATAAGATATCTGTATGTTACAGTACTGGTATATATACAACAATTTTTCTATTTCAAAAAGTCAAATATTTCAGCGCTGGTCACTAATAAATGAAGCAATTTGTTTTCTTAGAAACTTAAAAATTAAATAATAAGAAAAAATTAAGAGAGCATATTAATGATATGTCATCACAAAGGATTAGGATGAAACATGATTCTGATATTCTTATCAGGGTATTTGACTATTTTGTTACAACTCAGTTATTATATAACAGACTTCAGGATGATTTTAAGTTAGCCAGTGTGAGAACATTACCAGTTTTGACATCAGAAGTTTCCAAATTAGATCAGTTGAATTTTCTTAGTGGTATCTTAGTGAAATCTCAAAAAATCAAAAGAAGTTTATTCTTTTTGTTCATAAAGAGTTTGCCAACGTTGGTCTAAAATATCATGGAGGAAACTGATCTGGTGTAGCTGAAAATTTTGAGTCTTTGGCAAAGATTGTATTGAATCGCCTTGATTCACCAGGATATTCAATTTTTTCTTTGCTTTACTAGCCTTAACTTTATACATTGAAAATCCCAAACTACGTCTCATTATTTTTTTTAACTAACTACGGAGAAGGGAAACTACGGGACACTCTAGACAAAGTAGTGAAGAAAAAGGAAATGAAAAGGCTAACTTTCAAATGTAAGATTTTGTGTTTCAATGTGCCCGTTCAAGTTGATTTTTGTAATCCTATGCGTATTGTATTAACGGAAATCTCACTACGTTCACTACTCACTTATATGGTTGTTAATTTTGGATTGCCTACTGAAACTATCACAATCTTTATTTCGTCTACCTTTCCTCTTCTTTTGTGGCCTTCCGTTTTCACTCATCCAAAACTCTTCCAGTTGTATCAAACATCCTTCTGGTGATTTGAACAGTGTTTCTGGAAATTCTTTAGCCACCTGGCTTTCTCTCATTAAATCATCTTCACCTTTAAAGTCACAGCCTCCATCTTTGTTAAACAGAAATTTTGGCCATTATTTTAATATAAAGGGCAAGCTAATGTTCAATTACAATGACTTACCAAGACACCTCACCTTCATGTTAATAAGATTGGACAATTTCTAAATTTGCATATTATCATGAATTTATATCTTAGATCGTTCATTGATTCAACAGATTTCTATGGCCTTTTTCAGCTTCAAACAGATTAAAGCGGTGTATGTTCTGTTACACAGCACATAAGAAAATTCAACATGTTATTTTCTAATCGTCAAAGTCCACAGACCTTAACGATACTTTAAACACGCTTAACTTCTTAAAATAATGTCATTGCCCCAAAACTTAATTTGCACACCCCCGTGTATGCGTATATATATATATATATATATATATACTGCCACTGGAAAACAACCAGGAACACATATACATAAAAATATAATCTTATATTTTTATTTTTCGTCGATGAAGCTTGTGTGAAGTATAAGGGCAGCCGGGGAGAGTCACGCACATGAAGAGGTTGTCGAGAGTAGGAAACTAGCGGGAGTTCTCTGCCTCTTCAACCAAAAATCCCAGGCTTTATATAGCCCCAAAACTCTCACGCATTTTTACTTTACGCGTAGTTGCTCTTATCCATGGCCAGATGTATCTGTCAATCACCCTCGGCGGTCCATTCTTTTCAAGCCAGTTGTCGCTTGTGTTCTTTTTTGTTGTTGCACTCAGTGACATAATCCACAGGTGGATATATCTGTCAACTACCCTTGTCCTTTGTTGATCGCATCTCCGACCGGATTTACCTGTCTATTTCTTTTACCGTGATATATATATATATATATATATATATATATATATATATATATATATATATATATATATATGAGGGGTTTAAATTTAAATATTTTGAAATTAAATCGATGCCGTATAATAAAAAAAAATACATCTAATTAAAATACTCATTATTAATGTGAATTAAATTTTGTAATTCACAAATTCACTTCATGATAGGCCTCATCGTGAACGTCAAAATTTTCAGTTTCATCACTTTCCCCATACTTTTACCAATTTACATATTAATCGACGGCACAAGTAAATAACTTCCATCTACTCTCCTCTTCGCATAATGACTTCTATATGCTTTCCACTTCAAATAATAACCTCTATCTACTCTTCTTCATATAATATTCATCTGCTCTCATCTATGTAAAAACCTCCATCAGCTAAACCCCATATAATCTTCTTTTAGCCTTATCTAATAATTTTCTGCCTATGGAGGAGTAAAAATCCCTATAATATTTTATGTGAAAATTATTCATCATGAATTTTTATTTCCCGAAACTTATCAAAGTCCTCCTTAATATTCCTCCATTCATGGTTATTCCCAGATTTCGCGCAAATATTTTGAAATATGGATCCAGTGACTAACTTTTTGGCAGTTGCTTGACCTGACCCCATCTTTGTTATCTAACCGCCTAATGAAGGTCGCTTTGAACGGGCATGCCTCCACATCCTACCGGACGAACGCTGGTGTTTCCCAGGGCTTTATCCTAGACCCGACGCTCTTTCTAATCTTCATAAATGATCTCCCAGACGTGATCAAATTTCAAGTAGGCATCTACGCAGATGACACCACAATTTACTCCCACATCAGTAAGAAATCTGGCGAGGCGGACTAAGATAACATCGCTGCTGATCTTGAGAAGGGCCTCCATTCAGAAGTGGCTTGTAAATGTCAATGAAACTGCTGTCAACCAACACAGGAAATCTCTCCTGTCCCTCCCCCATAAGCATGGAACAAGCAAGTCTCCCTGAAAGCAATATATTGCACCTTCTCGGCCTTACCCTATCTTCCGACATCAAGTGGAATTATTACATTGAATCAATAAATAAATTCACTCCTAAAAGGTTGAATCAGTGTGTTGGGCCAGGAAGATTTTTCCGCCTGAATCCATCTTGCACATATACAAATCAACCATCCGACCGTGCATGGAATACTGTTGCCATATCTGGTCAGGCGCCTCTGTTGTTCATCTCAGTGTTCTCGACAGGCTGCAGAGAAGAATATGTAATGTGATTTGTCCCGACCAGGCAGCTCGACTCTTTTACTCACCGGCTGGATGTGACTTCCCTCTGTCTCTTCTACAAATATTTTCATGGCTTCTGCTCAGACAAACTTAGGTCACTGGTGCCACCTTCACAAGAATTACTCGTAACACCAGACTGGCAAAAAGGTCCCGCCCTTTTACAGTTAAATCAACCAAATGCAGGCGACAGTTCTACTCCAGCAGCTTCTTTCCTTGCGCTTCTCGCCTGTGAAACTCCTTTCCGTATACTTGCTTTCCCGACGCCTACAACCTCCAAGAATTTAAATGCAATGTCAATTCCCATCTCTTATCCACTTGACTCTAGTCCTTTCTACATCACCCTGTGTATCTTGTTCTTTTCCTTTCTCTCTACCTTTGCAACTACCTTCATTCCCGTGTTCACAACCTTCTCTTGCCCTTTCTCTGACACTCCCTGTAACTGGTCCGTCTTTCTCTTCCCTCTCCTCCTGCATAAACTTTAACTCTCTTATGTAGCCCCCTGCGCATCAGTGGCGGTACCGCCTTGCTTAGGATGAAACGATTAAAAAAATATATATGTATGTGTGTGTGAGAGAGAGGGGGGAGAAGAAAGAGGAGGAAACCTAAACTTGAATAAAGCAGAAAAATATTATTCAATCAATTAAATAACATCAGTGAAAGACGTGGTAAGCAAGAAATAGTGCGAATGTGTGACCCTCGTACGCACGGTTTCACAGATTTATGTGTGAGTTTTGTTTTACGAGTGCAGGTATTTTTGTCCTGATGGGAATCATAATTAACCAGTTACACATTTGATTAATATATTCTTTTGAGGAACTGAAATGAAAAGTTTGCGGTGGAAAAATAAAATAACAAGGAAAAAAATCGAAATCAGATTTGAACTTGTTTTTCAAGTTCACAGTTTTCCTAGTTTAATTATTTTATTGTTCTTATTCTGCATTTATTCGTGGTTTTATTAAGACAAGAATCCAAGGTTTAAATTTCTATCGACAGGAACCGATCAGAAATATCTATAAACTGTCTATTGCTAACGATAACTATATACAGAAAGATAGATAGATAGATAGATAGATAGATAGATAGATAGATAGATAGATAGATAAAAAAAATATTTTTATTTATTCCATTTGCACCCTGTAACGCTTTAGGAAGACTCGGTGAATTTAGTATATTCTGATGAAGATCTAAAACTTATCAATATACATTCGGCTTTAAAACATTAGGACCTGTCCCAATAAAGTACGACATGATTTTGACTGACTTCTTCAAACTTTCATCTGCACAGGGGGCTGTCATGCTAAAAACGCTCTTCTTGCCAAGTGACCAAGAGTCACAGGTGACGTACATAATCCACTTCAGTAAAAATAAATTTCAAGGGCCTCTTCATCACCCGAAACTTCTAGGGAAACTTTGTGATGAGGGCAGGATAGGAGAGAGGTTGCGTCGTAGCTAACCCGGTTTATTATTATTGATTTTGGCCTGCTTAGGTACTCTAGGATTCATCTTTCCTTTGGCTGAAGCTTTCTCATACTCAGGAAACTTTGATATATGATCCCTCTGAATATGTCTCTTCAGATTAAAGAATGATTAGTGATTGATATTAATCTTATTCACCTTAGGTAAGCTGGAGATGTACTACAATGAACGAGCAAGCAACTTGATGAATAAATCTGTCATCAGTCCCACTTTCCCATTTAGCTGATTCACCTGCAATAAAAAAAAATGCTTTTTATGACAACTGAAATATTAAACTAAGCAAAATATGAAAATTCGTTAAAGACAGAATTGATTTTTTAAAAAGTCGCAAATCGTTATTTGAAATCAAAGTATTAATTGAAAAATGGTCAATTTCATTTGACATTTGATAAACTTACCATAAAATTAAAAATTTTTGCATTTTATACAATATAAATCTGTCTTAATATATACTATATATGTACTAGCACAGAAGATTCTGACACAATGTGTTAATCTGTCATAAACAGAAAACAATTTAGAAAAACAGTGTTTAAAAATTACTGAGCACGATCAGATGATGATAGTTTTGACAACATTATAGAGATGCAGTAGAATTTAATTTCATGTGAATTTCATTAAATTATTTACTTAAATTTAATACGTAGAGTATTTTGAACCCCTAGTTTAGAAAAAATTAGTAATCTAGAAAACAAATGTCCCGGAAAATCGATTCTACCTGTATTTGCATAAAAACAGTTCTCCGTGTCTTTTTTTATTTTATCCAGTAAGACATTTGTACTATTCAGTCGCTAGTCGCTAGTCGCTAAATATTTTGAAGAAATTGTGTTTTTAACAAAAAATATATTTTTGGAAGATTTTTAAATTATGATGTTTAAATTTAAACATTTTCAAGAAAATACAGCATATTTAAATTTTAAAAAACAATACTTTTTAATTTTTTACACCTTACTTCCACACCAAAGTATTTAAGGCAAAGAAATTTAAAAAAAATAACTTTACATTTTTATACAAAACTCTGGTCCCTTAAAATAAATGACGAAACTAAAATGGATAAAAGTGAGGGAACAGTCCGATATTGTATTGTGATATAAACAAATAGAAAATCTACAATAAAAAATGAAAACTTTTCGCTTTTGACAAATTGTCTAAGCAAGTGATCTTTTTGCTATGCAGCAAAATGTAATGCTTTAATAGTTTTCCGATGGTAAATGAAGACTTGTTTTGACGCCGTATTTAATTAATGTAAAACAAATCAAAAAGTTTAAATACATAAAATATTTTTTGGTTTTATGAACATTAAAACACTAAATACAATTAAATATTAATATTATATAAAGTTAGTTCATATATATATATATATATATATATATATATATATATATATATATGAACTAATTTTATATAATATAAATATTTAATTGTATTTAGTGTTTTAATGTTCATAAAACTATATGTGTGTGTGTGTGTGTGTGTGTGTGTGTGTGTGTGTGTGTGTGTGTGTGTGTGTGTGTGTGTGTTAAAATGTATTAAATAAATTCCTATTTAAGTATGCAAACGGGTGCTGAATAATAGCAAATCCTCAATCCCAGCTTTAATCAATGAATTTGAGGTTCTCATGTCATCTGCAGACAAAGCTGAGTGCTTTGCTCGCAGATTCTCATCCAACTCCACATTTGACTCATCTGGAGTACCTTCACCCGACTTCCCTATTAGAACTGAGGCTAAACTGTACGACGTATATATTACCCCGACAGTAGTATCCCGAGTAATTTCAAAACTTGACCCCCATAAGGCGAACGGTGGCGATGGAATCCCGATGATAGTCCTTAAGAAATGTGCTCCTGAACTCTCCCCTGCCCTCTCTAAACTGTATAACTACTGCCTTTCTGCCTCCTGTTTTCCTGCATGCTGAAAGTTCTCTTCAGTCGTTCCTGTATTTAAGAAATGTGGTGAACCCTCGGACCCATCCAATTACCGCCCTATCAGCCTTCTACCAATTTTCGGGAAAGTGTTCGAGGCCATAATCAATGCTGAAATAATTCAACATCTTACTGCCCACAAACTCTACTCTGACAAGCAGTATGGCTTCTGCTTTGCCATGTCCATGGCCGACATGCTAACAACCGTTACAGAGTACATGCTCCAGGCCCTTGACGAATCAAGCGAGGCTCGTGCTGTTGCTCTGGACATCTCCAAGGCTTTTGACAGGGTTTGGCACGCTGGCCTTCTATGCAAGCTACGGGGTTACGGTGTTACCGGACGCTTGCTTGATCTAATCCAATTTTTTTTAAATAACCGCAAAATTAAGGTGGTTTTGAATGGGTATGCCTCTACATCCTACAGCACAAACGCTGATATCTCTCGGGGCTCTATCCTGGGTCCGATGCTCTTCCTTATTTTCATAAAAGACCTCCCAGATGAGATCAAGAGCCAAGTAGGCATCTACGCAGATGACACCCACAATTTACTCCCGCATCAGTAAGAAACCCGTCGTGGCGGACAAATATAATCTCGCTGCTGACCTTGAACGGGATCTACACTCTGTGGTGAATTGGGGCAAGAAGTGGCTTGTCAATTTCAATGAGACAAACTGTTACCTGTCAATCATCACAGGCAACATCTCTTACCTCCCATAAGCATGAACCAAGCGAGTCTCCATGAGAGCAATACACTGCGCCTGCTCGGCCTTACCCTCTCTTCTGATCTCAAATGGAACCACTACATTGAGTCCATAGCTAAATCCACTGCTAAGAAGGTTGGGTCACTGTGTAGGGCCAGGATGTTTTTCCCGCCTCTATCCATCCTACATATATACAAATCAACCATTCATCCGTGCATGGAATACTGCTGCCATATATAGTCAGGTGCCCCTGCTGTTCATCTCAGTGTTCTCGACAGGCTCCAAAGGAGAATCAGCAATGTGATAGGTACCGACTTGGGGGCTCGACTACAGCCACTTCCTCACCGACGAGATGTGGCCTCCCTTTGTCTGTTCTATAAATACTTTCATGGCTTCTGCTCCAACGAACTTAAGTCACTGGTGCCTCTGCAACAGGTGTTTACTCGTGCAACCAGATTGGCCACTGGGTCCCACCCATTCACAGTTAGATTAACCAAATGCAGACGACAATTCTACTCCTTCAGCTTCTTTTCTCGCACTTCCCGCCTGTGGAAATCGCTTCCATATTCTTGCTTTCCTGACGGCTACAACTTCCAGGAATTTAAATGCAATGTCAATACTCATCTATTAACCATTGGATTCTAGTTCTTTCACCACCCCGTATACCCTTTCCTGTCTCTCCACCTTTGCAACTGTCATCACACCTGTATTCCCATCCTTCTCTTGCTCCTTTCCAACTGGTTCGTCTTCCTCTTCACTCTCTTCTACTTAATCTTTTTACACTTATGTAGCCCCCTGCACATCTGTGGCATTACCGCCTTGATCGGGGTGATACGATTAAAACAAAAAGTATTTCCTGGTGCAAAATAAAAAATTCTTCCAGAAATACCATAATATTTCAGTTTGTGAAGAAGATATCCAAAGCAACAGCCTGAGCTTTACCATTCTAATTAAAGCTCTTTTTTGCTTTATAGACTCTTTCAGCAATAATCTTTAACGCATCAACAATTGACCTAAAGAAGTGAAAGCCATATTGCTTATCTGAAAGAAGAATATGCGATGTTAGATCCTTAACCAATTCAGAATTTATTAGAGCTTCTAGTACTTTGCTAAAAAGAAGTAGAAACCTAACTGGCCAATTGTTAGAAAGATCATCACATGGTTCGTTTGAATTCTTAAAGACTAGAGGATTTTCAACAAGCAGGAAAGCAAGAAACAACAAGACATTTAATTTTAAAGTTTAGAGACAAAGGGAAACAGTTCAGAAGCACATTTCTTCTGGACTATTTCGGAATGCAAATATATATATATATAGTTATGTATCAATTTTACATTGCGACATGGAAATTTCTATGTTTCAAGATAGGTTCTCATCATCAGGCAATGTTGATGTAGTTGTGCAGATGATTTACATTTAAATGACAAAATCTTTTGGTTTGCTGTGAATGTATGTGGATGTTTTTTCTCTATTTTTGTGGCTAATCAGAATGGAGTTTCACTTTGGGGTTTGACCCTAAAGAAGACATGCTAACCAACTTTTTTCCTCTTTTTTTCCTTCTTCCTTTTTCCTCAATCCTATTCTTCCCTTGTTTGTTTCCCATCCTTAATGTTTTACCTCCCGTTAATATGATCTTATCATTTTCCCTTCATTCCCTTCAGTTTTATTACATTTGATGTAATATTCCTTTTGAGTACCAATCCCCTATTCTTTCCTTACTTATCCTTTTTAGTCTATTTGTTAAGAAAAGATTAATTTTAAAAAACCTAAACTGTAATTTTTTGTTCCATCTATCTATTTGTTGTAAAGTTTTTCTTTTCCATTATACAAAGGGGGGATTTATTTAAAAAAAAAATATGTATTCTATTTTTGGCTTCCTTTTTATCTAGTTCGTCAGTGATTATTTTCCTTATGTACTTGTTGGTTATATGCATGTTATTTAATTTAGGTTTTATCCATTTTCTAATGTGAATAATGTACAATGTCTACATATGACATTAATTTCGTTGCGTTTATTTAATAAATTTTTATTTTTAAGGGCTCTAATAATAAATAGTTTTTCGTATAAGCATAATGAACATGATTCATTTAAGGACTTACATGTTTCAGCTTCTTTTAGAATTTTCCACTTTATTGTGGGTGTTTTTGTTTTTTTTTGTTTTTTTTTTTTTTTTCCTTTAGGTACCAATGATATCTCGATGGGGATGTTCTATTTCTGTATTTGCTGTTATTAAATGAAGAGGTGTGCTGGTAAATTCGCTGCTTCAGAGTGTTTTTAGTACTCCCTATATAGACTTTTATATTATATGGGTTTTCCTTTGTTGATATTTCGCATTGATAGATTATCGATTCCGTCAAACACCTGTTTTCTAGCGGACAGTCTATGGGGTTTTTACAATTACATTTTTTCTTGTCTAAGTTGTTATTTTCTGTTGTCTGGTTGTTTTTAGTGATTTTGTTGAATTTTTTAAAAATATTATTATTGCGGTTTTTTATAATTTTTCTAGATTGTTCATACAGCAGTAACTTAATTTTATAGTGTTTTTATTAAAGATCTTACTTAGTGGATTTTTTTCCGGAAAGTGTTTCCTAATTAACTCGAGGAATTTTCTCCCCAATTTGCCATTTGTCATCTGGTTGTAAGGGGATGTGTACCAGATAATTTTCCTATTTCTATTTTTTCTTCGAGGGTTACTTTTCTTGTTTACATATTTAATATTTGGGTTTATGTATCCACTATTTTTTAATGCAGTATTATAAAAATTGCTATGCTTATTAAACACTTCCTCAATAGCCGAGTTTCTACTAATTCTGTATTCTATTGATGAGGGTATATGTTTGATGATAGAAGGAGGGTGGTTAGATTTTGGGTGGATGTATAAAGGATTGATATTTGGTTTTTTGTATGGTTGGTGTATATTTTTCTCTAGATCCAAAGTTACATCGAGGAAATCTACTTTTTGTATCTTAGCTTTGTTTGTTACTTTTAAATTGAGATTTTTAAACTCCTTGTGTATCATTTTTCTAACCCTGTCTATTTTGAAGTTTGTGGTATTTCTTATTACTATAAGTCCGTCATCTCTATAAAGTCCTATGTCTTTAGTGTTTACTTCCTTATAGGCTGTGAGATTATATAATATTAATAATCCTACCCAAACAAGGGAAGAATAGGATTGAGGAAAAAGGAAGAAGGAAAAAAGTTGGTTAGCATGTATTCTTTGGGGTCAAACCCCAAAATGAATCTCCATTCTGATTAGCCACCAAAAAAAAACACCCACATACATTCACAGCAAACCAAAAGATTTTGTCATTTAAATGTAAATCATCTGCACAACCACATCAACATTGCCTGATGATGAGAACCTATCTCGAAACAGAAATTTCCATGTCGCAATGTAAAATTGATGCATAACTATATAATTATATTATATTAAGCTCTATAATACTCATTATATTGAGCACTGTTTATAATAAAATAAATGCCAGAGTACTCAAAATAAAAAACCTTGAGTCCTCTTCACTTGGAAATATATATATATATATATATATATATATGCAATTATCTTGAATTATAAAAATGACAGTGTGCTAAATATATTTATTACATTACTGATATAAAAGAGTTCAAAATATCTGAGATAAGGATATTACATCCTTGAGATGGTCACCACGAAGCTCGCTCTTTTATTTCAAACACAGACGTTATGAGGATCAACGAGATAGCAGATCATTCAGTCATTTAAGCACCATACGTAATACACACTTGGGCGACCATATCTATTTCAAGACATGACTGACTAGGCAGATTATCCCGAAGTAAGTTTCCATTTCTTTCTGTGGTCGATTGGCTACAGAACACAATCTATTATGCTATTCAACACATAGCTGGAGGGAGAAGAGATAGATTCATACCTTTTCCAAGGTTATTTGCGCGTAAGTGAATGGATTGAATTCGACTGGAATTCGAAATCGACTCTCCGAGTTCTCATTCCGAGCCAATATCCATTGGACCACGACACATACCAGATAGATATATAGAAAATATCAGTTATATCAGTTATGGAATAAATATATTTGTTAATCTATGTCGTTTTTATAATCCAATACAGTTGCTCAGTCCCAACATTATGGGACACCACACACACACACACACACACACACACACACACACACACACACACACACATATATATATATATAAGCAAGTACTTAGGGACGCCTAAATTGCTAGAAGTAATGAGAAAAAGAAAAAAAATACTTGTCTAAACATGTAGACAGTGAAACTACATAACTATTTCTTGTTTAAATCCACCCCTTGGAAAAACACAGTATAAAATTCTTTCATACTTGAAACGTAATCTTAACTACACTGGATGAATTAGTCCTATTAGTAAAACTATACTTACCAAATTTAGTGCCGACTCGTTTTCTCTACATAATTTGCACTCCAAACACAAATGATTGCTACTTTGCATCCAGGGATTGTCCTGTACAGAATCGATATTCGTTAAGATTATCCGTATAGTAAAATGATTTTTGTTATCCATATAGTATAATTCTTAGCAAAGCATTACAATCTTAGTTTCTGATATATTTGTTTTTCCAAACAAAGTGTATTTTCATTAAAAAAAACAATTTTCAAGTTACAAATCAAGATATCTAGAGTATCATATAAAAATCCCTGTTGATATACACAGCAAACGTACGTATAGACATGAGTGAATTCATCAGAATCGTTATCTTAAAATGTTAAATTTCTCGTGTCTATTGAAATACAGTAAAAAGTATTTCGTGTTTATTGAAACAGTAAAAAATAATTTAATTTGACTGTGTCTGTTCGCTCATATTACTTCCAAAGGAACAATATTTACTCATAGTTTCAATCTCTCTCTCTCTCTCTCTCTCTCTCTCTCTCTCTCTCTCTCTCTCTCTCTCTTGTTTGGATGCCATTTAGATTACTGATACGCAATTTACACGTAACAAAGGCATGAATCCACTTCATCTTGAGTTCTGTACTTTAGCTAGATATCTCGAGAAATTACCGATTTTTAAAAAAGTGTGAACGAATAATGATTTAAACAAACCACTTTAATTTAGCTGATTAGGGAATAATAATAATAACAAGCTGTTATTACCCCAATCAACCTTGACAGGAGTCTAAAATATGTAAGAATACAAAATATTATAACCATTATATTTAGTGGTTACACGTGTATGAGTAAAAACCTTTTTAAACAATGAAATTACCACAAACCTGCCTAAAGATTGTCAAGTCCTACTGTAAAAAGTAATCGAACCTGTATTCCCTTTTTTCAACAAGGTATTCACTTTTAAACTAAGTGAGCGTGTTACCAATCAGATTACAAGGAACCAACATTACAAGACACTAATGCAAAATATTATATAAACCACTAAATATAACGTTTATATTACTATATAATGACGGATTTTTAAAAAAAAGGCCCGTTATATATGTTATATAAGGTCAAATTGGCATTTGATCTAACAGAAATAACTTAAAAACTCTTGTTTGCTGAAGTAAGAAATCGCTTGTTTCGCCACCAAAACGAAACTATTTACTTTTAATCGTCTTTTTTATATTTAATATAATATAATATAATATTTGTACCTTCCATTAGTATGGTTGATGTTAACATCCAGAAGAGTGACTCATTGCATCTTCTCGGGTTAACGTTTTCCACTGATATGAAGAGCGGGGAAAGAATATATTGAGTCCTGACCTGGCATCTCGGCTTCGGACACTTTCCCGTCGTCGTAACGTGGCTTTCCTGTGCCTTTGCTATAAATATTTTCATAAGTGTTCTGATGAGCTTGCCTCTTTGGTACCTAGATTTTATGAATTTAAATACAGTACTAGATTGGCAACAAGGTTCCATCATTTTACAGTATAAATTGCAAGATATAACCCCCGTAAGTTCTATGCTAATAGTTCCTTCTCTTGCTCGTGGAACTGTCTTTTTTAAATGCAATAGCAATCGTTATCTTCCGTTTTCTTAATGTATGTTATTTTACTGTTCTCTATCTTTATTAATGTTTTTTTTTTCTCATATTCTTTTGCACTCAGAAAAAAAACCTGTATTTTAGCGAGTTTATTGCCTTACTTGAGGGAAATTGGAATGGCATATATATATATATATATATATATATAATCTCTTAACAATATACATAATCATTTATCTACAACTGAACCATTCAGGAAATTTTTCGTGTTCAAAATTTGTATAAAACTAAAACTGGTTTACCAAATATATCAAAGAGTAAAATATAAACAAAAGTATAGACATTAGACTTTCATAGTAAAATCGGTTTGGAAATAAATATTTTGAAAATTAATTATCAATTTAAATGTGGTTTAAGACTCCAATATCCGAGTCACAAAATCTTAAGAGGGAAGTTCAAATTAAAACGAAACTGTTTTTTGTCTAATTTATTTTTACAGTTAGTTTGTCACGTAAGTCAAATTTTATCTCTTAGTCGGGGGATTGCGTCCCCTCTGTCATAAAATCATGTTCGACCTGGTTGCGACACCTATGCAGGAAAGTTGCCGATAAAAATAATTTACACCCAAAGGGTCTTTTTTTTTAATGTTATAAAATATTACAATTGTCTCGAAGAGGAACAGTAAGTGTATCGTCACCCTGAGAGGGACAAAAATGATCTCATTCTGTTTTTAGTGGGCATGTTTTTACAAGTTATTTTGGCAACTTAAAAATGTATGATGCTAAATTGTATCTTTAATTAATACAAAGCTTCGAGTTTGATTTTCTTCTTTTTAAGCAAACATGTTTGGCGTTATACTTTCTACCAAAATCAAAAACAAAATGTTTAATAAAAGTTTTTTATTTAAATGTTTAATTACGTTTTAAAATAGCATGTCGATTTTCTGATGATAACTGTTTGATATACCGAGATAGGTATTACGCAGATTTAACCAAACTTTGTGAATTTTGGAACCTATTTATCAAGGATAACGAAGTCCTAATATATATATATATATATATATATATATATATATATATATATGCGTGTGTGTGTGTGTGTGTGTGTGTGTGTGTGTGTGTGTGTGTGTGTGTGTGTGTGTGTCCTTTGAATGCAGCAAGATATATTCTACCTATCAATAAGTTCATAGATCAAACAATAGTAGTTTCATCCCGCACCACCCACTTATACAAAATATAAACCAAAGGAGAAACATCTTAAATTTAATTTAATTAAATACGAAAACCCAACATTACCAAAATACAGAAACTGCTTTTTTTTTATGATAATAATTTTTAATATTCTATAACTGAAAAGATAGGTATAGTATATGTTTTATTCTATAGATAAAATTATTCTTTATGGAATTTGGTGAATTGTTTTATAAATATTGATAGGAATAAAAAATATTTTTAAAAATTGTAAAACGAAATAATATTTTTTAATTCATTTCTTTTATTTTTTCATTTTTTAAACTATTTGTCATTGTTATCTGCTTATTTGTTTATTTTAAACTATACCAAATCAGGTATGTTTAATTATTTTAAGAAAAATTTATTAAATAAAAGAAAGTGCTGCTATAAAAGAAAAACAAACGAACTTAGAAAAATTGACAAAAAGATTTTGAATTGATATGGTTTATTGATAGCCTTCATTTGTATGATGTCTGCGGATGTCTAGAATATTTCATAACATTATTAGCTAATAATAATGTTATGAAATATTCTAGACATCCGCAGACATCATACACAGTTATTTTGAACCTTACATAACCAATAAAGAAGTAATTCAGAATTGCTGAATTATTTCCGATTTGATCGTCCGTACAACAAATAATTTATCAATTGCAAAAAAAAAACAAGACATTTAAAAATATTTTAGATTTGAAAATGACATTAAATTATATACATTTCTCGATTTTAAAAAACACATTTTTTTTATCAAAAAAAATATCGTTTGTCATCAGCAATAGAAGCATTTCAAAATCGCTAACTCTCAATAATAATTTTTGAAAGTTTTCAGGATAAATTTTCAAGATGTTCTGATTTGATATTGCAAAAGTTTTTACTGAAATAATATCTTCTGGGATATTTTCTTAATAAAGCTTTAAAAAATATTTGTTTTCAGTAGATGAAAAAATGTATTCAGTCTAACTAACAGTATTCCTAAAGTTTTCTAGTAAAATAACTTATCAGTATACAATTCAGTCATTCACGAATAAGTGCGGAAAATGCGCTTAAATTGGATAATATCTTAATTTTGTTAAATTTTTATGAACTGTGGGTTGTGTTTTCTACCTTTTTTTTTTGTTTGCTTTATCAAAAAATCGCATCCATTGTGGCAATTACTTTTATTATATAAGTTATCTATCTATCTACCTTAATACATATATATATATATATATATATATATATATATATATATGTAAGTTAACATTTTGATTTTAAACCTTACTTTTACCCTTATAAGAAGATCAACTTGAAAGCGGTTGCTGTATGTTTATAGCCATTTGACTTAAAGTTACTGTTTCCAGCAAGTGACACTCCTTTAGAATATATTACTTTTTTCTTCCGATTTTGTTTACGGCAGATAAAGAGAAAGAAACAAACATGGTGTTACTGTTACTCTTCAGCACAACAAAACTATGTCAAATATGTACACGTAGATCATGAAAAAATGAAGGTTGAAGCACATGACTTTAACAGTGTCACCATTCAACGTGTATTTTAAAAGGGGTTGGGTAAAAATCCTCGTCATTTAAGCCTACCACGCATTGGTGGGTGACCAAATTACCCATATTTGTTTGGGTAGGGCCGAAGTAGCACATTCACTACATTGCTATCCTTCTCCTCTTACTTCACCAAGCAACTATGACTGTTGTTATTTATTTATTATTCATTCAATAAAATATATTGGGTATTTAGTTGTAGACACAAGCAAACAACGAAATTCCAAATTTTGTATGGAGGGCATACATTAATTAACAATCTGTGGGACGATCTCATTCGGCTAAAATAAAATAACGTAAAAGTTGTTCATTTCTATTTCTAATTTTAATTTTTATTCTCTCCCCCTCCTCGACTTAAGAAAAAAAAAGTCACACTAATGCTGCTACATAATAGCTTGTTGGTCACTAACTTGGTGTTTTAGTGAATTTTCTATAAAATTAAGCACTGGAGTTTTTGAATGAGCCTTTGTCCAAGTTGCCTTAGTGTTGGTTGTAGCCTGTAGAGGGAGCATGTGGCATTTCTTAATCAATGCCAACATTCTTTAATCGGGTCGTTTGAGGGTCATGAAGAGGTAGTTCATGTACTCTTATGAATTAAACTTCAAAATTAATTATAATACTAATACCTCGATCTTCACTGAATACTTGTAAACTCTTTAGTTATATTTTGTAGCCACACACACACACACACACACACACACACACACACACACACACATATATATATATATATATATATATATATATATATCGCATCACTCATTCAGGAATGAATTAGATACATCATACGCTAAAGGTCTGCCTCCTTCTACCATAGCTCAGAGGTAAAATCGCCAACTGACGCCAATTCGGTCGGGTTTCAATTCTGAGCAAAAGCAATCGGATGTCTAACCATACTGATGAGCTGTGATACAGCGAAACAGATCTATCTGCGGCTATATATATATATATATATATATATATATTCTGAGCTTAGATTAGTACAGTATAAGGCCACAATATTTGAAATGGTCTGCTAGACGAGCTTTGTGACCACTACGCCTCAACAAAACTACAAAAATATTCACTAATTTGGTTTGAACTGTAATAGTAATAAGGCTTTTACATTATATATATATATATATATAAAATAAAATAAATTTCGAAGTTCAAAACCGTTGAATGATCATTTCAACATGAAATCCCTAAGAGAGATTTCACATCTCATCGGCAACTATCAAATTTCAAAATGAAATAAAAAGAAATTTTGAAAAATCAAGAATTTACCGGCGGAAGTATAAAAATTTACGTCACAAAAAACTAGATAGCAATCAATGTCTATTTTTAGATTTTGGACGACATTACTTTTAGATTGAGTTGTAAGTGAAAAGTTTAAAAATTTGTCTTTGTCTAGCTTTACAAAGGGGAAGGGGGTAACGGAAGAAATAGTAAGTGGTGTTTGACTGAGAAGTGAGCTATACAAAATGGAAAGAGAGGAAGGAAAAAGGAAACAGAAAAAAAGAAAATTTTCCTTTTTCATAGAGACGCTAGAGATGTGTTAACAAAACTAACGTTTATAAATTGGTTAAAGTATTAGAAAAAAGGTTTTCAGAAAAATCATTATTTGGGGAGGGAAAAAGCTGATATATGATTTATTTAAATTTAATTAAATTAATCTGTTAATTATAAACCTAGATTTAAATTTTTTAAAAATTAATAAAATTTAAAAAAAATGTTTTTTTAATTTTTTATAAAAAAATATTTAAAAATTTTTTTTTTAGGTACTGTGAAAAAGATATATATATATATACATACTTGCAGAAAAATTGGGGGTTAAGTTAGTATAAGTATCCTTACTTCATAAAAGGTTGATATTAATAGGAGAAAGGAAGAGGAAGGTAGAGAGGTTCAAATTTACTATTTAAAAATTTAATTAATTCAACAATTAATCAAAAACAATTTAATTTATATTTTCTCTCCTAAAAACTGAGTTTAGAATTTAAATTTTAAATGTTTACAAATTTCGCCCTATGCCCGAACTTACTAATGAATTCTTTTCTAAAATTCAAGAACTGGTGGTTTGGGTACTTTAATATTAGTATTTTTTCTTGCGGACCCACGTCTATTGAACAGGTGTAGAGGCACATCCCTTGTTCCCTGTTTAGGAAGTGGTTTCCGGCTTTCTCTTTTCCAATCTTTTCACTTTTCTTTTCTTTTTTCTTTTTTCATTTTTCGTTTTTTTTTTCAATTGGAGTAGATAGACTGAACTATCGCCCGGTTCACACTACACACACATCTATTGAACAGGTGAAGAGGCACATCCCTTGTTCCTTGTTTAGGATGTGGTTTCCGGCTTTCTCTTTTCTAATCTTTTCACTTTTCTTTTCTTTTTTCTTTTTTCTTTTTTTTTTTTCAATTGGAGTAGAAAGACTGAACTATCGCCCGGTTCACACTACACACACATCTATTGAACAGGTGTAGAGGCTCATCCCTTGTTCACTGTTTAGGATGTGGTTTCGGTTTTCTCTTTTCCAATCTTTTCACTTTCCTTTCCTTTTTGATTTTTGATTTTTTTTCAATTGGAGTAGATAGACTGAACTATCGCCCGGTTCACACTCCACGCACGTCTATTGAACAGGTGTAGAGGCTCATCCCTTGTTCCCTGTTTAGGATGTGTTTTCCGGCTTTCTCTTTTCCAAACTTTTCACTTTCTTTTTTGCTCATTTTTTTTCTCAATTGGAGTAGATAGACTGAACTATCGCCCGGTTCACATTCCACCCATGTCTATTAAACAGGTGTAGAGGCTCATCACTTGTTCCCTGTTTAGGATGTGGTTTCCGGCTTTCTCTTTTCCAATCTATTCACTCTTACGTAGCCCCCTGCACACCAGCGGCCTTACCGCCTTGCTTGGGGTGATGTGATTAAAAAAAAGACACAGATCGCACCTATCACGAAAATTCCTCGGAATTCGAGCTGAACCTATCAATCTCCAACTAATTACAGGGTCCAGCCCTTCTTCCTTCATTTTCTAGAATCTCCGTGAAAGGGCTGTCTGGTATTTCTGACCTGAGTTCGAAAAAGAATACCTGTGATTGTAACATCTTTGCTTAAAAGGCCCCGTAGACATACTAATATAAGTCCGGTAATTTTTCTTGTTGTTGGATGGTGAAATGTGAGCTTCATAAATTACCTGGGTGGATTTACATTTGCCCTCCACCGGGCAGGCATCCACAGAGCTACAATTGCATTCATTTAGAATTCCGGACCCAGAGTCTGTATTACAAGAATTTATAATGTTGTCTATATATATATATATATATATATATATATATGCAGGATATATCTGCATTTATATTGATATTTATAATGCTGTCTATATTTGGGGTATATATATATATATATATATATATATCTTCATTCAAGCATATTTGGTTGAATAAATATATTACGTTTAAATATAATTATAATAATTTAGTCATATTATATCTATTTATCTTTAATTTAATCCTCGCATATTCCAGGGTTAATTTTTTCGTGTTGTAATTAAAATCATCAAATAAGACGCCGTAACTTTCCTTATTTTTTTTTATTTTCACTGTACTTTCAGTCTCTTCCAAAATCATCTTCCAAAAAAAACTAATGTAGTTGAAAGTTATACATTTTTGTGTGTGTGCACATGAAGCGCGTTTGTTAATTCAAAAATTACCGTTATATAAGGAAAGTAACTTTGAGTTTCTAAATTTTTTTTTCAGGAAATTACAATTTGTGTGTTTTAAAACATTCTGTTATATTTGTTAAAATTGTATAATTTTTTTCGTGGAAGTCTTAACTGTTTCACGGTTCATTAAATTTTGTATAATCGCCATTTTTGTAACAAGTCATTAAATTTTATAGCTGAGAGTGCAAATGTTTATGCTAGTTTTTTTTTATATGGGGATGTAGTAAATGTATTATTATTGGTGTCTGTCAATATATATAGAGTTTTTGTATTGTTAAGTTCGTATGTGAACTTAAGAACTGAGTTTGAGGGAAGATATTTTATATAGCAGTATTTCATCTATGTTTCATCTATGTTGTAGATGTATTTCATCTATGTTATTTTTATTAAGATGAGAATATCATCTACATATCATTGGTAGATGGATGGTTTTTAGTGGTATTAAATATCTTATTTTCATGGTCAGCCATGTAGATACAAAATTTAATAATCCATGTAAAAGTTAACCCTTCCACGAAAAAAATTTCTATATTGAATTTAAAAAAAAACATGAAACAACTTCTCATTAATAATGACTGTTCTAATTGCATTTTTGATGAACAAATTAGACGAGCTATTAGAAATATTAACATAAATAAAAAAGAACATAATACTTCTACAAATAACCCTAAACGTATACCGCAATACAAGATGAAAAACAAGATGAAAAAAATCACATAAAAACTCATAAATACTAATATATCCCCGATTGATACCAGTAAAAAATAAAAATAAAAAAAAACTAATTATATACTATACTTAATTTAATACATCCGCAATAACCCTTCTCCGTCAACTAATGTTTTACAAAAGACCAACATTGTATCTGAATTTAAATGTCCTTTGGGAGATTGTATCTCTGACAAAAACGTAAATATATTTGTTGGTTACACGACAAAAATATTATCGAGGAAATTTACACTACAGATGTCGGATTCAAGCTCGATTGCATAACATTCAAAGAAACATTCTTATCCATATTCACGATTGATGGAAATATTAATCAACAATACGAGTATACACTTCCACGAAAATAATAAACAAATCTTCAAATTCTTGAAGCCTTCTAATAAAAAATTTCAATCAACTCTAAATAAAATTAATTTTGTTTTATATCAACAATGTTTTAAAATGTCTATAACAGCAAAGTGTTAAAATATCTAAATTGTAGTATCTTTAAAAATTACAATTATTACAGAATAACATATCAAAATAAAAATATGAATTATAACTTCTTGAAAAAAAAATTTTCTTTTAGCTAAACAGGACCACCAGTTACTGAAAATCTGCACTGAATCATAAAATAAAAATGCAATAAAACTACGATATTTAATTAGAAAAGCTTTTAATTGCTTTACTTTTTAAAATGTATTATGAGTACTATTGTCTTGAGAAAAATTTTTCGATGAATAATGAATTTTTACAAGAATTGTTTTTATTTTTCTAAAGAAATTACTTAGAATGATTTATGAATTTTTAAATCTTTTCAAATTCTGAATTCCGGTCAAATGATACTGTTAGGAAATTAAGGCTGTATTCACCAATCATAAAGTGAAAAGCTTACTACAATTCAACGATTCTTAATATATATAAAAAAAGATTTGAATTGATTTTATATGTGTGTAAACATACCATTTTTTGTAAATACAGTTAACATGTGACATTATCAAAGAATAAGAGCAGTAACTATCGTAAAGTTAAAATTTATTGGTAATTTCTAAAATTTCCGCAACAAGCGTCTTCTATAGTTAGCCAAAGTACCTAAAATCAATAAAATATTAGATTGTTTACACTATTTTCTTATTTTTTAAGATTACTGAGTAGTTAAAAATCATATAACGTTATATTTGCCAAATAATTATTGCATTTACGTCCCCTTTAGGAAAAAAGGGACATTCACTAACCTACCTTAAGAAGCAGGACTTAGTCCGGTTCCTACTCCTGAAAAAAACGGTATTTTTTTTTGTCCTATCATCTACTCACACACAATAACTGTGAGTCCAACGGGATGTTAGCAACCCAGTAGAATGAAACTGAACCAACAAAGGGCGGATAAACGTTTGAGTCAATTGCCAGCTAACTAAATGTGGTGTGTCGATAAAACACCGAGGTGAAGGCAACGAGAAACAACTCTACTATTCCTCTCAAGAATATTAATGGGCATGCACAATAAATTTATAAACCCTAACGGCATGAAGGGGGTTAAGCCTAAAGACACTAACTTCTCGCTTGGTAAGGAGCGACATGCGGAACAGTTGTAACCGGACCGTCAAAAAATGTAAGAAGAAAGGACGGAAAATAAACTTCAAGAAAACTGAATGTATGGTCATCAGCAAAAAGAAGAACCCAAGTCGGAGAAACTAAAATGAACCAAGTAGATAAATTTAAATACTTGAGAAGCGTTCTGACAGAAGATGGAAAGTGCGACACTGAGATCCGAAGACACATTGGCATGTCCAAGGACACATTCAAAAGCTAACCAGAATACTGATAGACAAGAAAATCTCATTAGAAGAGTGCTGGATTGCTATGTGATATATGTCCTTCTATATGGCAACGAATGTTAGACGATCTCTTCATCAGCATAGATATCAAGTTAAGAAATGATGTCATCATGAAGGTTAGTCATGAAAATTAAGAATAAACCTGGCTCAAGAATAGAGCCCTGAAGGACACCTACATTATTACAAAAAGATCTACATGAGTGACCATTCAGGACAACTTTCATATTGTAATTAGATAAAAAAAAGATTGAATTAGTTCAAAAATTCGTCCGGAAATACCATAACCGTTCAATTTGTGGCGAAGGTCGATATACCATACCCTATAATTGCTTTCAAGATGTCCAAAGCAACAACCCGAATTCACCAGTCTTATCTAAATTTTGATAGACTCTTTCAGTAATTGTTAGTACTCCAGCATTTGACCTAGAGAAACGAAAGTTATATTGCTTATGAAAGAAGACCCTGTGTTGTGAGATGCTTAACTAATTAGATTAGAGTCTAGAGTAGCTTATTAAAAAGTGCAGACGTTTAATCAGTAAATAGTTCGAGAGGTCAGACGGTTTCTCTGAGATTTCAAAGATTAGGACAACAGAGGAGTATTTCCAACAAGCATGAAAACAAAAGACATCGAAGCATTCATTGTACAGTTTAGAAAGAACAGGAGCCAGTTCGACAGCACATTTCTTGAGGACTATTACAGGGATACCATAAGGTACACATGCTTTGCGGAGACCTAGATTGGAGATGACAGCAGAAACATGTTTACCTTGGTTTTGCAATTGATTGACGTAGATGTCACTTTATCCTAAGTAAGCCAAAGTGATATCTGTTTAGGAACACGTATGCAACATTAAATTTACAAAGTGCTGGAGACATTAATGTCAGTGTGCGTGTGTGCATTTTTGCGGTGTGTATTTATGTTTGTGTAAATGAGTATGTGTAGATATTCAGATCAATCGCTATATAAATCGTTTTATGATATAATTAATGTTTAATGCTTGACTTAGAGAGGACTCTAGAGATTTGTAGCATCATTCCACAACATTCCACGGCGTTCCACATCTAAAATTCATATTCTTATGCATGTGTATATACTGGGAAAAATCTGTTAATCTCCGTTTTCGAAGATCTCAGACTAGAGTTTAACTCACTTAAATAAATTTCTCTTAACAAGACTTGGAAATGTGGAACGTTTCATTAAATCAAAAACCTTTATTTCCTATATAATGTTATTTATTAATTTTACTTTAGTGAAATAAATTTCTGATGAAAAAATTAAAAGCATAAAATGTAGTATCAGAAAATGTTTAGAAAATTTATTTCCATTTTTGCAAAACATAAAAGTAAAACTCAGGGTTTTTTTATTTTGTTTCTTTTGAAAATACAAAGTTAGATTTTATTTTCAAATTTCGTTTACCAATTTATTAAAATTTGCATTTTCTTATGAGGATTCGTTTTTAATTCTGAAGGGAATTTAAAGAACTCACTTTTACTAGTTATTTTTATCCATAAAATTCTTCAAATACCACAAATTTCGATATTTAAACAAGAAGTGGAAAACTTCTAGGATATTCAACATATTTCAATGAATCACACGATTTCTACCACTGAAGCAGACAAATATTTACTTATTTATATTATGGTTTTCTTATTTACTAAGATTTTTGTTTTTATCTAAGGTTGTCGAGCTGATACCAAAAACCTCTCAGATTTATTGGCTTACAACTACAAAATATTTTAACGTCAATGTCAAAGGTTCCTTTTGGGGTACTTGATATGATTAAAATTGTTTAATAGGAAAATAAGAGATAATATTTTTGAATACTAAAGGGCACTGAGTGTTGACTGCTTAATGCTTCGTATAAGTATTAAACTCCACACACAGATCAAAGCAGTGTCATCACCTCCACTGATTATCAATTGCTCTCAACGAATCTGTTGCACTTATCACACGAATAAATACATGTATATAGTAATTACTGTTCCCAAAACGCTATCAATGATGCAGTTATAGTTTAAAATTAAAAAAAATAAATTTATTATTATTTATTTTTTAACAAAAAAAGCATTGCAAATGATTTACTATTTCATAAGAATCCATTCCATATATATCTTTGATATAACTTAAACTGTTTAGCACAGCGAGACGATAAGTTTGTAAATAGTCTTACAGATTGATCGCTTAAAAGTGATTCATTGACTTTTTATATTTTTAACACATCTTCACTTTTGGGGGTTTCGATGGGCGTAGCCTTTTTGCTTCTGAATTTCGCTGTTTTAGGGCAATGATAAAAACATCTATATAAGACTAAAAATCTAATGTTGTACGTCGTTATGCAATTAGGTAACTGAAATAGTGCATTGTAGTCATTTTAGCAAACACACCCTATATGCCTATGCACCTTTGTGTGTGCAGATGTATGTTAACGTGTATATACATATAACTGCATGCTCAAGCATAATTTCATGCGCTTAAATAATATAAAAACATATGTAGTCGAATATAACCTTACTTATTTGCGTAACTGCTTTTGTTAGCTTTATATGCAAACCAAATGAAATCGATAAAGGAAATTTACTTTTTCTCTGAAAAGTAACACTTGAAATGGTCTTTTTACTTAAACAAATGCAGCAAAAAAATTATAACATCTTTCGTCCGTGTAAATGAATGCAATTTCTACTAAAAACAAACAGAACAACACCCCCACCAGAATATAAGAAAATTAAATATTACTTCAGGACGTAGGCGACTTTGGATTTCCATAGCTTCTTTTCTATTTAATATCTTTAAACTATGTAATTCCATAATTGTTTTGAAAATAGTAATTTCCAATTAACTTCTCAGCAGTTTTGTTGAATTCAGAATTGTCCTCCTAGATTGGTTGCTGAACCAGTACGCCATACTATTAATGTATAGCTAGTAAGCAAGCGAAAGGGGTAGAAATGAAAAAACAAGAAACATGGATTCATGCCTTTCCCAAGATGATGAATGCAAAATAAAGGCAACAGTCACCCCTGAAATTTGAACTCGGCCAACCCATTCCATTTTCTGTAATGATAGTTTGCTTTTCTATTATTTTTATGCATTTGTAGAATATTAATACATTATCATTAGATTTTAGAATTGTATTAATTACTTCTTAATTTTAGCTGCTATTATATCGCAACTTCTTTTAAAAGAGATACGAGTTCAATCCTCGTCGGCGGCATATTCTTTATTTCTTATATGCACTGTTTATTGATGTTCAGATAATAACGATTTTATGAGTTACATAAAAATTAACTAAAATTGAAATTAGAATTAGTTGAAATATTAATTAAGAATTCACGCTACATCATCTAATAATAAATTCAAGACAATATTGTGAGGATATATAAATATAAAATATATACATAAAGAATCAAAGCAGTGTGATTACATTTCAGCTTCTGTCGCCGGTTGTTTTGGTGACCCAACCGGTAAAGCAGCTGTTGTGCTAAGACAGATTTCTCAAGCAAAAATAAATACACACCAAGAGATGATGACCGTAGACAGTGCGATAATATTCAGCTAAAATTAAAAATAGAAAAATTCAACGATGGTAGAACAGAATGAAATTCTTTATGATACTTTCTACACATTTCTACTCATATTTAACATTTAAATGAATAATGAGAATAATTGGTATTAAAAACTAGAAAGCTCTGACAATTAATCTAGTCCTACGCATTTTGAAAAATATATGTCATTGGTTATTCACTGAGTCGTATCATCAAAAGACAATGCGATTTTAAATTGGTTTAAAATATAGAAATTTCATCTTACAATTTATTATTCGTTCTCAGTAATTATCTTGTTACGAAAAGACAAATTCGGTTATAAGTGCAAAACAGAAATATATAATATCCAGAATATCTGTTTTAAAATAATACAGGTCCGACAAGTGGCAGGTGACACCTGCATGTGGCTAACATTCATAATGCTACACATTTTGTGAACAAAGTTAACAATATCTGTAATTTATTTTTCATAAACATGTGTGTGTGTGCGCGCGCATGCGTACGATTCTCGATTAATTACTCGTTAGAGACTTTCTCGTCATTTCCCAATCATCTTGTGCTTGCTTCATTCCTTCTCCCCAATTTCTAAACTTTCGGGATACAAATCAACAACAAGCGTTCTTACTTTATTTAGCGCTTCAAACTGAATCGGGCAAAATTATATATGAGTTTGATTTATTCAACATTCTCTAACCTCGATTCACGTGAATTTTATTTATTTATACTAAATAAAGAAAATAAAGGCACGCCTGCACCGTGAATCCTAACAAATATCGAAAAATGCATCTCTATGTGTTATTCACTTTATGTTGAAGCCATTTTTGCTCAATTCTGTGAATGAGGTACATATTTTCAGTTAGAATAAGTTAGCAATGAAGAGCATTAGAAAAGTACATCGGTGATATTGATTTATCCAGTATAATAAAATGCTATTGAAACTGGACTCAAATTAGAATACAAAACACTTCCAGTGTAAGAACCACATAACTTCTCCTTAACATCTACATATTTGTAAATGATACTAAGTTATATAAAACAATTCCAGACACCTGACATAAATCATACCTGTTCAATACTGGACAATGAACCAAGTGAGAAAACCAAAGAAAATATATAATTCCATTTTATACAATTTCAAAACAACGAACTCGGAATATAATGGAAACATGAAGATCTTTGTAAGCAAGCCCTATGTAATGTTTTTGGTATTTATTAACGTCAAGGCATAAGATAGTTCAAGGGAACTGAACTCACAACAATTGTCATGATTTACGAAACTAATTTGCTAAACATTTTTTTTCAATTAGAATCGTCATGTTTAAGTGTAGATTTTTACAAAAAATGCAATTAACTGAATATCAATTTATACAACCTTCAATGAGTCAGGAAATATCTCCAGAGAAATACGATGGTGGGCTGAAAAGTTCATAAGCTGACTATGATGAAGTGATGCTAGAGCTGTGAAATATCGCATGCATTAATTTAAACACTTCTTATTAATAACTGCATTGTTTCTTTCTAGGTAAACTGTTATCAGATTGTTCAAAGACTTTAAAAGGAATCGATAGTGACTCTTCTTGAATATGAACAAAATTTGCTGTGGTGTTTTTAAGTACTTTTATAAATGGGGACATTCATGCTGACATTCATGCTGACATGGCTGCTACGTAAAGAAATGACACTCCAGCTTTATCAACAGTGTAAAAATGGGCAAGTAAATTTAGAAGAGGAAGGGAGAGTCGAAGATGACCCAAGGCCCGGATGTCCTGCAACTGCTACTACTGTAGAAAACACTGATCGTGTTCACCACATAGATGACAGGCAAATCCAATAGCCAATGTTATTTGCATATCCCTTTAAGAGACTTGGCGTGACGATGGTTTCTTCTCGGTGTGTGCCACGTCTTCTGACACCTTATCAAAACTGAATCAGTTGATATATACCACAAATATATGCTACAAATCTCTGGAGTCCTTTCTAAGTCAAGCATTAAAAATTAATTATATCATAAAACGATTTACATAGCGATTGGTCTGAATATCTACACATACTCATCACACCACGAAAAAATCTGACATTGTTTGAAGCCGATCCAGCTGGTTTCCTTGAATATTTCCTAACCCAGGATGAGTGTTGGGTTCATCACTTTGAGTCAAAACAAAGAGACAATCCATGCAGTGTAAACACCCCTTCTCATCTGTTCCAAAGAAAGACAAGGTCATTTCATCTCTAGAAAAGGTTATGCCCTCAGATTTGGGGGATGTATATAACATTGTGTTTATTGTCTTTAAGAGGGGGGAGACAAAAAATAAAAATAAAAAATAAAAATTTCCCCATCGTCATAAATCTTACAACATTAGAAGTATTTTTATAAGAAACGGTTATCCTCCGCCGGTTTTCCGCAGGATAATCTTTTCGGGAAAATGAGAATAAAAGGTTTGGGCCATTAAAATGCCCCGCCTATTTCAAAGTACCTTGGATTGGTCTTAATGGTCAAGCCATTATTGACAAGGTCTCTTCGATTATTTCTTGTAATTTCGGGGCTTCGACTCCACGTATTATTTTCTCTACACGATCTACTTTTCTTTCATTTCGTAAGGTGTCCTGCTTATCTTGCAGTTAAGAAATGTTGTTTATAAATTTAAATGTCGGTGTGGTGCCAACTATATAGGCCGGACGATCCAAAGATTGGAGGTTCGCATGTCACAGCATGTACCCAGTTTTATTCGTGAGCACCGCCCTATTTCTGAGTGTTTACAAATACCCGAATCTGCCACTGGTGAACGCTTGTTAACTATAAAGGAATGCGATGACTCTTATTCTGCAGGCTGTTTTTCTGTTTTGCACAGAGGTCGTTCTCTATTCCACCTCATTCTTCTTCTGGGGGCTTCTCTGTGCAAACAAAGATATCTCAAGCTTCAATTGGGTTTATTTGTCTCTCTTGGTGAAGGTTTATGACGATGGGGAAATTTTTTTGTTCCCTTCTCTTTCTGAACATTACCTAATTTTCATCCCCAATTTTAAATTTTCTTCCGACATATACCCATGACTATTTTTGTCGGACGAAAGGCTTGCCTTTGGTTTTTCTTTTTTTAAGCGGATCTTTTGATCTTTTTTTAAATCTCCCTTTTTCTGTTTTTAAGCGACACCATTAAAATATTTGTTTTTATAATTTGCCATTTCCCACCATGGTCCTTCTCCTTAAGTATATATATATATATATATATATATATATATATATATATATATATATATATATAGGGAGAAAGTAAGAGGAGAAAGAGACGCGCATGTATACACACACACACACACACACGCATACACATACACTCATATATATATATATATATATATATATATATATATCAACCAACCAAAACGATCTAATAAATTTCTATTGTCATCAAAACAACAAAATAAAATCCGTAAAATTGTAGCCCTCAGTATTTACATGAAGAGGAGAAATATATTGAAAATACTTTAACGCTTTTTCAGTACCCTAATTATTTTATATTAATTGCGAAACAAAGGGTATTAAAAACATTCGAAAATAGAAACGCCTCTCCTGACAAACACAATGAATAAAAAAATATACCAACTCACTCTATCATATCTACAATTGGAAAGAATCTATCTAAACTCAATATAAACTTTGCTATTAATATATCCAAAACAATAAAAGAATTAGTCAATACTAAACAAAACAATAAGCTAAAACCTAAAAGATATATTTGTTAGATTGTCACAAAAATACACAGGAGTAACCTCAAGGAATCTAAATAAGAGGTTATACGAACACAAAAGTGACATTTTACGAAACAATACATCAAATGCGTTGGTTGTCCACCAACCACAATTTTGACATAAAAAATGTTACTTTGAAAAAGAAAACAGTTCACTACGACGAAAATGTCTACAGATTGCCTTGATCACAAGGTCATCTATAGTAAATTTGCGCCCTGACTCTTACATTTTACCATTCCTAGCAGAACTTCTGTTGTCACGATGTGGGATATGTAATAATAAAAGAGATGGAAAGAAAAAAGAAGAATTTAAATGAAATCGGCTAGATAAAAAAATAATTAAATTTAAAACACCCAACATCCCTCGTTCGTGCGCATGTTTAGTCGCACCAACGTAACAAATATAATTTGATAACGTACTAAATGGCGATACGTGTCAAAAGAAAAATTTTTACACTATTTCATACATTTCCCCCTCACACACACACACACACATACACACACACAGACATATATATATATATATATCAGTATCTGATCCTTTTTGGCCGAATAGTCGGGCAACGTGGAGGAGGAAATTCATTGGAGATGAGGACAGAGAAATTTTGTCATATTGTTTTCTTATGTAATTTTGTTTTGTTCCGTACTTGATTTTATTTAAGCGTATGACACGCCAATTTTTTATTCACTAATCATTTTTTCATTCCTTCTCTCCTAATGGGTTCGCCTATCGTCCGGTTCACACTTTTCCGCGGTCTTTTGAACATAAGAAGTTTATTCATTGTTTGCGGTTCAGGATTGAGTTTCCGGTTGCTTCTAAAGTTTACTTCAACTCTATACTCTTAACGTCTTCGCCTGAACATTGAAGTTTTATTCACTAATTATATTTTCTATTCCCCAAATAGGAGTAGATACGTTTGCTTCTTGTCCGATTCACACTCCTTCCCAGTTTTTTGAACAGGAGTAAAGATTTATCCATTGTTTCCTGTTTAGGATCGGGTTACCTTTTTCCTCCCAAAGTCTACTTCACACTAATGTATCCGCTCCGAATGTCTCCGACTGAACTCTGAAATGATATTCACTAATTAAATTTTGACCTCTTCAAGTCTAGAGACTGTTATCTTTCTTGCATAGCTCACAAGGACTTCACTTCTTGCTCTTTCTTACGCTAATACAACATCACACAATTATCCTCTACCCTGAGCGGCTCTTGAGCCTTGTATCGGGTGACCATTACTGTAGTGTGTATGTTTGTGTGTATGTGTGTGCGCGTGCGCGCGTGTGTGTTTTTGTGTGTGTCTGAGTCATTGTTTTACATGATATATTCACGTAATAGAATTTACATGGAGTAATGTTATAAATTTTGAAAGTAGTTTAATGAATAAAATAACGAACTTTTCTCTAGAGCTGAATCTAGATTTTGTTAAATTAAATTAAGAAAAATTTGAACTTCAAAACTTAGTCAAATGAATCTTACTTTTTCCTCTCAACTTTCTTCTTTTGTTCAGTGTTTTGCGGGCTGTGTATGTGGGATGGGTTTTATAACCAAAGAGACATCAAAGTAGGAACTAAGTATTTAATTTTAGAATAAGTTAATCATGTCAGAGACAAAGAGCCCGACAACACCTACGACAAGCAAAGTAAATGCAAATGGCGTAAAAAGTTTTTTCATTTTTTTCTAGTATAGAAAGAAAAGGAAAAAGGAAAATGTTAAACGAGGTTTCTATAAATGTTTATTTCAATTCATTAACCAAGGCTGACACGTTACGAAAGATAGATTCCGTTTAAGAAAGTAACTCCCCGTTTGCAGAGGAGCAACTGATTTCACATTTTTTTAAATGTTTTGCTCGTACTGAAATGACGTAACTTTGATGCGTGGGTGAAAAGGCAATCTGTATGAATAGGAAAAAAATGAACGGGGAAGTAAGTAGCTATGAGTTTGTTTTTGTATAGTACCTTGCCAAGTGGGTTTGGCCATGTATGGTTGGTTTTGCATAGGATCAGATTTAGACGACTGATTTCACGGACTGTATTAAACAATTCATGCACAAACACATATACGCCGATAAATAATATGTAGATGGAAAAAACAAGCAGCTACTTATGAAAAGTTTTGCTTTTGTAACTTGCATTTAGAAGTTTATTTGAGCGCCTATCACAAACTTTAAAATAGTGTGCTAAATTACTACGCTTTCCATTTAATAAGTCTAACATAATGGATGCACAAAATATAGTTGCTCATCACTAAAACGTTAACATTTTTGTAATACCATTTTGAGAATTGGGTTGTAAAAGCGAGATTCTGTAACTTTTAGAAGTCTTGCCTATTTGTATTTGTTACGAAGAATTTGTTTTTAATTCAAAGTCAAGAATAATGATTTATGTCAGATTATTCTACAAGTGTTACTGGTACCATGTAAACCAATACTACCTGCTGCATGGTTGAGTCATCAGCGACTAAAAAGGTTCATCTCCCAGGCTATTTTGGTGAGAAGGGTGGTTAGACACACAGCAGGGTTAAAAACATGTAAAAGGGCGGATGGATCTTGTAGGGTCAATGATCATCTAATATAATGGGCTTTATAGCACCAATACAGCCAGTGTTATGATGCTACGACAGTGGCCGGGGTTGGAGATTCCTCCGATGGAATCAGCAGTCATGTGTTCATGACCAAGGGGAGACTTCAAGTTGGAGGACATCGGCTGCGGCTTGACCTGACGATGAATGTGCTTTACCAGTTTTTGTTTTTTTGGTTTTTGTTTTTTTGGTTTTTGTTTTTTTGGTTTTTGTTTTTTGTTGTTGTTTTTTTGTTTTTTGTTTTTAGATAAAACATACTGAGTGTAAAACAATATATCTCTGGTTTTCAATCCCGTTATGTGAGGGAAATTAGTTAGGTGCTGAGCTATGCAGTCATACCTGGTCATGGAACTGATGATGATGATGTATTAAAAGAACTTAAAATCACAAATAGCTAATTGGTATTTGATTTAAAAACGAAAAATGATAAATATTTCTGTGCATTTACGTCCTCCTCGAGATATAAATATTTTTTGCCAGTCTACAAATCTCTAAAGAGATTCTTTTGTATTTTTAAACCCAACAATGTTTGCAATAAGCATTTCTGAAAATGGCTTACTGGTGTCGTATCAATCAAGAAATCAATTTGTAATCTGCAAACATTAAATAGAAAAACATTGCATTCAGGGAATCAAACGAAAAGAAAATTTTGTCTCAACTGCTCTTTCATATTTCTGAAAAAGCCTCTAATATAAGAAAATTATTTTAAAATGTCTTTCCGAAATATAATTTCATCAAAGAGGAAATCACATAAATTGATTGAATATTTCTAAACGCATAATTTTAAATTAAGACAGTTTACATTTAGGTTGTTTTTCGAATTCATTTTGAATATAGAATATCCCATAAGTTCTTCGAACTACCAAATTCATTGTTATTGTTCTTTTTGTTGTTAGTACAACGTTTCGAGTATCTTATGACCTTCTTCAGGTGTCATAGCTGGATAAATATTTATGAAGATAGAAGAGAATAGTGGTTTGTATTACGGAGTAATTTACTAACTACAGGTGTGGATAGTTCAGAGAGTTAAGATTAATTTTTATCTGAAATTTTCAGTGTATGATGTTAAATCTATATGATTAATACTGAACTAATGAATTGAGAAGAAAGGAGATTGTGCTGAAAAATAAGTATCTGTGTAAAATGAATATTTGTCTTTATTTTCTTCAATTTCTTTTCTTCTTTGTAATCTCTCTCTCTCTCTCTCTCTCTCTCTCTCTCTCTCTCTCTATCTATCTATCTATCTATCTATCTATTTTTCATTACTGCTTTCTTCTGTTCCTTTTAGTCATCCTTTTTTGCTCTTGTCAACTATGTCTCTAATTCCTTGTCATTACTTCTCATTTTTCTTCCGTGAAAATTGAAAGTGGAAAGTAAGTGACTAATGTTGCCTTTATCAACAATTCATTCCAAACACTTGTTATGATGGAAAGTCTGAGTGTATCGGGTTGCTAATGGAAAGGTTGAAAACACCAAGTCAAACACAACACCAAAGGAAGTTATCAATCTAACCTTGATAAAATATGTGGTAAAACGAGACATAAACATCAAATACAGTATAAAGACACAAACCCAACTTCAGAGGACAAGCAAAGAGACAAAAGATTCCCTTACTAATCGGTATTGTTACTACAAAGTCAGAAATAATGATAGTGAAACAACATCTAGAAATAATTTATATTGTTTGCATTCGAAATAATGTTCTCGTCTTTGTTATTATTGTCGCAACATTTCAACCGTTGTATCTTTCAGCTTCTCTCAGATGTAATCTTCAGGATAATTTCGGGTAACCTTCAGGGAATTTCAAACTGAACCGTTTATTTAATCTATATAGGTAGATTGTTCTCGTTCTGCTGTTTATGTCCGTCTTGTTCTTTTTTGTGCTCAGTTATTGTGCACCCAGTTTCCACTGAATTCGAGTCTGTACTACTCGAGATTGATCTCACAATTACGATGGCACTAAATTCACAAACCAGCAGTAGTTTTTGTAGAACTGGAATCTTAAATCTAACGTTTATTGCTTGCTTAATGCTGCTGTTGTCACTGCTGCTGCTATTGTCACGCTTATCCTACTTTGCCACCGCTTCACTTTCCTTGCTGTTGAAGACTTGCTATGAAAGATGTTCGTTTTTACTGGTTGCTCAATTTTTGAAATATCCACATTTACTAAATGAGTATAATTTAAAGGATTTGCAACCAGAATTTGATTACTGAAGTTAAATATCATTTTGTCTTTCCAGTTTTAATAGTAATATTGGGGTGTCTGGAAAGTTCATGCCGATTTTTAGTCATCTATGTTCCAACCCGTTAGAACTTGTTAAATTTATCATTTAAGAATATGCTTACATTTACAATTAAAGCACACTTCAAACTATCTCTTGTCCAATTACTTAATCCTTATTATTTACACGCTCCGGCCTTCTTCAGGTGCTAGGAATTTTGAACCGAAACCATTATTTCGATCACTGGGTTATAGTGTAATACCACTTCCGGATGCCATGTAGTTATCTTCCCTTAACTCAACTCTCTAAGTTATTTGTTCACTACCAATATTTATATGTCCTTGAGGATATCATTGCATAAATTTCTGAGACTTATAAATCTAACGACTCAGTAATGATTTGTTTTTAACCAGAGCTCATATTGCAATCTTTGAAGCTAATGATTTTCTCTAGCACTCCATATTACTATATTATTCATTTCTATACTTGGCTGGCTTAGGAGATTTTTGCGACCTAGCATATGCGCTAATTCCTTAAGTTTACGTAGTTTCCAATGCTGTTTTCTATCAACTTCATTCCACAGGACGCGGTGATACCTTTTCTCCCTCCATAGATGGTCAGCTACGCCTGATTTTTCTATCTCCCCTCATGTTACGGCCTGGCGATGTTCTTTGAGCCTTACCTTAAGAGAGCGGCCCGCTTCTCCCTTATATTTCTTTTCACAGCTACATAGAATGTCATATACACAGTCCTTAGTCATGTTCTATTCTATTGGATGTCTTACCCAGGAAAGGTATCTGCGAAGTGTAGAAGCACTTTGAGAAGGTCATTTTGATGTTATATAGACCACAGATCCTTTGTATTTTCTCCGATAACCTCTTCACACAGGGTGGACAGACCGAGACAGTTTTCGGAAAGTTGTTATCCTCATGCACTCTCTCTTTCATTGGAAATGTTGTCATGTACCCTGGGTAGTTGCTACGTTGCAGGTTACTGCTTTTACCAACCATTTACTGTTCATATATCTTCTGACTTTTGCTCGATTTTGAAAGCAGCGGACTGTCACTTTCTTTACATTGTATGGGTGATGGGAATTGATGTTGAAGAATTGTCCTGTAAATGTTGGCTTGTGGTATACGGATGTCATAAACCCACTCTCTGTTCGTGATATTAGTACATCCAGGAATGTTTCTTGTCGATCTCTTCTTACATCGTGAACTTTATCGATGATCTTATTTAGTTTATCAGGTGTGGCCAGAGTATGAAGGTGTCATCAACGTATTTCAACTATAGAGTTGGCTTCAGTGCTGTGAGTTTTAATGCCATCTTTTCGAAGTATATATGTTAGCCAATGATGGTGATAATGGCAAGCCCATTGCTGAGTGTGTTGTTTGTATACAAAACGTCAGTAGCTCTTTCAGGTTATCTTGTGGTATACTAGTGCGTTCTCCAAAGAATGAGTCTGAGGCTAGTCTGTCCCTGAAATACCGATACTGCCTTCACCGTGGGTACCTTAATGAAAAGACACATCACATCCAGGATCCCCATCTGGTTGCATTAGATGGGAGCATTTTTTATTGGTTCCACGAAATTAGCGAAGTATATGATGGAGATTTTTCCTATCAGTGAGTCAATTACATCCACAAAGAAGCGACTCAGAGGGTGGCACACATAGCTTTGGGTGCTAACAATGGGCCTGAGTTGAAAAAACACCTTTGTGAACCTTAGGTAGAGCATACATGTGAGGTAGTTTGCTGCAGCGTTGAGACAACTGACTGTATGTCTTAGGCTGCAAGTGATCCTTGTTCTTGGTTACGATCTGCGACAGCTGTCGTTCTGTTTTCGGTGTAGGGTCTTTACTTTGTTAAAGCAACCACTTCTAATAAAACCATCCAGTTTCTCGGTGTATTCTGTTTTGTCCATCACTACAGTTGAATTGCCTTTATCAGCTGGTAGTATGATGATGTTCTCATTCTTCTGCGGGGACTTGATTGCTAGCTCTTTCTCTTGTGTGATGTTTGATTTGAGCGGCTTGACTTTCTCTAATGTCTGTCTCACTTTCCATCTTAGCTCATTCGCCTGAAACTGAGGAATGTTTAAGGCTATTTCCTCGATTCTTGCAATGATGTCCAAGTATGGTATCCACTTGATGGTCGTTGAAAAGTTGAGACCCTTGTGTGAACCGCCACTATTGCTTCGCGTCGACGTACAAAATATCCGCGGCCAATCAGTAGTTGATCACTTCGTTCCGAATTCAGTTCTGTCTCACGTTGTGTTCGATTGATCACAAAGACGGTTGGTGTAGAAAGTCGCTGATGATCTAGACAAAGCTGGGAGCCACAATACGAAAAGGAAATCTTTGTGAAATTAACAATGAGGTGTTTATATATACGTTCTTTTTTGTACAGCATTTGGATAGAGGTTATCACTTTTGCATGCAGACAACTATAATTCCAAACCACGGCTTCTATAGGATGTAACACTTTATTTAGTACCAGGCTAACGTCGAAGGTTCTTCTGAGGCAGGCAGTCACGTGACAACACGTCTGTCGTGTTAACTCGACCTATACCGGTTCAATTCTAAACTCAACTCTCACTCTCAACATAACTGTCTGAAAGCCACCGACTCTTCATTATATTGAGCCTAGCATCCAGTGGGGGTGGATATGACGTACTCTGAGTACGCTTAGCATTTCCAAATGACCAATGAGAGATCCTCCTTATGGTCATCTGATCAACCTCGTCTCCTTCTCTCCTGTATGAGTGCCTCTAATCACTATCTGAGGGGTGTGGTACGTTTCTCCGACTTTTCCGAAATCCCACCGGCTTTTTCTCCATCGGTCATCCAATACTCCGTCTCCTTCTCTCCTGTGTGAGTGCCTCTTACAACAGCCTGATGAGCGTGATCCATCCCAAACAACCAAATCTAATTTTCGCTCCAAAATTTCTTTCATATCGAACCTTTAGTGTGTAGTCGTTTTTCACATGTGTGTTTTATCATTTCCATGCTTTTGACAACAAGTAACAAAATAGGAGACAGTCCTTCGTATTGATACATATTTAATTATCTAAGCCTTCTAGCTTTGTATACAATCGTCGTAAGAAATTATCTAGCTTCGGTCGAAAGAAAACACCATATGTTTCTTTTTTTAATTATCAGTGTTGCAAAATTCCCTAAAAATAATTAAACTTTATTTCTGAGAATTCTTTTTTTTCAGTCTCTCTTTCTGACCAAAGCTTGTCCCTGAGTGTCACAACATTCTTTTCACAATTTCCATGCAAGGGAAAGATTCTGTTTCAAATAAAATCTTAGAAAATTGTCATTTTATCAATGGTCGTTAAATTGTTACAATAACCGAGAGACTCACTTTTCGTGATAATGGCTATTCCGAATTCGGTGTCAAAAATCATACAGAATTTTTATCCTTCTGATCGAATTTTTTAGCCAGCATTCAAGAGTTATAAAAAATTATCTCGAGTGGTTATTCGTTTTTGGTGGCGGTAATTTTATTTACCATTTTTCTTGGGTGGTCATCTTAGAATATCCTTCATCTAGCTTCTAGCAGATGAAGAAGAAAGAAAAATATTCAATTATTATCGCTTCTCCTTCTCTTCCCCTTTCTTGGTACCAGAAATAATGTTATATTTGTTCAGCACTGACACTTCTGTGGCACTCCGCTGATGATAACTGGTGTTGACAACTATCTTCATAGGGGAAGGGGTGATGAACCTCATGTGTCACCTACAGGTCTTTTAATCTATTTAACCTCTTGTTCTTGGTGGACCTTGACTGCATTGAATTGTTGCCTGAAGAATTTTTCCAGCTCGTGCTGGATCCTTTTTCGATCTTCTCCATCAGTGATTCTGTTGAGGAAGGCCTTCATCCTTTGGCAAATATCGAACTGTAATTTTTGTTTCATTCATCGGTTGTACTAAATTCGTTCTCGGACCAGGGTGGGTCACGCTTTTTCTGCAACCAGAACTAGCTCTCCTTGAATTGACGGCACGACTCTGTACCAAGCCTTCAGGGATAAGTCGTAATTACCTGCATCGGTGTAGTAATGTCAGGTGGTTTGATATTCGTTCCAGCTTCAGTTGGGGTTTTACTATTCGTCTCTATATTTTTAGTACATCGGGTTCGTACCGATCCTTCAGTATTTGTCTACACTTCTGAGATGAGGTAGTATTTACATTACTTACAGTTCAGACTGTTGTCCTCATTTTTATTGCCATGTTTACGAAGTTTCGGCCGTTGTACACTCCGGCTTTTTTCAGGTGCTAGGAATTTTGAACTGAACCTTTTATTTCGATCACTGGGTATATTATTCTAATTCTATGTACGATGCTACTTCAGGATGCCATGTAGTTATCTCTTTTTAACTTAAATCTCTAAGTTATTTGTCCACCACTGCCGTATTGAACTTACAACTCAAAATAAAGAGTTTAGTTCAAAGTTCATAACACCTGAAAAAGGCCAAAGCGTACAACAGCCGAAACGTCGTCAACATGGCAATAAAGATGATGACAACAGTCCAAACAGTGTAAATAAAGTAAATACTACTTCATCTCAGAAGCATAGACAAATCAACTAATGAAGCCGTCATATTATATATTAAAAGTTCTGAGGTTTGGTCATTTATTTAAATTATATGTTGTGTACAATGAAGGTGTTTTAGCTGGCAGAACTGTACGTAAGTGGTTTTGCAATGTTTAAAGTTGGTAATTGTAGCCTTATTGATGAAGAACGCTTAGACATATCCCTAATACAAATGACGACCGGATCTAGACATTAATTGAGAATAACCTGCATTTCACAATGCAGAAATTGACAGGAACACTAAATTTATCTAAATCCACCATGCATGGGAACTTAGATAAATTTGTATATTCAAATCGCTACGATGTTTTTGGTACAAAACGACTGAATGAAAAGATTCTTTTGGATCGCATTTCTATCTGTGTTTTGCCTTATAAACACAATGAAATTGCACACTTTTTAAGCAAATTTGATGGAAGATGAGAAACAGATCGTTTAAAACAATGTTCTGCGAAAGAAATTCTGAGGTAAGCAACATGAGCCAACTTTAGCCACCCCAAAAGCAGGTCATCATCCTAAGAAAGTTATGATATGTATCTGGTGGGATTGGAAAGGAATCCTGTACGATGACCTTCTGCCAAGTAACAAGTCAATTCTGAAAAGTACTGCTCGCAAATGGACGAAGGCAGCAATTCAAGAAATCCCCCGGAATTGGCGAACAGGAAAGGTGTTGTTTCTCATTAGGATAATACCAGAAATCACGTTTTTTTTTGTTTTTTTTTTGTTTTTTTTGACGACCTAGCAAAAATTGCTGCAGTTTGGCTAGAATACGTTACCTCACCCACCATATATTCACCTGACATGACTTCTTCGGATTTTCGTTTATTCAGGTCCTTGCAAAATAATCTCAATGGTAAAAATGTTAATTCTTTAGATAACATAAATAACCACCTTAATCATTTTTTTTTTGCCGAGAAACCACCGAAATTCTGGGAAACTGAATCTTTAAGTTGAAGAAAAAAAAATGTTGTGCAACAAAATGTTTCATATTTAGTTGAATAAATATTTCATTTTCTTTTGTGTTTGAATTTCCCTTAAAGATAGGTATGAACTTTCCAGACAACCCGATGTTTTTGAGAAATCAAAATAACGAACTCTTCATGCACGCAATTCGTAAAGTACTTGCAAAATAAGCAATATATAACAGTTTGAACAACTTTAAATAAAACATAAGTGACAATACTAGACAGGCTGAATAATGTTTCTGGATATCACCACCCACCTTTGCATCTATTCTTTTATAGAAAATTGTTCTAAAGAGAATGGTGTCCAACTTGTCTTTATTGGTAGAATGTTTGGAATGTATCATTTATGTATAGAGAATGAACAGCTACAAACACAATATCGTCTTTATGTATGAATATATATACACCCACTCACAAATGAGTTTTTGATTTACAACTGGCTTATAAAGTTTGCTATAAAGCAATATGTATGACGCAAGAATCTGCTTTGTGGTTGTGATAGTTGCTTATATTTTCCCACAGACGTCAACAGCTGGTGCTTGATCTCATGTAAAAATTAGTAATTTGAATACTGATTTTCAAAACCGACAACGTCTCTATATTTAGTATATTGACACAGCAAAAGCTTCTTAGATCTATTTCTCCCTATTAAACTTGTACAAGCTTAATAAATATTGATATAAAACAAAAAGAAATTATAAAATTAGCAATCGACGTATGTACATACGTATGTATATAATACTGGGTTCGATGGATAAATTGTTTAACTCACGCAAAAATGAAAATATCACTGACATCTCATTTTAAGAGATATATTTACCAAAATTACACTAAAATATCTTGAAATATTAAAGAGTAAATTTATTCAATGAAATCGCCATTGGCTTCAACAAAGGCCTTCAGATGATTTCGAAATCGTCTGCGTCTCTTCTGGACGGTCTCCTTGTTTATGTTGGGGAATACTACCATAATCCTTGCCTTGATTATTTGGTATTACAAGGAGTTTTGTTGGTCTCTCGCTCAACTGCGCCCCACACATAGTAATCAACGAGATTTAGGTGACCCGATAGATGAGGTGATGTGATCGCAGAAATTGTTTAACAGCAATGACTGTATTCTCCTGCATGTGTGGCATGATGCAGAATCCTGTTGCCAGACATAGTTTCTTCCATCAGCCACCCTCTTGATACGGAGAACCAGTACCTCCTCAAAGGCTCCGTGTTGAGTCTGGGGCCCTGTGGGATGATGAATGGAGGCATAACGTCACCATCACTAGTGATCTATCCAAACACATTTGTAATCACCATTAGACCTCAGATTGACACCTAAATACTCTGAAATGTTCGTATTAAAGCCTCCGGTGCAAATGTCAAGCAGAACTGCGTGCCGTTTCCAAATTTATGGCAGAGTGAATTGCGTCATGATGCTCTTTTTCTCACATAGGGTGCCCAACTGATCCTACGATACTGTGCAGTCGATAAAATCGAAAGCAAACAACACGCATGCGCGAAATTTTAAAAAATATATATAACGTGACGACAATTTCTCCATCGCATCTTGTATATGTCTGTTTTACATAGATTTTTTACAAATATCTCTACCAAAAAAAAAAAAAAGCTTTTAACACTTATCACATTATGTCTAAACATATCTATAAATAATGTATATGACAGAATTTATGATCATTTTGTATTCACGTGCATCATGGAATCGACGGAGGTAATTCTTTGCTTCTGTTCGCAATCAAAAGGGAATTTAAACATCATCTCACTTTGATGTTTATGTGGCAAAGGACATGTATTTTTACAATGGGATCTCATGTATCGGTTTCTATTTAAGACCGCTTTTATAAAATTTTATAAAACAACAAAGACGATGACAATAATCTTAATCAAACAAAAGAAACACATACACGTACACGCGTGCGCGCGCGCGTGTGTGTGTGTTTTAGAAAGATTAATGTCATCGTCTTTGTTATTTTACCTTTTTTAACGCAACGTGTCGGTCCTTCCACGGCTATTATATTTTTTAATTTCCAATCTTGCTTGCTTTGACATTCCAAAATACAAAAGGCATCTGATAAAGGCTAGAGGGTGGCCGAAAATTTGTGAAGAAACAGAAATCATAGAATTTATCCGAACAAAGGAAGATAAAATTACTATACGCAATTTAGTTTAATTTATATCTATAATTTTCTTTAGTTGTTTAATTTTTTTTTTTAATGAAATTTTATTTAATATGCATGTCCAGAGGATTTGTATATATTTAATTTAACAATAATAATAATAAAACAACTCTGGTTAATTTCTTTATTTCTACATATTACAAATAAAAAATCATTGAATCTTTAGAAATGACTTTGGTTATGTTACGGATACGAAAATAAATGCTATCAGCTATAGGTTTAGAAACGCCCGAAAAAAAGGCTTCTACAGGACAACAGTCTAATTTGTTAAAGCGTTGGTTCGTGAATTTTAATGACATAGTAATTGCGAGTTCAATCTCTAGGCTAGGCCGTATGTTTTTGGACTCAGTGGAATCGTTTAATGCATTACTAATACCTTTTTATCACAAGAACACGCTTATCAAATGTAAGAAGCTAAATGCCATTTTCGTAAAAGAAGAAAATAATTTTCAAGAATTTTTCATAGTTAAAATGTCTCAGGGAACATGATTTGTTAGCATTATATGTTTTTCAATCTTGACATTCTCTTCAACTATTTTAATGGTGATAATCCTTTATGGCCAATATAGTAACTGTTGAAAAGATTTTAGTTTAATCAGACAACTAGGTGGAAAGTTATTCTAATATAGTTAATTAAAGATGAGACAAATAATGGATGACGATCACTAAGTTTATTCTGACATATGATATAATTAATGTATCACGAGATTTTTCAGTTCAAATAGATATTCGTGAGTTATCGGTATTCTATTACTGTTAGCAGACAGTAATTATTTTAATTTAATATTCCATTATTAAAGGCAAATAAACTTTAGTTTGTCAACTCCGATGATAGACCCCACGGGACACTGAGAAATCTTTATCTTTCGTGATGGTCTTGTATGTTTTAAAAATTGTTTCACACAAGGAGTTTAAAACTATGTTTACTTGTCAAAAATAAGAGAGAAAATAGAAAGACTTTGCTTGTTTTTTATGCACAGAAAAATTTCATAGAATATAATTATTGAAATTATTCAACAATTGCATTTTTTTTGTTTACAACGGATGCAATTAGAAACTGTAATTAGCCTGCACTGATAACACACATGCTCTACTGCTTCAAACGAAAGAATAAATGACTGTAAAAGATACAACAATGGAAGAATCATAAGATCATTGGAGGATTAAAGTATCGCACGATAACTTCAAGAAACGATGCTTTTATAACAAACATTACACGCAAAAAAAGAGATCGTCTAAAAAGATCTCTACTGTCCACAAACTGTTCACGGTTATGTTTAATGTGCTACTGCAAATAAAATAGAAAACTAATCCTGAATAATACGAACTGAATTTTCTGAATTATTGTACTTTTACAACCTCCAAGAAGGCACTATATATTTACTTCCTCCACATTAAAATTCATATTTAAACTCCATAGCTCTAAACTATTATATCAAGAAAAATCAACATCAATAAATGCGTTTACAATTTAATTCAATTTTAAGAACCACTAATATTAAGTAGAATATAAATCCGTGGCAATTTGATGGCAAAACTGATTAAATTTCATTCTTTGGTGTTTTGATTTCACAGAAATTCTACAAAGTAATATCATATGTAAAGATATTTTTCTAGGTACACAATTTAATTATAAATTATAAAAAGCTAGTTCAGAATTAGTTGTTCTTTTGATGTTTGTCCTTTATTTACTTGTGTCTCTCTTTTGGAGACAACTGATATTTGCTGTGATTTGTTTTATCGCAATTCTTTGTCTCCACCTAGTATTCCTGGATCTGTAATTGTTAAGTTGATGAAATTTGCTATGTCGTCTGTTGAATTTAGTTTCGATAATACTATACACCGACAGATTGATGGGTTTGCTATGGGCTCCCCTTTGAGTGCGGCACTGGCCAATATTTTTGTGGGTTTTCACGAGGAGAGAATACGTAGTTGTGTACTTCATCCTCAACTGTATTGTCAATATGTTGACGGTACTTTTTGCTTATTTAATAATGAAATTGAGGCTAATCAGTTTCTCTCTTTCCTTAATGGTATTCATCCAGCCACGAGGTTTACGGTTGAGAAAGAATTTAATTCTCAACTAGCTTTTTAGTACATCGGACACCAATAACCTTTCTCACCTCAGTTTATAGAAAACCGTCATTATCATTATCATGTTGTATACGCGCTGGAATTTCTTTTGTCCTAGGAAACTTAAGATAAACATTATTAAAAACCTCGTTCATAGGGCATTAATGATCTGTTCGGAGTCTTTTCTGGATGATGAAATCAATTTTGTTATGAAGAACTTGCGTGGTTTAGTGTATCCCCCTAGTACTGTTCATTCTGTCATTCGTGGCAAGATTGTGGAGTTCAGAAAGGTCAAACCTTGTACAGTTAAAAGGTGCCCTGTTTATCTTAGACATTACAAGATTGGAGCTAGTTGTGAAAGATTAAATAGATAAATTTCATCTAGTGTTCGTAACTGTTTTTTCTCGGCTGAGGTTTGTATAGTTTTTCAAACCCGGCCTATTTTTTGTTCTGGGCGCAAGAATGTTCTCCCTCCCCACCAAGTAAATTCTGTTATTTATAAATATAGTTGTGGTTGCGGTGTCAACTACATAGGGAGAACTACTCAGCGCCTAGATATGAGAATTAAACAACACGTTTTCACTAAGATCAGAAATCACAAAATGACTTTGAATGAGCTTGTCTCAAGTATTTACGGTTCCACCATATGTGGGCACCTGTTAAATAACAGAAAGTGTGCTGCTGATTTCAATGTTAACTGGTTTACTTTTGTGTCCCGGTCACACTCTATATTTCACTTGAAAGTGCTGGAGGCTCTTTATATCGGGTCCCGCAAACCTTCTCTGTATAAACAGCGTGAATGTTTGTTAGAGCTCGCTATCATTTGTCATTAGCTCTTTGTTTTCTTTTCATAGATTTTTCCCACATTTGTGTTTTTTTTTTCTTTACATCAAGCATTTCATGGTTTATTTTATTCTAAGTTTGAATCTCCCGATGAGGCCTGAAGAGCGGGAGCGGAACTGGTTGCTTTGTTTTTAGAATGTCCTGTAATATCAAGCTACACTCTTTTATTTTGATAATATCATATCATTTTCTACATGCGAAGATTCCTCGACTTCTACTTGTATCCAGGCAGACCCAGTTTCTAAGGGTGATTGTGAAAGGACGCAACTTATGGTGGATATAAAAGTATAATTGTTTCAAAGTAAATAATACACGCCGGGTGAAATATGATATAGCATAAACGCGTAAATAAAGAATTTCAGTGAGTCTGAAACCATAGGAGTCAGTCAAGTTTAAGTGTTTACTCCTTATCAGTTCGAGTCTTGCCGCATGCCAGACGAGATTTTGTCTCTCTTCTAGAATTTGGATTTTTTTGTCTTGAAGTACTGTTAATGTTAAATATTCTTTGCTACGATATTTTTGAGAAGCATTTTTTAAGAAGAAGTGTATTTGCGCTTAGAAACACAGACGTTGGTTTAGAAGTTTGCAATGTGTTTTGTTGAAATGTCAAGCAAGTGCAATACGTTTGAAGTTGGAATTTCTGTTTTGTCTAGCCAGGGGTCAAAAAGGTTACGGTCCAGATAAATATGCACTGGAAAAAAGCTGTCAGTAGGACAGAAGTGACGTCTAGCTAACGGCTGTGAAGTAATTTTCGTTTGATTTTGAAAGAGTTTGATTTCACCCGTCGAAGTGGACGGATGTTTTAAATTTGGGTCTCCCCGATGTGTGTGTGAGAGGGTGTTGACAACTCAGACCAAAGAAACTCGAATTTACTCTACGGCAATTTCACTACTTTGTTTGAGAAGTTGTCTGTGTATGAAAAAGAAAAAGAAAATATATTTTATAGTTTATTTAGATTTGGGTCCTGTCCTATTGCACTGCAGATTATTATTAAAGATGTCGAGTTGACTGGTCCCCGACGAAAGGGATTTATGAAATTTGGACTGCAAAGTTTTAATCGTCACAGTTGCAGTGAAATTCGTCCAAATTCTTAGCAGTTTGATTTTCGACTTCGTGGTTGCAACATTCGTCCAGTCAACGTGGGGCCCAAACAGAAGTGTTTCCCAGAATAAGTATATATCCGAGACAGTGGTATATAACATTAATTTTCCGTTAAGATTAATTTCGTGTAGTTTAATTTCGGACCCGATCTGAGCCCTGCTCATTTCGACGCCTATTTGGCTGACTTCACCCGCCTCGATGCGGCTGGGGGCGATGGTACCATTACAGTGTGATATCTGGGAAGCGCTGAAGCCGGTTGACCGGAACAATACTCCTGGATTATATGGTCTTCCTTATGAACTATATTTGAGGCAGTCGTCCGTTTTCCTCCCTTCGATGTCACTGATTTAGAACAACTAGATGAAGTAGGGGTCTATACCACAATTCTTCACCAGGTGTATGATCAAGCTACTTTGTAAGAACAAAAAGGGCGGAGATGATAGGTAATTATTGGCCTTTTTGACGATGTTAAACACAAAGCTGAAGATTATAGCCAAGAAACTTTTGCCGGTCATTTGCGGTCTGTCCTTTATAGTCTGGTTGGCTCCGAGCAGACAGATATTGTGAAGGGAAGGATTATTCAAAACAACCTTCATTTGGTGCGATTGATTATCGAGCAAGTCGTCAGTGAAGCCACGCTGGTCAATTTAGATCAGTCCAAAGCACTCATTACGGTTAACCATCGATTTCTGGAGGCTGTCCTTTCCACTGCCGAATTCGGGCCGTACTTCCGCATCTGGAAGCAACATCTATATGCGTTCCTCGGTGCGCTGGTAGAAGTAAACGAAATAAGATCGGAACCTTTCATATTTTCTCGCTTCATTCGTCGAGGTTGTTCACTTTCGCCTTTGCTGTACTTGCTTGTATTGAAGCCTTTCGTTCGCAAGTAAAAGACAAATTCAGTTCTATGCTGGCGGGGTTCTAGTTCTTGTGTCGATTGACGAAGTCTGCAAATAAATCAGGGGGTATGAGACCGTGACAGGAGCCAAGATCAACCTCGATATCTGTTGGCTTCCGATTGAGTACGTGGAAAAAAGTTTCTCTTCCCGAGTCACTCAAAATACTCGGCTTATGTTTCCGTTCCGATCTCCTCTTGAAAATTAATTGGTCGGAGATGCAGGAGAAGGCCGATTTCACAGTTTGTCTGTAGTTCTGGAGGAATCTTTCCTTAAAGGTGAGGGCGGAAGTATATGCCTGGCACATCTACCCGATTCTCCTTTACCGACTTTTATTACTTCCATCTGCCATTCTAATGCCATAAGTAATGATCTTGTTTCCTTCTTGTGGGAGAAGCAAGGCTCACAATGTATGTCGGAAGATCTATTATCTCCACCCTTCTGAAAGCGGTCTGGGTTGAAATTAGTCAACATAGGCTTAACATCTTTCTAGACCGGATGTGTTTGTAATTAAATGAGAATGGCGAATTCCGGAATGAAGACGCCCATAAGAACTTCCTGAGAAGTGTGCAATCGTGCAAGGAGGAAGCCCGGTGTTTACTCCGAGGCAAGTGCGCCTTCTATCGTAAATGTAGGATTGCTTTCAAGTCTCTGACGTCCAGGCGTTATCCCGTCAGGCGTTATATCACGTGCTAATTATAGGATGATCTGATATATGAGGTTGATTTAACGAAGCAGGAAGCTCTTTTCATATGGTCTTGGGCACCTGGATAGAAATGCCTCGCTAATGACGTGGCACTCTCTGTGCTGGTGTTGAGAAGGACCCTCTGGTTCTATAAAAAAAACTTTGTTCGGCGAGATTGGAAAAATCTCCAAACTGCCTCCGCAGCAGTGAGTCCTTGAAGACCCTCGATTACGCCTTCTTCCACTGCAGAGTCGTAAGCCCGTTGTGCAAATTTATTGAAAACATCATGGTACGCATGCTTCGCGAAATGTTCTTTGTTCTCGAGGCCAGTTCTGTTTGTAATAATATCGTACCACCGTTGACTAATGCTGAGCACGATGCGTTCTTTTGCTTCCTAGGCGTTATGCGAGTCGTGAAATGGGCGACGCGACAGAAGGAATTCTATGGGGATGAAAAGTTTAGCTTTTCCCAATTAATATTTAGGCATTAGCTTAAAGTCAAGATTAAAGCGCAAAGGGAACGACTCCCTCTATCAGAATTTGGCAAAAGGTGGGTGAGTCTTGCGCATCTATGTCAAGTAAAAAGATCTGCGTTAGTGGCATTTTGATGCCGATTAGACATTAAAAATACTGGGAATTTCTAGAGTTAACATTTGCAACTCCTCCCAAAATAGGGTAGTTTTAGCTTGTTTTGTTCTTTTTTTCTGTAAAAGTTAACTTGGCTAGAGGATATATTCTCATTAACCGCTTTTTATTTTTCCTCCAATTTCTTTAGTTTAATTCCCACTCCTCTCCTCCGTTGGATGGCCAGAGTTCTCTGATGAATGAGGGACGCCTTCCGTTTCTCGAGTATTTTTTCATTTTTGTTGTTGTGTCTGCATAAGAGTGTGTTTGAGTGAGTTTTTGATCGATAGTTAGATATGGATATGAAAATGCAACTAGACTGGTAGTAGTATCACAGTAATTAATGACGTCACATGGAAAGAAATCAGAAGTCCTATATTAAAAATGACTTCCGAAGTCGAAGGGAGTTTCACGTAGGATATAGTGTGTAAAAGATAAGGCTTATATGTTATAAATACTACAAACTTATTCTGTACTGACCAGGTTGAATTACTTGAGCTTTGGAATTTACCTCTAGGTACCTCCACTAAATCGCTGGTAAAACAGCATAGTATGAAGGAAAAATGCCCCAAATTTAATAAAAATGAGCTTTTTCTATCAAAATGTTTATGTTATTATTAAGAGAAAAGATCAAAGTATTTTTAATTACTTTTTAAATTTATTTAATTCTTTCTAACACATTCGAAATTTTGGTAAAATTCTTGTTTTTATTTTCGTTAACGAGGAGCCAAATCGTTACGAGAATTTACAGTGAAAAACGTAATATTACATAACTCCGTTTTTTCCAGTGACAAAACACATTAATCTGGAAATTCTTGAAAAATCAAATAATTGTCGAATTTTAATTAAACTTTTAAGACTTATTCACAAATGAATGAAATTATTTTTGAAATCATTATTTTTAAAAAATCTTGGTAAAAATATTTTACATCTGTTACCTACCCTCCACGTAAATTCATGAAAGTTCAAGAAATTAAATTCTGCCGGCAAAACTGCTAAAAATGAGTCCTGCGTTTAGCTAAAAATTTAGCTAAACGCAGGGCCCATTGGGGAATGTAAATTATCTATTACTTTTTTCGGCCATTTAGCCCCTTTTGCCGAAAATCTGCTCCGAATAAGAAAATAAAAAAATGCAATAGAACTATGACACTATTTAATTTGATAAGTTTTTAATAAATAATATAAAATTAATGAAATTTTTAAAGAATTGTTTACATTTTTTTATTATAATAATTTATAAAAATTCAAAAATATTTTTATAATATTTCAAATTTTTATAATATTTCAATTTTAATATTTGTAGACGTTAGGTTGGTAATTTATTAAGTGAAGACTATATTTACTTATAAAATATTGAAAAAAGTTTAATACAAATCATCTAGCCATCGTAATTATAAAATATTTTTGAATTTTTTTTATTTGAAGTTTTTTTTGTATTGTAATTTTTATGTGTACATTAATAGATCATGTGTTTCACGGTTTTTTCCCCTTACAAGAAAATGATTTGTACAATTATGTCATCTGTGATCGCCATACACTTATCTCATCTCGCATATGTCGAGCTTTCATCGAATTTCAAATACGGGGAAAATGTCAGAAAGTTCAACTCTGTGTTTAAGAAATAGTTTTATTCTAAATTTCATGCTATAAATAAGTAATACTCGTGTAAATCAGATTAATTTAACTTTAAATTTTCTAATTTTTCAAAAATAATGTGTCACAGATGTATACTTTATTTTTGCAACATTTTAAAACCGAGAATTAACTTTTGTTTACAAATGTATCGATTGCTCAAAAATTACCGTAAAAACTGAAAAATTAACAAAATTCTCAAAATTTTAGATTCCAGTCAAGATAATTTCTGTTTGAATACATCAGAGTATTTTGCTTACTGGCAATAGTAAGTTTGATGATTTAGTTTTGAATTAAAACTAAAATAATAGTTTCAAGAAAACTTTTTTATTTTTAAAAATTCAATTTAAAAATTATTTATAAAAAATGAGTAGATGTACCTACTGTAAACGTTTATTGCAAAAATGTGAACAAGAAACTAGTTTTAAAAACAGAGTTAAAATTTAAAGGAAGAATTAAAAAATGTTTTCCGGGTGTTCTGACGAATGAGTTGGGTCGATGTTCCAAATTCAAAGCAAAATTTTAAGTTTCAACGTCTGTACTTAAACCGAAATGAGCAGAATTATAATAAGATTATATAATTATTATATATGATTATTTTAACTCGTTTTTCAAATGTCGGTTCTTCATTCACTGTATGAAGTTCATTAAAATATTTGTAATGACCTAGTAGCTAAACTATTAAAATTAATTCATTCTTGCGAACAGTTATACATCCTAGATGACCTTTTGCAGGATCAATAATAGATTTCCTAGTATTTATTCAGTACCACTTCCTCAATAATAACAAAAACTGATACTAAAATGGCCGTTCAAAAAGAAAAGAAAAAAGAAATCTTTGGTGTTATAAAAGTTTTAACATTTCAAAATTTCAGTCCTATGAAAAATAAAGGGCAGTTCTCAAACCAATTCCAATGTGTCAGTAAATATCTTCAGACACATAAAATATTTCTGTGTAATAAGATTTTGCATAGAACAGTTACAAATTTGCCTTTTATTATTATGGCTTTTTCTAATTGCTAACATTATTTGCTTATTCTTAAACTAGAAAATCCTGAAACGCGTCCATCGTCAATTTGTTTGCTGGGAAAATTATCCACTTTAGATCGGAACCACAAACAAAACCCAGAGACTTGGAGACGACATTCTAAACTATAACGAAAATAGTAAATTATAATATCGAGTTATTTTATTAGATGAATCAATTTTAATAATATAACTAGACTTAGACTTCAGTTGTGAACCAAATTTTCTCATTGATAGAAGTTATTTTTATGGCTGAAAGTATGGGAATAAATTGTTCATGCAGACATTCATCCAGCTCTTCTAACTCTGTAGCTATATTTGTACAATCAACTTCATTTATTTCAAGTTATGTCAGTTGAAAAGGTTCTATTGTTAATAATTGTTCTCCTTCGATTCACCCTGTAACTGGAATAAATCAACCAAGTCTCCACTAAACCACGCCACAATTTTTAACACAGCAAAGCAAAAGCAGCAGGCAAAAGTATGTCAACTTAAGCATTGCTCTTTAAAAAATTATTCTGCGCTATGACCCTTCAAAAAAATGGCATAGCATAAATTATGAACACAGGTCATTGTCTGAAAACTGTTCCCATTTTATATCATTAAATACAACTCCAGGGATGACCACCAAACTTTGAAAAATGTTTTAAAAGAAATTCATATTTTTTCAAAATAAAATCACGCACTTGGAACGCCGCAGTTTATATATATATATATATGTATGTGTGTGTGTGTGTGTGTGTGTGTGTGTGTGTGTGTGTGTGTGTGTGTGTTAGATATGCTTTTGAGTGAAGCTGCCAAGCTCTCATGGGGTAGCGGTTAAATTAGTTGGAGCATTCAACATGGTCTCCTTAAAACAAAAGTTGCGTGAGCTCAAATCTCTCCGAAAGTTTTTCTTTTATTTCTGACTCTGCGCTGTCTATTGTGGCAAGAGTAAAAGTTGTGATAATAAAAAAAAACAAGTAAATATGAAGGTGAATGTAAATACTAGTCAAAATGAATTACAAACGTTGACAATATTTCGTTTAATAAGAATAAACTGATGCTGCTTTAATTAATTAATCTTCTATTAGAAGGGCCATACGATTTGAATGTATTTTCTGACAAACGTTCTTCACTAGAAAAAATATATAAATAATAAGATAATTTTCTTAATGTGAACAGACAAAACCAATTAATATTTTAATTCAACGACATCACATACAGCAGCAAGTAAAAAGAACGATCTTGGAACAAAATGCTTACCGAAGGAAAACCAAAGTCAAAGAAACGACCTTCTGTAAACGACTACCGGATTTTATTTATATAGACTAGCAGAGACGTTGTTGTTGTTGTTATTGTTGTTGTTGCTGTTGTTGTTGCTGTTGTTGTTGTTGTTGTTGTTGTCGTCGTCGTCGTCGTCGTCGTCGTTGTCGTTGTCGTTGTCGTTGTCGTTGTTGTTGTTGTTGTACTAGTTGCACTTTGACTGAAGATCATGAGAACTGCTGCCCCTGGTTAGTTTCATTTTTTTTTTCTTCAGATTTCCAGTTTTTCCAACCACTTACCTTACGTTCTTCATGATTTTCATAAGGATTCCAACAATGATGAGCTTACCTTTATGTTCCACATTTATTCACTTTCCAACAAAGTTCTGGATATTTGTCAAGATTTTCATTTACTTTTCATTTTTCTGCTGAAAAATAATCTTATTATCTATTTTTTTTTTTCTTATTTACCAGACAACATCTGGTCTTCTCTCCTAAATTGAGTGATCCGTTTAAAGCTTTGAAAAAACAGGTTTTTATTGTTTATCTTTAAGGTATTTTTTGATTTGTGCAAATATCAGCTTTTGTTACGGTCCAGTCCCGGTTATTTTGTAGTTATCATTCTTGAGCTTAATTTGTTCTTATGAAATTCTTCTGTGCAGTCACTAAGAATGATTCTGTTTCTCTCTTCAATCCTCCCCTCTACAACAATTCATATGCCTTTTTATCTATGATTTCTCTAGTTTCTCTTTAGAAAATTCCAAGTTTGTTTTTTTTTACATTTTGGTTGCTTGTTTGGGGGTTTTCTGATGCTCTTCTGATCCTCTTCTTCCTTGACTTTTAACAGCTATGATTTTGTTTCGTTATCCTGCCTTTTATAATTTCTGGATAACAATATTTAGCACAATCCTCATTGTTAATGAATTACCTTTCTGCTTCTTTTCTTTTTATATATATACTATATGGACGTCACCTTCAAGTTGAAAGCTTTTTGCACTGTCATCAACGTAATGTTTTTAAACTCAACTTCATAGGTTTCTCTTTGTCCAGTTTAGAAAGGGTCATGAATACTGTATTTCTCAGAATATTAAACCTACTTTTATTTTTAACACAGCGTTTGGAGAAAGAAGCTACAACTGTATTAGAAATATTTTTCTTGAACAAAATGTCAGTCTAATGTTTTAAAAAGTAAGATGTTGTAAACAGAGAAGAGTTAATAAATACTTAGTATAATAAGAAAATACCGTAAATAAATAAAAATGTTTATTGTTATTTAGCATGGTTCAAATCTTACAAATTCCTCATTGATTTCACTAACGCTTGGAAAAGAATCAGACATTTCATCTTTGAATCAAAGATAAATTTCATCTTTGGATCAAAGAGAATGTCATTCTCAGTCGTATCCATTGTGCTACTGATAGCACATTTCTTAAATGACTTATAGGAGCAAATAGATTCGCCTATTACCCGGTTTACACCTTTTCCCCGTTTTTTGAACAAGAATAGAGGTGTGTCTCTTGTATCCTGTTTAAGATTATGTTTCTAGTTCCTTCTTCTAAATTCTTTTCATTCTCTTTCATTCTCGGTAGACCATTGCGTCTTGGTGGCATTATTGTCTTGCATGCGGTGAGATGATTAAAAAACTATGTCACTTCTTTTTTTCTTACGAATTATTCACACACACGTACACCTATAAAGCGTCTGTCTTTTCTTGTGTCTAGTTTTAATTTTCTTAACTGGATCTTTGAGTTTCATGAACCTCTAGCACCACGATCACAAGTAAAATCTTCTAGACTATTTTCACGTGGAATACTCTCTGATTTTAAAAAATGTATCATATTTCTAAAAACGGATACTTTTTATCTTCTCTGATCCACAATCCGTTCGTAGAGTTTATTTTCGGAGATCTTTTCTTTTTGTTTTTGTTTTTGTTTTTTTGCTTTTTGTTTTTCTCACACTGAGAATTGCGTTTATATCTTTTATTTAACCGTTGATAGGGACGCAAAAAGATTTTAACAGCAAATTTTAGGGTAAAAAATAATCTCAAATTCGTGGATCATGTTTCTATACTTGTGTTAAGTTTCAAAAATTTTCGTTGCCCTCTGCTGGTTTTTGACTTTATTCCAGTTTGTCTGATTGAATCATCTCTTGATAAATTTTGTTTCTTGTACCTTGTTAATTTCTTGTTTTTAATGTTGCATCTGTTGTTTCTATATTTCGCTTTGAACACCATCTACATTTACAATCTCTGGCACATTAAACCGACGTTGTGTCAAATTTTTACCTTTGTGCATAGGCAGATAAATAATTACCTTAACTCTGCTATGCGCGATTACACTTCAGTGACATGAGAGAGAGAGAGAGTGTGTGTGTGTGAGAGAGAGAGAGAAAGAGAAAGAAAGAAAGAAAGAAAGAAAGAAAGAAAGAGAGTGAGTGTTTTTTTTTTCTCTCTCTCTAGTGTGGGTGAATTGACATTAGCTTAAACAGTTATTCAGGTCAGTTAAGGAGGGCAGAGACAAAACGGCTATTACGTAGATAAACTGCTGTGGAATTTCCAGAGATAATACGTGTTATTTTCATTGATAGAAACGGGCCAAGTCAGAATAATTGAACTAGGCGAAAACTGTGTCATCTAAAAATTACCTCTCTTCACAGTCCTACTGCAATTTGGTAATTCGACATGTTTCTATTTTCGACCTTGTTTTAATGTCAACAACTCTCTCTGTCGGTCTCTCTCTCTCTCTCTCTCTCTCTCTCTCTCTCTCTCTCTCTCTCTCTCTCTCTCTAACTGATCGAAGTAAAAGTTTGTCGCGTTCAAATGTCTCCAGTCAACGTGTTCTCCCAACTTTATTCCCTTCCCTGAGAATCAATCTGAACACATGTTATGGATGCGCGTATATGCATAGAGAATTATCTATTTATGTTCGTGTGTAGGATTAATGACTCTAAAGTTTATGTGTGATCGTTGCTCCTTGTGAGTTTTTCTCTTAGAACCTTATCTCTAGAATCACAATTGTTTTTTTTTTTGTTTTTTAACCCTGTGTTGAGTGTTAATAGACTATGTAGAGAGTATTTTAACGTGTGTTCTTTGTAGGTATGTGTAAAAATGAGGGACATTTTATGTGTAGAAATATATCAATATTCAAGTATGGATAAATGAAAATTCAATAACAAATTTTGGATAAATGAAAATTCAATAACAAATTCTGGAATGCATATACACGCATATGTATGTTTGTAGGATGCATAATAGTATCCAGAACAAGAGTGAAGATGAGATAAAGTAGAATTTTTTTTAATAAAGACGCGTTTCACCGAGTATTAAGTTAAATTCCTCTTTTCATTAATAGAATGGCTCGAAAGTCAGTCAATTATATAGCCATTTCCGAAATGAATCCAAAGATAGATCCTTATGTAATCCTTCAAAGTAATAAATTTGTCTATGTTTATCCATGCGTTTTTCCGTATTGAGAATTTTATATTAAATAGGATATTGAAATTATGACAGTATTTAAGGTTACCAATTTGATATATAGAAATATTGTATGAAAAGAGAGGTGAGATTTGATAATGCATTTAATCCGAAAAAAACTGAGAAAATTAAAATCTTTTGATTTGGACTAAGAAAGGTATTAACAACTTTTTCAAAAGTTTTTTTTTCATTCTTTATTCATAAGAAACTCCAGCTTAGGGTAAAAGTGATAAGTTTAATTATTTTTTTAAACAAACACAAATACACACATGCATACTTTTTTCTCTTTCGTTTTGGATCTGATGAAGCCTTAATTGGCGAAATGCACAGAGAGTATACGCTTTCTCCGGCGAAACGTGCCTTTGATAAAATCTTTCGACTTTGTCTCATCATCTTTACTTCATATATACATATATATATATATATATATGTGTGTGTGTGTGTGTGTGTGTGTGTGTGTGTATATGTGTGTGTGTGTGTAATGCATACAAAAGGGAGAGAGGGTATTTAAAATTTATCGGCCCAATCAACTGAAAATCTTACCAAATAAAAAAAACAATTTTATTTTGTAACTTTTCTTGTTTTGGGCGAAACTTATTTATTATTTTTTACATATTCCCTTTCAGTTCATGTGTACATTTATATGTGATATCTTTTTATCTATATCTCATTTTTAAGTACTATGTTTGATATTTAATATATTTAAATGCATTTTATTTTTAGGGTTTCAAAACAAAAATGAATGCTACTTGGTGCAATTATGGTCTCAGTTAAAACTCGGGCATTGTGTTATTTAAGTCATCTACAACATCATTATTGCATGTGGAGGACCATTTGCTATCATTCTTTCTGGCCTCAGGGACGTATAGTCGCCAGCAAGTAAACTCCCATACAAACCGGTTTGAAAATGTTTTTGGGAAATTTTACTCCCGTGGACATATTTAATCATTAATTTAATTTTATTTATTTATTTTTGTAACGGAATAAAATCACTGCCAGATTAATGGAAAGATTGTATTCTAATAATGTTTACTGTAACTAATAAAGTCGATTTCCCCACGCGACACGCTTGTCTGCTAGATCTCTGATTCACCTATGTCTCTGACTCCTGCCAAGCCTCGCACCTTTACCCTCTTGAAAATATCGATCATGCTGTTGTTTCCATTAATATTTCTTTCCATTCCCACTTCCCCCGGGAACCTCCTACCAACAGACTTTCTTACCAAAGAGCAAACTGGGATTTGTTCCGCGATTTCCTATGTGACGTCCGTTGAGAAATGCGCCTCTGGGGTCTCCTCCTGGGTGAAAGCTGGCATCGATGCTTTCATCCCGGTCTGGTAGTTCTGATCTAAACCTCATTCGTCCTCCTGGTTCTTTCTTGCCTACTCTGTCACCATTGCTCACAGGAATCACTTCTTCCGACTACAATAGACGCCTATTTGCCTCTGCTCGTAATGAGTGTAAGAGGATCTTACATGACGCTAAGCTATTGTTTGCTGAGAGAATGAGGAAGCGTATAACAGCCCGCAATTTCGGCTCCAAAGACTACTGGCGGCTCTGCAAATGTGTGCTGAACAACAGCAAATCCTCCATCCCTCATTTAACCAATGAATATGAGGTCCTCACAGCTACAGCGGACAAAGTCAAATGCTTTGCTCGCAGATTTTCCCTCATTTTACTCGTCTGAAGTATCCGCGCCCGATTTCCCTCTTAGAATTGAGGCTCAACTGAGAGATGTTACCATAACCCCTCTCTGGTCTCTAAGATAATTTCAAACTTGACCGAGCGGAGGCGACGTAATTCTGGTCATTGTCCTGAATAAACAAGCCCCAGATCACTCCTGTGTCCTCTCTAAACTCTATAACTACTGCCTCTCTGCTTCTTGTTTTCCTACCTGCTGGGAGTCCCCTTCTGTTGTTCCTGTATTTAAGTACACAGATGAACCCTCGGACTCCTCTAATTATCGTCCTATTATCAATGCTGAAATAGTTCAACATCACACGCCCATTTGCTAACGACCATCACAGAGTGCATATATCAGGCCCTCGATAATAATGGCGAAGCTCGTGCTGGTTGCCCTAGATATCTCCAAAACATTTGATAGGGTCTGGCATGCCGGCCTTCTGCGCAAGCTACAAGGCTATGGTATCAATGGATGTTTGCTTGGTTTAATCCAATCGTTCCTATCAAACCGCATAATGAAGGTCGCCTTGAACGGGCACGTCTCTAAATCCTATCACACGAACGCAGGTGTCCCCCAAGGCTCCATCCTAGGCCCGGCACTCTTTCTGAACTTCATCAACGATCTCCCTGATGTGATCAAATCCCAAGTAGGCATTTACGCTGACGACACTTACTCCAGTCTCAGTCAGAAATCTGCCAAGGTGTGCAAAGATATCTTCCCTGTTGATCTTGAGAAGGACCTCCGGTCTGTCGTGGACTGGAGTAAGAAATAACTCGTAAACGAAGCTGGTATCCGTCAATCACCGTAGACAGTTCTTTCTGCCCACTCATTAAAATGGATCTATCTAGTCTCCCTGAAAGCAATACACTACGCTTTCTCGTCCTCACTCTCTCAGCCGACCTCAAGTGGAACGACTACATTGAATCAATAGCTAAATCTACTGCTAGGAAGGTTGGGTCACTGTGTCAGACCAACATGTTTTTCTCGCCTAAACACATAATTTAATCAAACATATTCAAGCCCATGCCTTGAATACTGTTGTCATATCTGGACAGGCACCCCTGCTATTCATCTCGGGGTTTTCGGCAGACTCCAAAAGAGAATTTTGCAATTTACTCGATCCCAACCTGGCAGCTCAACTCCAGCCACTTTTTCACCAACAGGATGTGGCTTCCCTCTGTCTTTTCAACAAATATTTTCATGGATTCTGCTCTGACGAGCTTAACACCCAGGTGCCCCCTCTACAAGAATTTACTCGAACAACCTAACTGGAAACAAGGTCCCACCCTTTTACAGTCAAAACAACCAAATGCAGCCACCACTTCTACTTTACCAGCTTTTTTTTCTTGCACTTCCCGCCTGTGGAACTCCCTTCCGTATACTTGCTTCCCTGATAGCTATGAATGATCTCCAAGACTTTAAAGAAAGTGTCAATTGCCATCTCTTATCCCCTTCACTACCATACTTATCTTATCCTTTCCCAAATATCCCCTAAATTTTGTTTTTCTCCTTTTTCACTCTACTCTCACGCAACTCTCTTCACACCAGTATTCCCATCTTTTTTCCCATTGTTTCACACCCCCTTGTAACTGGTTCATTTTCAGTTTCTTTTTCTCTTCGCTCTCCTCCTATGTAACCTTTCACTCGCCTCTTATGTAGCCCCTGCGCACCAGTGGCAGTACTGCCTTGCTTGGAGTGAAATGATTAAAAAAACAAAATAAAATAAGATATAAATACCAGGAAAGAGTTTAAAAGATGGTAAAATAAAGATAAAAGAGAATCACTTACATGCATCTAATTAGCATTCCTAAAATGTCAGATTTTAGTCAACTATTCCTCATTAAGTTAGCCAATCAATTTTAATAAAACTTGAAGTTATTCTTATATTTATATGATAAATAAATTAATTGTATCAATTTTTATAGGTAATATTCACAATAATTTATTTGGATAGGTGAGATTTTCAGTTATATTTTAAACATATATATATATATATATATATATATATATATATATATATATATAAGAAATTTTTAAAAACAATTTCCACTTCTGCTATATGCGTGACTCTTCAGAAATGAATTGAGTTCTTTCGGTGACTGGCGTGTGTTTACACTGTTTATATCCAACACGTTAAAATTTCTCTACGCTGATTCCATGTGCCTATGGCTTAGGGAGTAAAGACTCCGACTGACACCAAATCGGTCGATCCCGGCCAGAAAGCAAGTGGATGTGTCTAGCCACACTGATGAGCTGTGATACAGCGAAACATGCTTATATGTGGATGACTAATGTATATATATATATATGTGATAACATTATTTTAATATCATATATAGAAAAAGTACTGATGGCTGTAAAACATTATAGTACTTCAGAAGACAAACAAGATACTGTAAAGTTATTGAAGGCTGGTAATGCAGCGTCAAAATTTGCGAAATAGTTGAGTCGATAGAATAAAAAGGAATATGAACACATTGATAAGAAGAAAAACTTGGGTTTAAGTATGTCACAAAAATGGAACTGAGAAAACCTGAAAGAGTAACAAACAAAAAATGTAGATTAACTAAAAAGAAACTATTGGAATAAGTTTGTGTAGTGAATGTTAGTCTGTTAATTGCCACACGTGATACACGCTTGGGCGATCATGTATCTTTCTAGACATAACTGACTAGGCAGAAAACTTTTTAGAGTAGGTTGCTATTGCTTTTTGCAGTAGACCGGTTGCCAACCAAGGCTATAGAACCCAATCTATCCTGCTATTCAACCCCTAGCTGGAGGGAGAGATGATTAATACCTTTCCCAAGGGCATTTGTGCCTAAAACTAGAATATTGAACTTGGCTCTTCGATGTCTTATTCCGAGACGATATCCATTACACCACAACGTACATCCGAATGTAAAAAAGCATGAAAAGATGCAGAAATTTATGAACATTGGTTAATAAAAAAAAAGAATCCTTATCTGCCACTTTTCAGTAAACCTCGCTATGAGAAATGCATTAGTTAGGCGAAGAAGTATATGAAAATTGTTTTTTGTTGGCAGTAAAATTCAAACTTGGTAACAGTGTCAAGATAAATGCAGAGAATGATTCTAAGTTCTTGGACAAGCCTTTTCTTATGAAGAAAAAGATTTAACCTGAAAGAAAATATTCATACAAGACAATATTCTTTTATATTCTGGCAACTAGGCTACCGCAGAAAGCAACAGCAACCTACTGCAGGATAATCTTCTGCCCAGTAAATCATGTCTCTTTCGAGACATGATCGCCCAAAGCGTGTATCACTTAAGTTATGACACTTAACTGACTGAACTATACATTCGTGTCTGTATGGCTTTATGTGCGTGTGTGTCCACGCTAAGATAATTCTGCATGTCTGTTCATTTTTGTATCATTCGCTTTCCTTAATTTATACCACTTTTTCTCTCACTTTTTTTTATTCTGTCCTTTCAATTCTGTTTTCTTTTCTATCTCTGTTTCTTTTTCTTCTTTTTTTTGTTTTACCTCTGTTCCCCTAATCTTTAAAGCTTAATTACTTACTCTTTCTTTCACATTCATTTCTTTATTTGTCTTTCTTTCTCTCTTCTTCCTTTGTTTTCTTTTCTATGTAGGTTTCTTTTATTTTTCCCTCTTCTTCTATCTACTCTGTTCGTTTTGTTTATTTTATTAAATCCTTGTAAAGTTTGTATTGAGACAAGAAAAACCCGTAATTTACTATTCCTTTTCTGCTTCCCTGACTTCTTTTTCGTTTCCACTTCCCTTCATACTGACGCATTTAAATCTCTCTTTTTCGTCTCTTTTTCATATACAACAATTTACGTATCTCCCTTCAGTCCCTTTTTCTATTTTCTATTCGATGTTCTCTTACTTTGAAAACTCTTTTCAAAATTGTGCTCGTTTTTGTTGATTAATGTATTCTCTCTCTCTCTCTCTCTCTCTCTCTCTCTCTCTCTCTCTCTCTCTATTTGATATCATATTCCTCTTTTGTAATGTCCCACTCTTTTTCTTTCTCTTTCCTCTGATCATCTTTATCTGAAACGTTCTTTGATACTTCAAACTTCTCTTTTTCTTTACTTTTTTTCTCATTTTTTTTTCAATTTTTCCATTTTTTTATACTGTCAAGTTTGTTTTTTGTTCTTACTACATCTCCAACCCCACGTCTTGTCACATGTGTACACACTATTTTACCCTCGCTGGTAGAGAGTACCCATGGGCTTTACATGTTAACAGTGGGCGAACGGGTTGACAAAATAAAAAAAAAAAACAAGTGTCTACTAATCATAGCGTGGGAAAGCTTCTGGCGATGGACTGACGCTTAAACCAAAGTACGATGAAAACAAATCATCGTAAGACGAAGCCACTGGTAAAATAAAATTGGGAGAGTATTAAAAAGAGGAAGAATTGAAACTATGAACATGCTTAAGGCAGAATTTTAAAATTTGTAAGAAGAAGAGATCAGCAATAGAAAATATCCGGAAGAAAAAAGAAAAAAAGCAATAGAGATAGAAATGTGGGAGAAGGAAAAAAAAAGAGTTGAAACCAAGAAAAGAATAGAAAGAGGGTGTTAAAAAGATCAGAAAGAATAAGTAAGCATGTGAAACATTAAAAATGAAAGCGCAAAACAGAAAGAAGAAGCAGGCAACGAAAAAAAAAAGAAGAAATGTAATAATTAAGTGAGCAACAAATACTTTGTCTTATGAACAAATACAAATATAATAAAGATGGTAGGTAAGTGTAAGAAGCTGGTTGGGAGAAAATAAGGCAGTGGCAAAACCGCTTTTGTTACTCAATCTTAGTCTTTAAGTGCGCACATATACACAGATATACACCCAAGCACACACACATAAATAGACACGCACATGCAAATAAACACACACACACACACACATACACACACACACATACATACATATATATATATATATATATATATATATATATATATATATATATATATATATATATTCCATTTGTAAACGAGTTATTACGCCACCTAGGTTTTACCATGAGTGGTGTCTTCAGGCGATTTGCAATATTACAAATCGCCTAAAGACATCACTCATGATAGAAACCTAGGTCACGTAATAACTCGCTTACAAATGGAAAATATTAAAAAGTTCTACAATATAATTGTATTGAATGCTTTTTAATACAAATGTACACTGGTGTGGTTTTATTATGACCAAAAACTAAGTAATTAAGCAACACACACACACACACACACACACACACACACACACACACACACACACACACACACACACACATATATATATATATATATATATATACAGAAATATTACTTCCAACGTTATTTGAACCCATTAATATTAATTCTTAAGGCAAGGCATATATGTATATATAAATCCTAAATCATTCTAAACTAACTAAAACACACAAAGTAAAATTGCAAAAGCAGATCCAAATGAATAAAAGCATTTTGGACAATCCCAGACCAAGGAAAATTTTCGCAAGTCTGTGTGAAAAACAAAATTCTGGACCCTAATCGGATAGAAAATCGAAAATTCATATATAAATTCATATATTTTCACACCTAATAATGAAAAGGTCTGTTGGAGCCGGCAACATGAGAAGCTTCACTATTTAAACCACGTCGCTGACCGTTCAAATTGAGTTCAGCATGGGAGCGGTTAGCTGACTGACCTCGTGGCAATGTAACAAAAGAAATTTCACTCCATACCACCTGGACGTAAGGGCGCGTCACAGTTTCATTCGACCTTTTCTTCCAATTTTCCTTTTCTTCATTTTCACTCAAAGAAAAGCGCCAAAGAAAACAACAACATCGACAAAAACAATAACGACAACACGACGCGTTAAGTACAATTTCTTTATTTGTTTAACCTTCTCTCTCACTCTGTCATCCACCTACCAAAAAGAGAAAGGAACATAAGACTTTACATTGTTTTACTACGCAACCACGAATTCTAAACTTCTGTGGACATTTTAAATACTTACATTTCTCTTTGAACAATTTTAACTACAAACTACATGCATTTTCTCGGTGAACATTTTTCTTCTCACAAATGTTATAGTGTTCAGTTAACGAAATTTCACTTATATTTTCCTTCTTACAATTTTGTCATTCTGTTAATAAATCTTTACTTTAATGTAGTGACGAAATATTTTATCCTTTCATATTTCAACATCCAGCCTTCAATCTTCTGATGCTTAAATTGAAGAACGTCAGACATATTTGGCACAAGGCCAATTTACCGATCACCGAGGTCCCTACAATATAATGAACAGAGTGGCTTTTCCTTGAATGTAAGTAAGTGGTATATCCATTGCACAGATCTTAGGCAGAAACGAGAATAATTCGAAGCAGAAATGCTGAATACATACTTAAATAATCCCATTTTTATGAGTACTGTATATTATACAATAAACAAAAAAATGTGTATTTCTTTATGAAATCCGTTATATCCATCCCAGTGAAAGTACAACTCTCTTGTTTTAGTCTGTCTATCATTGTTAAGCACGGAGAATGAATATCACAATCATTTTTCTGAGATTGTCTCGGTAAATATTAGAATAGTTAATCGATTGACCACTAAGTTCCTACCTACTTTAAAGACATACAACACTTAGAAGAAGACCATGTCGATATTACTAACACATGAAACTCATGAAGAGAAAATAAAATCTTTTATTTATCAAATAATGTCAGCCTTAACGATATCAAAGACCGGAAAGCATAACTCCCAAAGTATACATTGTATCTTTCATTGACAAAAGAATAATTCCGTGACATAATAACTAAAAATCTTTTCTTTTTTTTTTTCTAAATTTAAAGTTCTACATCAAAAAATATCTTTTTTCGCATGAGAAAATGACCTAGTAACCATGATATTAACATATTTAAGGTTTCCTTAAAATACCAACGAAACCAAACATTTTTATACGATAGTGCTAATGAGAATCACATGCATAAAAAGTGAAGGAAAAAGATCCTTTAAAACCAACACCCGTTATTTAAAATTAACTGTTAGAGTCAACCATAAAATGAAAAATATATATGATTAAATGGGAGTTACGTCCCATAAGGTTTTCTGGAATCTCCACGATCAGAGAGCTTTCTGGGGCTTCCACAAAAAAGGGTGACTAGAAGAACATAATAGATATGTCAAAGATGAAATTTTGAATTTTTTCATTTTTACAAATAAATAACAACGACTATTCCTTCCGACACTTTGAAAGAAATATTACGTCAACAAGAACAATTCGAACAATCTCAGATTCACCTTTTAACAATGCTGACACAGCACTTCCATGTGCAGATGGCAGCAAAAAAACGCCAGTAATTCGACTCTAGACGATTCAGTGGACTAATTAGCAAACAATATTCCCGATTTCATTACATCTTCTTCGTGGTTTAAACGCTGTAGGGACACCTTTGAGTGCAATTTGTCACACAAAGACGACGCACAGGCATCAAACTTTTACTTCGTAAACTCAGCACAAAAAGGTATGAGCGTTTCACTAAATTTATTTTACTAAAAAAGGATTCACAAACAGTTGACCAACTCAGGGAAATTTTCGGAGCATAGGTTAATCGCAACTGTGATAAATTTCAGCTTTAGACAGTTACTCAAGATCAACTTAAATATCTTATTTTTATCGCCGGTCTTCAATCTCCACACGACGGTGATGTGCGCACACGGCTATTATCCAAACTAGAACAAGATAAAGATGTCACAGTAAAAGCTCCTACAATCGATTGCCAGAGGCTTATGAGCCTTTAAAAAGACACCATCTTGGTTCAACATCAGCCCTCACTTTCAAATTTGTCTATAACGGTCGGGCAATGGAAAAACCCTCCTACTGCATCAAGAAAAACCCTCCTACTGCATCAAGAAAACCCTCCTACTGCATCAAGAAAAACCCTCCTACTGCATCAAGAAAACCCTCCTTCTGCATCAAGAAAAACCCTCCATACTGCATCAAGAAAAACCCTCCTACTGCATCAAGAAAACCCTCCTACTGCATCAAGAAAAACCCTCCCTACTGCATCAAGAAAAACCCTCCTATTGCATATTGATCGAGAATAGCGCTACATGCGTTTTTGTCAGTTCAAGAAACATAAATATCAATGATGTCTCTCAAACGCGAACGTATGGAAAGGTTTTGTTGCCAATCTAATGACAAACCCTAAAATCGAGTTTTAAAAAATTCAAATTCATTTCATAAAAATTTGCAAAAATCCCATATCATGGTTGCGAATATGATATCGTCGATCTTCATTGTCCGAGGTCAACGGCTGTATTCTTTTTGCGGGACGTGTAATTTTTCCATTGGCCTTGAAAAACAGGACCCTTATACAATTTGATTTTGGACGTTACGGAAATTGTCGTATAAAGGCCTTAGCCCACAAACGTGTTTATTGGCCAAACAGTTATATGACTTTGATCGTAATTGTTCAAAATGCCAGTCAGCAGCTTAAACCATCCGGAAATCTACACTTTTTTTCATGGCCTGTCCCAGATCCTCCCTAGCCACGTTTTCCCATTGACTTTAAAGACATATCAATGGAAAAATTGTTGGTGTCTACAGCAAATAGCCAGAGAATTTCTCTATGAGTTGCATCTCCTCAGAGGAAACCACCTGAAACTGCAGCAAATCGTTAAGAGATTTGGAGTACCAGAGATCGTATTCTCTGACAATTGCACTGCCTTCACGTCAGCAAAATGTTCAAATTTCTGCTAACCCAGTGGCAATAAATATGTACGTTCACCACTATTCCATCAAACAAACAAGAACATTTCCTTCACACTTTTGAGAGAACAATCTTAAAACTCAAGGGGGTACTGCAGTAGAAATCCAAGGAACATACCTAGCAAGTTACAGTGCTACACCAAACTCAACGGTAGCTCACCAGCCGTAGCTCTGATGAGCCATAAAATTCAGTTAAATGTGGAAATCATACGTCCAATAACACATCATTCACAAAAAAACACTGCTCTTCAACACAAGTTCAGCCGCCACTACGAGGTAGAAAAACATATTTGTACCATTTTTTATGGTCTTTGCAAAAGACTATCGGAATGGCACTGAGAAGTGGACACAAGGACATATTGTGCACCGTACCGGAAATTCCACCTACAATGTGGATGTACAATCTTCCATTTGGGTTCGACATACAAACCAACTACGACCTTTTCAACTATCACAAACTATCAACAGGATTCAGTTCTTCCATTGAGTATTCTGTTAGAATCATTTGGTTTGCTTCAACAAAGAACAGCTCAAGGAATGAATTAATTCTAGAAAATATCTAATTATGGTTATGGAAAAAACAGACTATTCACTCAAATAATGTTCAAAATAGATATTTTTTAAATAAATATGTCAGCTAATACCAATTTTGTAAATTCCGTGTAATTTGGTAATATTGTCTTCGGTTGTGTTTATTTACATTAGGATACGATCCCTAGAAGAGATAGATGTTCTAAAAAAAAAGAAAAGAACTCAGGAGAATGTGTATTTAAAGGCTTGTTTCAGACCTCGTCTTTCATGATATTTTCTGTAGTCGAGTGGAAAGATATGTTAGATCTAATGGTGGCGGTGTATGGGAGTATGCAGGTTCGAATACTGCCGGAAGATAGATTTCTCGAACATCTAGGTCGTTAGATATTTAAAAAAATGTACTTTTTAATTATGAAAAAAAAAAGAACACAGACTATTCACTAAAATACGAGTATACATTAAAAATGTTTAAAACAAATATTTAGGTACCTCAACTTACTTTTGATAACTTTTAAACTGAATTTTTAAAAATAAAAAAGTTTTTTGAAATTTTTATTTTAGTTATAATTGAAAGCTGAATGATTAAATTTACTATTTCTAGTAAGTAAAATACTCTGGGGTATTTCAAACAGAAATTATACTGATTGGAATCTAACATTTTGAGAGTTATTTTTTAATTTTTTAATTTTTCAGCTAATTTTTTTTATTTGTGAATAAGTCCTAAAAGTTTCATTAAAGTCTGACAATTATTTGATTTTTGCAAGAATTTCTAAATTAATGTGTTTGTCACCGGAAAAAAAACGAGTTATGTAATATAACATTTACCAGTGTAAACTCTCATAATGATTTGGTTACCCGCTTACTAAAATCAAGACAAGATTTTTTACCAAAAAAATTTATATTTAACATGTTAGAAAGGATTAAAAAAAATTTTAAATAATTAAAAAATACTTTGATCTCTCTTCTGTAACATAAACATTTTGATGGAAAAACTTCGTTTTTATTAAGTTTGGAACCTTTTTTCTTCATAATATGATGTTTTTATTGTTTTTTTGTTTTTGTTTATTGTTTTTGTTTTTTGTTTTTGTTTTTTTTAATGTTTTAGCTGGGGGTACCTAATGGCTGCTGAAAAGTTCTTGGCCCGACCAACTTTTTCAATTGAAAAAATACTGTTTTGTATTTTATTGGTACAATATTAATCAAAACTTATTTCTGAAAGTTGTAAAAATACTAGGAACTTTTTCAATGCATTTAAATGAATAACAAAGTTTTATTTATTATTGCATTTTCATTTTATTGTATAATTTATGGTCGATTTATCACAAAGGTAATATGAGAACAAATAATTATCTAGCAATTATTAATATTCTCAAAATGCCATTTTATATTGGATCATTCAGTGTTCTGACTTTTCTGATAATCTAAGATTATCCAGTTATTAAAAATTCTGAATGTTTTTTGTAAACTTACCAAGATTTTAAATAAATTACATTTATGTCCTTATCAATTCGTTATAGAATATAAAACCTGATTTTTTAGCTTTTTTCTAAACATTCATAAATGTTACAAACATCAAAAAAACATCTCACAGATAACGCTCTTAACCAAAACGAACGGATTTACTATACCTAAAAATGTATTTTGTCTTTGCATAATGCCCGTTAAAACAAACTGGTTATAGTTTCTATTTCTGCTCCAGAGAAACATTGCTGTTTTATTTTTGTTTTGTTTTGTTTTTTCGTTGTTTTGTTTTGTTTTGTTTTTTGTTGTTATTGTTGTTTTTTGGTTTGTTTGTTTTTTTTTTGTTTGTTTGTTTGTTTTTTTTGTTTTTTTGTTTTTTGCTTATAATAAAAATCTTCTACCAACTCTTCTATCTTCGTTTCTTATTTTTTTCAGTCAGGTGACGACAAATGAGCAAAAAGAAATCTCCATAATTTACCGAATGAGCTAGAATTGTTGTACTCGGATTATCTTCCACAGTTTTTGCACTTACTCATCATTATTTAGTTTTTTTATGTCATTCTCGAATATATATTCTCGATAATATAATACAAATTGAAACACAACACTGCATAGAGTACAACCTAATACTATATGCAAATATTTTAGTGGTAATTTTTCACTTTAGACAATAAATTTTTCAAAATGAATTCTTGATTTAATTTTGTTTTTGTGGAAAAGACGTTTAAAATTGAAGATTTTTCATTTTTGTTTTTTTGTTTTTTTTATTATCTTGGGACGAATTACTTCATGAAAATGATACACAATTACGCAGTCGTAGCAAAAATATGTGTATACCTGTTGATAGGTTTGTTCGATTTCAGTAAGTTTTGTTTTAATTCCAGATCTTTTCATATATTGCAGTCTTGAGTCTTGATTTTCAAATTTATCGGGTTCCTCACAGCTAAACAAGAACAAAAATCCATATAATATAATAATATTCCTGCAAATCGTTAATGTCTCAGTTAATAATTTAAAGTAAGGTAGTGCAGATGACGTTGCGTTGCTACGTAGACTAAGTTACATTTGTCATTCATGTACATTTGTAGCTAGTCTGTCAACGTTAAACGTGTCTAGTAGTGAGTTAACTGAGAAGTGTTCCATTTAACAATGACAGAATATTTCTCATAGTACCGCATGGCAGTTACTTCAAGAGCAGCTCTTGCATCGGTATAATTTGCAACGTTTGTAGAGTATTTCGTTCTCTGATCTCTCATACGGAAGAACTTCTGCTGATAGTTGATTGCACAAAATGCCTTTGTTTGTCTCTTCAGTTTTGTTTATGGATGAGGCACAATTTGGAAGGGATGGGAAAAAAATTACACAACCAATATTTGTGGGCGAATCGGAATACCCATGATGCAGCACAAACTCTGAACCATCATAAGTTTACGACCAATGTGTGGGTTGGAATTGTAGGTGCATGTATGGTTGACCCATATATTCTCCCAGCACGTCTTACAGGGGTTGTCTACAGGGACTTTATTTCGAACACACTTTCATACCTGCTAGAGGATGTACACCTGCTAACACGAAGACGCATGTGGTTCATGCATGATGGGACTCAAACACATTTTAGTTACAGTGTTCGCAATGCACTGGCTGACATCTACCATGAAAAATCAATAGATAAGGGAAGACCGGTTCCATGTCCTGCAGATTCCATCGACTTCAATACTTTGGGTTTTTATTTGTGGAGCCATCTACAAAAATTGGTTTGTGCAGAAGACATTAATAATACGCAAAAACTTCATTAACCTGCCATAGGGGGGGGGGGCTGGAAAAACTTTCGCCACTGTGTAGGAGTATTTGAAAGTGTCTACCAGTCAATGGTCCGCCTTGACCTCGCCTTTCCATTTCCAATAAAAATTAGCAGCCAGATGTTGCCATTAGATGAAACCTTATTATCAGTGTCACATTTAAAGGCGAATCCGGTGCTTCGCGAGATCACCTTGCATGGTGTCTCCAAACCGGCCAAGCATTCCGCCTATATCGACGACGTGTTTGTAAAGAACGTTACTGAATTCGGCAAAGAAATTTGCAGGTATAAGAAGGTGGCAGGTGGCTAAGTTCTAATGCAGAAAGTGTGTCGGTTTGCAATTGGACGAGTGGGAGGGAGTCTTCTCTAGCTTCTTTTGGAGAGACAAGTTTCCCCTGGTAAATCGCTAGGTCTGCTACCTCCACCTGATGAAAGCGATCTGGGATTACCAAGCGTTTAGACCTGCCAGCACATTCTTCGCTTGAATTTCCTGGGTCGGATGTATACACAAGAGAATGGGAAAGACGAATTCTGGAAGGAGGACGTCCTCTGATCTTTCTCGTCCTTGTTATACGGACGAAACGGAGACGAATGTGCATTCTACAAAAACTCTCGTAACTCACTAAATTGCCTCTCAAAGGTTAAGAGTCGTATCTCTGACACTCAGTTGTTATCTCCCAAGTCAGTGTATCATGTGATAGTGAGAAGAGTGGCTGCCAAAGAAAAACTCCCTTACAAACGAGGAGTTTCGCTTCTCCTCACATTGGGCGCCCGGGTTGAAATGTTTCAACAACAACGAGATATCACTCACCTGGCTGGTGATGCAAGAGACTCTCTGGGTCGCCAAGAAGATTTGGGCATCGAGGCTGGTAATTTCGAGCAAGTGGTTGCACTACGGTGAATAGGAGGTGTCTGTATGGCAGTCCTTTTTTCACTGCGTGTCGTACGCCCGTTGTGCATGCTGATTAAAGACTACATGATTCGCGTCTTGAGTGGAAAGTTCTTTGTCCTTGAAGCCAGTACCGTCTGTTCCAATGTGGTACTGTCATTGAGAAAGGATCGGCACTACGTGCAGTTGTGTCTGCTTGGCGTTATGTGAATCGTAATGTGGACGACACAACAGGAGCATCCAACAACCACTCCAGGTCAGTACCTTGACACTGTGTAGAAGTATTTGAAAGTGTCCACTTGTCAATGATCCGATGGATGCATGCGTGTAAAATCAAGCGGACCCTATTTAAACATTTGTTATGAATTGCTGTTTTGAAGTACAACGATAACCTTTTGGACATATGTTTATATTGACTTTTTGTGATAGGTACTGACCTGGAGTGGTTGTTGGATGCTACTTAGGAAAGAGGATTTTGATCCTCTAACTGGAACTTAGTCATCCCAGTCCGTGTTTAAGTTAGATTAAAACCATTTTGAATAGTGCAAAATTTGAGCTTTCTGGGAATTGAGCTAGTGTGTGAATGCTTAGGTCCTCTTTTGTCCCCACATTTTTGCTTCCTCCTTCCCCTCCATTTCTTAGGTGACAAATCCTGCCAATCACTGCCAAAATGACAAGAACGTCTTTTCCAATTTCCGACTGTTTGCTCGTCGATTTTATCACAATCAAAATTGACGCTGAAATTCTATATCTTCACCTCCGTCTCCTCATTATCTTTGCTGTTTTACACATACAGAAGTTTGTGGGGTCGATACCCATTCCTTACCGCGGCCACGCAAAAGAAAGTATACTGGATTTTGAAGTGATAGATTTAACTTTGACAAACCTTCAAAAAAAGACAGTTGATGCTTCGTGTGAAATTAAGTTTATCACTGTATTATGCAAGTAACGTTGGTCGATGATTGAGAATTTTTCACGAAATTTTAATCCGCTTCTTACTTAATAATTACTGCGTGTACAGATGAATAAGTCGCTTATCTATAAAATAAGTAAAAATAAGACAGGGATTAGTCTCTCTTCTTTGCATCTGCTGCCATTGTTTCTTCTTCTTCTTCTTCTTCTTCTTCTTCTTCTTCTTCTTCTTCTTCTTCTTCTATACGATTTCATGTTCAGGAATTAATCGTTCACATTTCCTCCAATCGGATCATCACGGAAGTAAAGCCGACTAACTGGAATCTGTTTTTTCCCTACGAATCATGCACAAACAGATTAGTCTGTCCAGTCTTTTTCTCTTAAACTTCTTTATTTATTTTTAATTTTTTTAATTCTTCTTCCAAACTTAATTTATATATCTATTACGAATATTTCAATTTGTTCGATTATATTTAAAATCATTATTATCTCGTCAAATTAAGTATTATTATTATTATTATTATTATTATTATTATTATTATGTCATTTTTCATCATATTTCGATTTATACTATGGTCGTACTACCTACCAAGTCTGCGGGAAGACTTAAGGCAGGTCGTGGTGTGTCGTTATGGATCCATTTCATGATTTTTCTATCTCCCCTATCATCCCTAGCGTTACATAGACAAAGTTCTCTTTAGTGTGTGGGCCGTATATAACAAGACAATTTTTTGTATATCTCTTAAGCTGGGGTTTCCAGGGATTCTTTCAATGTGTTGTTTTGTTCCATTTTTTATCATTCCAAGTGCACCTACTATCACTGGCACAACTCTTGTTTTCAATTTCCACATTTTTTCTATTTCAATTTCCAGGTCTTTATATTTTGACAGTTTTTCAAATTCCTTGATTGCTATGTTACAATCCGCTGGACAAGCCATATCAATTAATAGACAAGTTTTCTCCTTCTGGTTTTTAACAATAATGTCTGGCCTGCTTGCTTCAATTTTTCTGTCTGTGTAGATGGTGTAATCCCATAGAATGGTTACATCTTCTATTTCTGTAACCGGTGCTGGGTGATGTTCATACCAGTGTTTGCCTACAGCTTTTCCATAATGTTTGCATATTGCCCAATGTAAATATTGCCCAACTCTATCGTGGCGATTTTTTTGGGGCAAGCACAGAACAGCCTGAGATTAGGTGGTCTATTGTTTCTTGGTGTTTATCACAAAACCTGCATTTTGGATCCATATTATTATGCATAATATTTGCCTGAAAGTTTCTAGTGAAAAGACTTTGGTCTTGTGCTGCAAGAATAAAGCCTTCAGTTTCGGACTTTAATCCAGATGCACGTAACCATCGATGAGTATTAACTTTGTCAACATTGGATTTATTGGTACGTACTGGATATTGGCCATGCAGAGGTTTGTCTTGCCAGCGCTGTTTCATCTGTTCAAGAGTTATTATTATTATTATTATTATTATTATTATTATTATTATTATTATACGTCCCTAACTTATATTTTAGTTGCTTTTTATTGCAACTTCTCTCAAGCCGTAAATTTACAACACAGAGGAGACAGTTGAAGTCGGAAATAAAGGATACTTTCTCAATAAGAGTCGGTCACATTTTGCCTCGAATAATCCTGCTTGAATGCCGATCAAGCTGCCAGAACTCTGCGGATTTTCAGAAGATTAACTCCAACATTTAAATACAGACTTTGTTTTACGATCTCTCTCGGTGACATATTACTTTTGCTTTGAAACTATTACTACAACTAGTAGCAGCAGTAGCATGACTTTTTATTTTATGAAGTGACGCCAGTTTTGTCTAGTATACACCTTCATCTTACATATTAATTGATTTTTATGGAGCTTTGCTGACAGTTTATCGTTAATTCCCGACTCGTACTGTCTGCTCATTCTTTTAGATTGACGACCTGAGTCAAATTTGTGATAAAAGCAAATAAGAAAATGGAAATAAATATCAGTCAAAATTTATAAGTTTGCAAATTGTTTTAAAAGCAGTTTTAATACAGTCTATGATAGGTACCTACACTAATTCGCTGAAAGAACAGCATAGTATGGAGAAAAAAGGCCCCAAACTTAATAAAGCGAACTTATTCCATCAAAATGTTTAAGTTATTATTAAGAGGAAAGGTGAAAGTATTTTTTAATTGTTTTTTTTTTTTAATTTTAATACATTCTAACAGGTTCGAAATTTTGGTAAAAAATCTTGTTTTGATTTTCGTTTGCGGGTAACCAAATCGTTACGAGAGTTTACAATGGAAAACCTAATATTACATAACTCAGTTTTTTCCGGTGAAAAACATTAATTTGGAAATTCTTGCAAAAATCAAATAATTGTTGGATTTTAATGAAACTTTTAGGACTTATTCACAAATAAATTAAATTAGTTTTGAAATTATTATTTTGAAAAGATTTTGGTAAAAATTGTTTTTTACATCTGTTACCCCACGCCATGTAAATTCATGAAATTTTCAGAAATTAAATTTTGTTAGAAAAATTGGTTTTATTAGTTACACGCAGAACTCATTGGGGAATGGAAATCATCTATTTTTTTTTTAAAACATTACATACTGGATACATTAATGGTTTCTTTCTTATCGGTGGTAAGTGTGTAAAGACGGATAATATTGGCTTTGCTCAATCTTACTGAATTCTGTCTAGTTAAATTTAGGCTCGATTGTCCTTGAAACTGTCCGGAATGTCCTTTTATTATTTTGAAACATGATTTTTCAAAACATTTCATTTTTAATTTTCTTCTCAACTTTTCAATCCACTTTCCTGCGAATTTCAACAATTATCATCTAATGAGTAGTTTCTTTCCTCTTCACTTTTTCTTTCCTTTTTTTTTTTTTCTTGTTTGTTTGGTTGACAAAGTGTCCCAGTATTATGCACTGCCACGAAATAATCTTTGCTATGATTACATTAATAGTTATGTATGCGCTTTTATTGAAAATCCAAATAGATATTTGAATGATAACATTTAGTATTGGTAAAAAAGTCCAAGGATACTTTCCTAAAATACATGAAATTTCCGTATTTAATGCTGTTAGGTGTTTATTATTAATTATATAATCTATAAATCAGAATATCGATTGGTAACAAATACTGGTGTCATAGTCTGAAAAAGCTTTAAAAACTTCATAAAGTCGACACTCAATATAAAATGCAATGTTGGCGATTATGATGCACCATACATTACTTTTTTTATATTAACTGTGAATTGTCATGCTTTCTTGGAAAAGACAATGGAATGATTTCCCGTTTCTTGCTCTACGTGTTCGAATTCTTTCCCATAGATTATTTGCTACTCAAACTTAAAGAGCCATGTCTACCATATTTAAGCCATTGCTGAGGAGTGATAAAAGACAGATTCATGCCTTTACCAAAGGCATTAATGCGAAAGTTAACATAACAGACTAGCTTGGAATTTGAACTCGGCTTGCTGATTCCACAACTAAATCCTTTACGCTACCCACACATCCAGCATCTTTAATACTCATAAAAAATGCTAATGTTGTAGAGAATAATGGTCGATAGATTTCTTAAGATGAGAGTATTTGAATAAAAGCCATATAAGCTATTTACCTGTATTAGGAAAATGAAGATCCTTAAAGCTTCATTCCAAATGCTAATCAAGCTATAATGAAATTCAATTTCAAGTGAACTAAACAGCAAAATGACGGTTGGCTTCTTTAGCGAATGATTGTGGCTACTAAGTGTTAACGTTGCATTTTGAATGTTCGTTTTTATTCTATTTTCTAATCTTATATCACAAGAACGTCGAATAAGTTACATGATCTAATGTAAAGGACATGAATACATAAATGAGCGGACCCGTCGAAATGGGAATCAAGATTAACAACAAAAGACAGTGGAAAAGAAAACAATCACAACAACGGCTTTTCGCTTATTAATTATCTTCCAGTAGTATGACATTTATTGATTTATGTGGACTAAATAACCAAGCCATATTTGGGGAGACTGCCGAGTGTATCGAATACAATAAGCATGGCTTATGAATTCATTTGTATATTGATCCCAGAGCAAGGACAAAAATTATAGCTGCTTCTTCGCATCTTTGTTTGCTTTCATATGATTTCTGACTAAGTTGTTTTTTTAAACGCACACACAAAAAGATACGAGTGGTACTAAAATGCTCACAGCCCGACTAAGAAGAGATAAAAAGAAAATAAGGGCAATTATGAAAAGTTTATTTTGACACGTTTCACCGATGAGCCAATATCATCAGAAAAAAATGATTTCATTATGACTGCTAGTGTTTACAACGAAAAAGTCGAGTCACTTTTAAACAATTTTCTATGTGTAGTGTTTCTCTTGGGTCAAAGACGATGATGGCTCTCCGCAACTTCCTGTTCTTTCTCGGTAAGGTTTCTTTTTGCTATCTCTCCAAATCCCCTTTTTGCCAACCATTTACACAGTACCATTAGGTTATTAGTTACTTTTTTCTGTCTCTCTTGCCTTCAATATGTCCGGTGAGTGTCAAACACTTTGTTTATTTTGTGCCCTAAAAATTACAACTTTCAATTATCTCTTTCTGTATAAGTGTATTTTTCTCCTAAATTTCACCGTTACTCACATGTTCGGTCCATGGGATTCTAATCATCGTTATGTAGAACTACATTGCTGTTGCCTCAAGTCTCTTATCATCTGTGAAAAGAGTGTCTAGTATTCATTCCCATGTAGCACGAAAAATAAACTTTATAAAAAAAATGAACACGAAATAAATAAGATGACACAAAACTTCTACAAATCAGTCAATGGACTAATAAAAAAGACAAAACATGGTAATAGAATATCATCCCAAAATATCTAAACTTTATGGCTTACCAAAAATACAAACCCAATACTCCAATGTGGCATATCATTACTGGTATAAGCAACGCTCCTCACAACTTAAGAAAAAAATCTAACATCTCTGTTATGAAGTATCCACCTTTCACACTGTAATAATTTTGACAATCTGTCAAATTTTATAACATAAATATGAAAATGATTGATGGCTAGCTTAAATATTAAATCCGTATATGGTAAATGCTGGTGACAATGCTATTATGAACCAGACTTCCATTTATCTTCAGTATACTGTATAATACAACCTACAAACGCTTCGGATGCAGGGCAATGTCAATAAGACGAATATCCTCATGAAATCGGCCTCCCCGGACAAGCAAAACCGGATGTCAGCATCAACATCGACGAATCTTCTTACTTTGGCAGCATCAACTCGAATAATGTTACCTGCGAAAGAGACTATGACAACAGGAGCAAAGAGACTCATACTGCGTACCGAACGCTCTTGCTTTTGGTCTTTAGCAATCATGGACTAACCATAAGAACCAAAATCATGGTCTTCCAGGCCGTGGTTCTCTCCATCCTTCTGTGTGCTTGCGAGATTTCGTCCTTGCATCGCTGGGGCGTCAAACGTCTGGAGCGGTTTCAGCAAACGCATCTCCTAAGAATCTTTTGGATCACCAACAATGAGGCCCTCTATGGACGTCTCTATACAGTATCGAGGCTATCATTCTTCAACATCGCTTACGCTGAGCGGGTCATGTATCCAGAATGCATCCCACTCGACTCCCATGTAACAATCCTGTTTAAAAAGCTGGCCACCGTCAAGAGGCTATGCGGAATCTTAAAACGACATTCAAGGATCATTTGAAGACATCTCTGACACAAGCCAACATCGACTCTGACACCTCTTGCTCACGACTCTTTAGGAGTAGGCAGGAACTTTACAGTCATCTCCGCCACTGTCACCAGGAGTGGGGGAAAAGAAATAGGGAGAGACGATGACGATCCCGATGCAAGCTAGTGTCGATGATAATATATCCAAAATATACTGAATTATTAAATCTCATAAATTAAACAACATCAAGCCTACAACTGAATTCGCATTTGAGAAAATAACACTTAATCATGTCTTGATATTCTGTAAATTCAAACTAATACCAATTTAAAATTAAACTTCTACCTAAATCAACAAATAACATAATAATTTTTGCTCACATCCCAATAAAATGAAATTGGAAATAAGTATAGATTTTTTCTTCGAGAGATTTTAAAATCTATAATTCCAAATATCTTTCTGGTGAAGAAAAATAAATTCTAAATATTTAAAAAAAAAACGTCCCACTATGTAATTTCATATACAATACTAAAAAAAAAGGAATGTTCAAAATCAATGAACCCGAAAAGAAAGTATAAACGAAAGAAAAAGTACCTAGACTCATTATATTACGTAGAAACACCATAACTAAAGAACTTGAAAGAAATTTAGTTAATCTCAATCTTAAGTTAGGTGATCATCCTTAACATTACAAAATATGCCATTGGCTGAATAAAATTTAAAGTAAAACGGAAGGTTAATTTTATATAAGAAAATAACAGCGGTAACTAAATTTCAATAAAACATTAGATTACTTAGGATATTTTTCTAAATTTTTAAGATTAACAAGTAGTTGATAAAATTATATAAACAAAGAGCTCACGCTAGATTCGTCAATTAATTTTTACAGATAGGTCCACCGTAGAACAAAATTGTCAAATTTCTCAAACATCAGGCTGTTAATAAAGCTATCAACACCTCATAAAACCACCCACCGACGTGTTGAAGAATGATTTTATGTAATATTTTAAACTAAAAGTAACTATTTGCTTCAAATCAGATTCATTGAACTTTAAATCATATAATCAGGTAATCTTCCTCAAATAAAGTTTCAGAGATGTATATTTAATTCTTTAATTTTTTTAATAAAGATTTTATAATATAATTTTAATAAAATTTAATAAAATTACGTGGTGAGAGAATTGTAAACATGGCTAAAATTAGCCATTTTTTGTAATAACTCATATTAATCAATTTAAATTCCTTTTGAAATACAGCAAAGTATTTTGCTTGTTGGAAATATTAAGTTTATTCTATTAGCTTAAAATTAAAACTAAAATAAAACTTCAAGAAAGATTTTCTATTTTTTAAATTTATTTTAAAACTTAGGAATCACTTTTCTTTGGAGGTACGGAGGTTTATATTTTTACCTAGATTTTAGTTTATTTTCATCTTCTTTGAAAAAACTTTGTTTCTGACAAAAGATCTAAGGGTAATAAAAGAAAGTAAATATTTTTAAAAATATAAGAAAGTAAATATTTAAAAGAAGAGATGTCTCGTCATTGTCTGCTTCTAGATTAGCCAGGAAAAGTTGGATTTTTACTTATGTTTAAATAAGAAAGATAATGGGATTTTATTTTATTCTATTTTTAGTTCCTTTAATCATTTAATTTTTCATTATTTCCATAGTTAACTCTAAATTGTAACCTTTTAAAATGTATGATTTTAAAAGAACATTTTCACTAATGGAAGGCTTTTTCTGATCAAAATTGACGTATAAAAAGATTTAAAAAATAAAATTAAATCATATATGATGGAAATGGAGAAAAGTAAATTTAATTGGTGCATTATTCGCAGTTTGATTATAATACGTATGCTCAAAATTATTCATGTCCATATCATAGGCAATTTCAAAGCCTTTATTTGTTATCGAAGTTTGAGACCCGTTTTCATGTTCCATCACCAGATTGCAACTAATTTCAGTAAGGATTTTGTCCTACTATGCTTTGACTACTTTAAGGTTCCCTCGTTATTATTTAGCTCTCTCAACAAGTTCTCAGGTTAAAATCTGGACTTTGGTTTGGTTACTTTAAAATGTTGACATGCAGCTTACTTGGCCGAGTTTGACATGTGTCTTGAACCATAACATTGTTAGAAATCCTACATTTCGCAGGGCTATGATTATTTTATAATTACGTACATCTAATCTAATCTAAACTTATTTATAAATGGAACTTTGTCTGTATGTGTGCGTGTCTGTGTGTTTGTGTGTGTGTCCGTTACCTATAGACTCCGAAACGGCTGAACAGATTTTCTTGAAAATTTACACAGTTGTACTATAAGCGTCTGCGAGTGTTCTTAGGTAGGTTTTGTGTCGGGGTACCCCCCCGATAAGTATCGAAAACCGATAATCGAAAAAATCGGATTATAGAAGGAGTGGTCCGATTTTAATCAAATTTGATACACTCAGAGACAAAGACGTAAGAAAGTTTCAGGTTGCAGTTCTTACAATAGTGCAGAAAATTTGATATCGATACCAGGAAATCAAAATTTGACTTACATCCATTCATTTTTCTTTCAGTCTACGGTTTCGCTTTAACTGGAAACAACTATTGCTTTTTAGTCTTTCGTGCGAACGTCCAAAGAGTCTGAGCTCTAGGACCATGGATTAGTTTTAAAGCTTTCATTACACCCGAGCAACGCCGGGCTATACTGCTAGTTATACATATTCATGGGTGAAATGCATAAATGTTAATAGATTGAATTATAGTAATGAAATATGAGATTTTAGCGCATAGAGAACGATGTAAGTATAAAACGCGCTAAAATTCTGAAAGTCATGCATGACTAAACCTCTCCTCCCATTTTTTGCTGCTAGACAAGGAATAAAAATTTATAATTACTGAAATTTGAATTAAAAATCTCTTTGAAAAAGCAATCTTGATTTTAATAAATTAAAATCCAAAACTTAAAAATATTTTCGAAAAGACTAAGATCTTGATTTCATCAATCCAGTTAACTTACAATCCGATAATACTTGTTCGATTTATCTACCGTTTTCTTTATTGTTCATTCGGTTTTAAGTTGTGGTATGATTTAAAAAAGAAATGAGTTTTAAAGTTCCCAGAGTTTTGGTATATTTTTTAAATGTTCGCTAAGTCGAATGACATTAATTTTGATGTTATTATGTGTTTTTTATCAACAACTTAGTTTTGGCCAAAATACTCTCAGTCGTTCAACGTGAGTATCGCAGATTTTCTTGTATGAAAACTACAAATGGATCAGACCGTTCTTGTGTTGAGCCAGCATTTAACTTCTAATGTATTGTGGATAATATTGTAACTCCTACCAATCTTTGATAGTCTGTACTCGATCTAACATTAATGAATACCTGCAAATGTTATTGATCCAAATATTGTTGTTAGCTATTCTTCATCACCTTAGGAGAATGATGTTTTATGTGTTTCAACATCAGTAAATATTGAAATTTGAATAAAAAATGTCTTTGAAAAAGTAAACTTGATTGACTAGAAATAATCTATCTTCCTCAGCATTGTCTAGTCTTTCTCTTTTCGGGGTTCAATGCCGTGGACGCTTCATAAGGCAGAACATCTTTAAAACGGCTGTTAATCGAAAATTTGAATTCTTGCCATTTCCCTGGTTGTTATTACTCAGAATTGAAACCGTCAGTTTTTTATATCAATAGTTTTATCTGAAAGAATATGAGATAAGATAAATTGATAGGTGCGTTAACACGCGAAGCTGACGAAATCACTGATCTCATTTGCTTCTTAACTCATTTATGCATGACATCCAACTACTTAGATACGGTTTTATTCAGCTCCGGGTACACTAAACTATAATACTTTTGTGCCATAACGAACAGTTCCGAAACTTTTATTTTGGTACAAAAATATTATAGTCTAATATATTAGGTTGGTGCCCGTAGCTGATTGAGACTATGTCCAACCAGTCTGGCGTAATACACAAATAGGTTAATAAGCTAGGAGTATTTTTCAGTGTGACCACGTCACAACCGAATGTAACACAATTTTAGCAGGTTAATATGCTAGGTAAATAAAGCACGTTTTCATAGTAAGGAGTAAATTATAGTATTTTCAAGAATCTAAAGAAAATGGCTATCATAAGACTTTTGCATCTTGATTGAGTCAGAGCACCAACAGATGGACAACTCTTGTGTAGAATAGTTTTTATCATTTACAACTAATCACTGTAACCAATATAAAAATAAAACCGAATTTCAAACTTATAAGAAACAAATATTTGAGAAGTTAAAACTGGCCAGTATTTCAAATCATAAAAAAATTTAAACGTCCATTCATTACCATTGATTATTGAAGAACTGGTGCTATTTCTATCCATTTGATTCAGGAGAAATAGTAACTCCTTATTTATAAAAAATACTATATCCACTAAATTTATAATAAAACTGTAATGTACGATCTTTTTAATCGGGCATCATTTCATGATACACAAATTTAACTACTAATACAAATAAGAGAAAAAGTTAATGTTAGTATTTTGATTATTTCCAATGTTAGCATCAAACGAGTAGAAACAGCAATGAATTTTAAATTATGAATGAATTGCATGGTTTTACGATCACGAATCCTGTAACCGCTACGGGTCGTCGGGGCATCAGGTCTATTGCGGCCATAGCAAAAGTGGTGTTTCTTGGGCAAGAGAGCTTGACGTGGCCTAACCTTCACTGTCCTGCTATTTACCCAGAGCTTGAAAAGTTGCATACATTTCCCAAGGGTATGAATGTACTGAACTCGACTGGAATCCGAACTCAGATCTCATCGTTTAAAATTTTTAATATATCTGCAGAATTCGATAAGAATTTAATTGTTAGAATTTGTCCACATGTTCATATTGGCTAGAATTTTCGAAAAAAAGAACATCACTCTCAAAGACGTTATGGAAAAAGGGTTAAGAATCAGCAACCAACATGATTGGTTGAGGTCATTGTTCAGGTTAATCGATTTATGCATTTGGAGAACGGAAGGCGTAATACAAATGGGTAATGGCGTCGAAACTGTTCTGTATAAGAGTATTGATTTATTTATTTATTTATTTTTATAAAAACAATACTTTATACAAGTACATAAATTGGGATTGAACTATATCCTTCAATTCTGTATTATACGTGCACGTACTTAACATCCGTAGTTCTCTCAGAAAGCCATCATTTGAAAAGGTGATAAACAATGGACATCATTCAGATTAATGTTTAACGATAAGCAAAACATTTTGCAAGTCCGTTTCTTTTCTCCGAGTAGAGATTTTAATACTGTAGCAATTACAATGATTACTGTAAATCCTTGAGTCATTCTCGTCCAATGCCTATTTTACGACCCGGCGTAAACTATTTTAATGTCCCGGTGCTAGTGTTTATGGTGTGGAATTGTCTGTCTTACATCGTATTCAATACAGATAAATTAGATCTTATTTTTTCTTCCTTCGCCAACATTACGTGATTAAACAAGAAATGTGATATCATTAATTTTTGCAAAGATTTTTTTTTTAATCAAGACCGGCCTGGTCACATGATGATGGAAAAATTGAGCACTGAGAAAATGGATAAATGGATTAATTACAAGGAGACATTCCTCATCTTTAATTAGAAGAAAATGTTTGACAAATGTCATATATATATATATAATTGTCATCCGCAGACAGATCTGTTTTGCTGTATCACAGCTCATCAGTACGGTTAGACTCCGATTGCATTTTAACCCAGAATTGAAACCCGACCGAATATATGGGGGGTTAAAGACTGCGTTCAAAAGTAGGTACGTTCATATACACACAAAAATCGCCAATTTTATGCGTACAATCAAGTAATTTTCAGAATTTTAAAAGATTTAAAAATTTATAAAGTATACCAATTAAATTTGAAAATCTTCATCAAGCGACCTTCCCGATATCACGAGTTCCCAACTAAGGATTTATGCTGATGACACAACAGTTTACTCGTGTTTTAATAAGTTTTACTATGTAAAAGTGGTAACTAATCTCGAAAATCAGTTGTTAACTAGAGCAAGAACTGGCTTTTAAATGCTACTGCCTCCAAAACGAAGCTGCTATTTTTAATAATCATAGAGAACTATTTTTTGCCGTTCATCATCATGGCCAATACAACTCATTGCGCCTTCTCTGTGTCACGTTTTCCACTGTCGTGAAATGGAATGATTATATTGAATCAATTGCTAGGTCTGTGACTGGAAAGTTTGATTCGCTGTGTTATGCCGTTTTTTTTTTTTGTTTGTTTGTTTTTTTCTCGCCCAAATCCATCTTACACATTTATAAATCTACTATTCGTCTGTGCATTGATTATTGCTGCCATATCTGGTCTACTGTTCCTGCTATATATTTCAAAATTTTCAGAAAAATCTAAAAAGAGTCTGTAATGTTATCGGTCCTGACCTAGAATCTCAACTTCAGTCTCTTTCACGCCGCTGTGACGGGTTTTCCCTGTCTTTTCTATAAATATTTTCATGGCAAATGTTCTAAAGGCGCTCTCCTCATTGATACCTCGACCGTATGACTATACAAAATTGGTAACTAAGTGTCATCGTTTTACTGTTGACATAGCTAGATATAACCGTAAGTTCTATTCTAATAGTTTCTTTTCTCGCACTTATCGCCTGTGGAACTCTATTCCGGTTTCTTGTTCTCTGCTACCTACGATACTCAAAAGTTTTAATGTAACGCCAATTTCTGTTTTCCTGAAACATATTCTTTTAATCGTCTTTCTCCTCAATAAAGTCTTCTCATTCTCTTGCACTTTCAGTAATCCTTTGCATCTTAGCCTGCTTGTCGTGAAATGAAAAAAATTTAATGCTCACGAGAAACAGATTTTGTCGTAATGGCCTGAGAAGCAGAAATGTTAACCTTTATTCTACGATAGAAAATTTCAGATAATATATTTTTTGAACTACGATTTTAACGGAAGGTTATATTTGTGGCGCATTCAATAAAAAATGGACTGTGAAAAGGGTTTGTACCACAAACACTAACCATTGCACTACAACGATGCTTGTTTTCAAACGAATTTCTTTCTACTTCTCCTAAAGGCATTGACTTTTATTTGCACGAATCACTGACATAATGTCGTCTGTTTCAACTCATTCATTTTCTGTCTCTTGTAGAAAAGGCATTAATGCGCTCATTCGTACACATTCTCAGTGTTGGTTATATTTACTAAGCTTAGTTTCTCCTTGTACAAGATAATAAAATTGAAGCACCTAGTGGAGATTAGATTTATTAGTAATAGCCAGCAAGACGCGTTAATTAAAGATTATTCAGGTGTTATCTGTGTATAAACACCAAAAAATGGACATGCTGGTATGGGTTGTGAAGTAAATAAGACACCCCGGTAACAAAAATCAACTAGACAAGATGCCTAAAATAAAAATAAAAAACAAAGACAGAGTTCCGACAGACTTCTGAGGGAGCGTTCGTTAGAATACCGTTGGAGTCAGTCAAGACATAATATTATAGCCGTTAGTAGCGAGTTATAACAGTAGCGAGCAAGATTCGAAACTTATACGAAGGGTAGTGTATTGTCTGGGAAAATATACCGACAGATACCCGACCCTGCTTGTGCAAGGTCTACGGGAAAGTTTTTCTCGAGCTTACCGGCTCAGATTTCCCACATTAAATAATCGAACTTGTGTCATATCCGGCCTCATCGGGGAGGTTTCTAGTAAATACCTAGAGTTCCGCGCGTACTGGAGGCTGTCAGACAAGATCTTTGTCTTCGGAGAGAGAACGATTCAGTCGGGGCTCGTTCTATGGACTGTAATTCGGCTGAGAAAGACATACAAGCTCTCTGTCTTCGTACAGAGTTCGACTCAGTCGACAGAAACTAGATTGAAAAGAATAGATCGGCTTAGTGTCCGATCTCGCATTTGCACTAATTTTGACTGATTGTACACGCCCGGGTTTTTCCACAAGAGGACTTAGATAAATACCCAAAGATCCGCTCGAACTCGATTCGAACTCTCTGTCTTCGGGCGTAGAGAGTCTTAGATGAGGTTATGTCTACGGCAGAGACTTGGCAGGGGATAAATGGACACGAACCCGACTCCGCGTGTACGCTGTCTGGGTAATTTTTGCATCCAGAAACCCCAAGTTAAAAACTGACTTTTTGTTGCATCTCGTTTCAGTGGGGAGTACTCGGATAAATACCCACAGTTCTGCGAGAATTCACATTTGTCAAGCTTTCTATCTTCGGGCAGAGAGCGCCTCAGTCGGGACGTGGTCTACGGATTGATATTTAGCTAAGAAAAATAGACATAGTTCCCGTATGCGGAGGAGGGGGTGCTGGGTAAATTTTCACCCTTGACCCGAGTGTAACCGCTTGGGTTCCCCACGTTAAACCCGACCTTGTGTCACATCCCGTCTCAGTGGGGAGTCTTTGGGTAAATACCCAGTTCCGAGAGAGCTCGCAATGATCAAGCTCTCTGTCTTCGGATAGAGTACGATTCAGTTGGAGCTCTGTTCTATGAACGAAGATTTGGTTGAGTAAAATACTCAATGTAATGTGCCCGATCCCGCGGTTGCGAGGACTGGATACATTTTGACCCTTGGTCTAAGTGTATGCGTTCCGGTCCACATGTAAAGCCCGACCATTTGTCACACCTCGTCTCAGTGGAGAGACTTTGGATAAATATCCAGAGTTCTGATAGTGTGTTCGTTAGAGTAACGTTGAATTCCGACGAAACATAATATTATATCCGTTTGTAGTTTGAGTTATAATAGTCTGAACAGTAAAGCATTGAATAATGATATTTCTTCGTCTCAAAAATTTCGACAAAAATCACTAATTTCTCATATAAGATAAACAGAAGCTGATTTTTAATCAAAGCCTGGTACATTTTTATGTTTGTAAAAGCCGCAATCACCATGATATATATATATATATGAGAGAGAGAGAGAGAGAATATTAATAGCTATAGTGTTATGATCTTTTCAAAACTGTTAACACCACCAGATACTAATAAATATTTATATAATATATATATAGTATTTAAAGCTCAGTTTTGCGTATGTCAGTTTAGAATCCTCAAAATTAATTAACTATATAAAGTTTGACCATGTTTATCCATACGTATGTGTGTATGTGTGTGGGAGAAAGAAAGAAAGAAAGAAAGAAAGAAAGAAAGAAAGAAAGAGAAGTGCATTGTGTGTGAAAATATTGTGAAATTTTTACATGTAGGTGAAGTAGGTGTACGGATAAATGCCAAATAGCATTTATCCGTACACCTACTTCACATAGCCGAGTTCAAAGTGGAGATCCACGTGTACAAGATGCGAACAAAAACTGCTAAGCTTTATCCGCGTTTTCCTTCATTGAGACGCCAGAAATTAACCCTAAGCATCATACTGTTGAAGTACTGCCTGGAAGACGGAACACTGTAACTGAACTTAAAAAAAAAAGAACCACTTAAGACATGCAGATTTATATTTATCTGTACGACTTCACAGACTGAATATGGCACTTAATAACATTTACCGTAACAATGTTTCGCACAGTGACTAGTAGTATATTGTGAAGGGTTACCCGACCTTGTCTGTCAGGACATCCACTAGATGACGTTCTGATCATGACTATAAAAGGAAGGAAAGGAAGGGAACCCTTTTCATTTTATTTTTGCTCCGAAATTTTAGCAACAACAACCGGACTCTTCCTCACCGGGGAGAATTCTTTGAGCAAACAGACTACTTAATTTCAAACAAACTATGTGAACAGAGTACACACACACACACACACACACACACACACACACACACACACACACACACACACTGATACCATATTGCCTTCTTCCTTTAGCTATCTGTATACATGTGAATATCATTTTATCTTTCTGTTCTTTTGTGAGCTGTGTTATTCTTTATATATAATTCTGTATATTAAATCCCCTACGTGTTGAATTCGTTTATTCTGAAAGTTTTCCGCATCTTCCCATCAAAATTGTACTCCTCCCGATCCAGAGGTGGGGATTAGCATCAAGCAATTCTGTAGCACTTTTTTGATACAAAAATCCAATTAAAATATCCGGACTCATTTTTTAACAAAGGCTGTTACTGTACGAACAATGGCTGCCCTTTCTACTTTTAGCTACTTTGGAAATAAAATATGAAGTATTTGCTTAGCAACAAAAAATGATTGAAAGGAAGGAAATAATTATGAAAACCCAGTTACTTTATTTTAAATTATACAAAACACTGGCATATATAGCACTGATATTTCACAGGATATTAATTAATTAACTGCTTCAAGTCTTTAATTTTCTTAGAGAAAAGTTAATTACTAACATTTACCCGAGGAAAATCTATTTGTGATGACACTCAATTTACTTATAAAATTTGCTATTACATAATGCAAGCATATCTTGGGATCAGTTCCGAATGATTGCAAAAGGCATCAAGATCCGTGAATGTCAGTGTACAGCATTTAATGGTAGTAAATAACTCAATAATAACTATGTAAAATAAGAAAGAAAATTTGCAAATAAATTATATATATATATAATCGCGAAAAAGACCACGTCATAGGTACATGTCTCTTTATCTCAATTTAACTTTTGAAAATCATAGAAATGTGAATTAGGGAAAATATGCTCTAAATTAATATTCTGAAAGACCCTAATTACCTTTTCAACTTCTTTTTCCTTCACAGCCCACAGACTCTTCTCGTACAAACAGTATGGTTTCCGCTTCACCAGGTCTACTGCTGATATGCTAACGACCATCACTGAATATATATACCACGCTCTCGAACTGTTGCCCTGAATATTTCCAAAACGTTTGACAGAGTCTGGCATGCTGGCCTTCTATGCAAGCTGCAAAGCTATGGTATAACTGGACAATTGTTTGACCTAATCCAGTCATTCCTCTCAAATCGCACATGAAGGTAGTTTTGAACGGACATACCTCCCGATACTATCATACGAACGCGGGTGTCCCTCAATGCTCTTTTCTAGGTCCTACGCTTTTCCTTATTTACATTAATGATCACCCCGATCTAATAAGATCCCAAGTAGGCATATACGCTGACGACACCACCGTTTACTCTCGCCTCGATCAAAAATCTACTGAGTTTGACAAAGCTAACATCGCTACCGAGCTAGAGAAGGACCTCAAATCTGTGGTGGACTGGAGTAAGAAATGGCTCGTAAATTTTAATGCTTCCAAAACGAAGCTGCTATCTATTAACCATCATAGACAATCGCTCTTACCCCCCCCCCCCCATTAGCATGGATCAGGCTAGCCTCCCTGAGAGCAAAACACTACGCCTCCTTGGCCTAACACTCTCAGCGGACCTCAAGTGGAATGACTATATCGAATCCAGAGCTAAATCCGCTGTTAAGAAGGTCGGTTCACTGTGCAGAGCCAGAAAGTTTTTTTTTCCGTCTGAATCCATCCTGCACATATAAAAATCTACCATCCGCCCGTTTATTGAATACTGCTGCCACATCTGGTCGGGTGCCCATGCTATTCACCTCGGGGTTCTTGACAAAATCCAACGGAGAAACTGTAATGTGATTGATACCGACTTGTCAGCTCGGCTGCAGTCACTCTTTCACCGGTGTATATATATATATATATATATATATATATATATGCGTTTGTGTGTATCGACTAACTCATAATCAAATGTTTTTATTTTACAGATAATTTTAGCATAATCTTATTCCTTGTCAATGCACTATTTTTTTATCATTTTACAACAACCAAGGCAATGAACCACTCAGGTAAAAGAGGTTATTGATTGCGGGGGAAAAAAACTGTTAGCAGAGATCTTATGGTTACCTCTAGGCATCCCAACTGTAAAATGATGAGAACTTGCCGCCAATATAATACTAGGTACCATAAAGAAAAGTTCATCAAAACAATTACCAATTACTTTTTATCAAGAATCTCCAGTAGAGGCACCAGAATTTATGTTGCAGCAATATTTAAAGCATGGATGAATGGTAGACCTATAAACATGTAAAATAGATGCTGGCAAGAAAAATTGTCTAGTACGTCACATTGAACCAACTTACGTAGCAGCATCCTTAGCAGTTGATTCAATATAATCTTTCCACTTCATGTCAGCAGAAAAATTAGCTTGAGAAGGAGCAATGAGCCACTCTTCTGAAGGTTGTCCGTGCTGATGGAAGGCAAAAAGGGTTCTCTTAAACGATTTAAAAACAGAATGTAGGTCATTACTGAGATCAGCTGTCAATTTCACTTTATCGAATCAATTAGATTTACTAAAGTAAATAGTTGTGTCATCGGCATAGATACCAAGTTTGAAACTGAAGGTCATTGATGAAAGTTAGAAATCACCTAGATCCAAGGATTTGCCCTGGGAGACAACTGCATTAATGCAAAAACACCTAGAAGAGTAGCCATTCAAGACGGCTTTCATTTTATGATTTGATAAGAAAGACTGAATCAGTTCAAATATTCGTCCAGAAATACCATAATCTTTTAATGTAAAAACCAGCATGCCAAACCCTGTCAAATGCCTTCGAGGTATTCAAAGCAACATCTCGAGCTTCGTCATTCTTATCTGAAGCTTGACAGACTCTTTCAGCAATAATTAACACGTCAGCAGTTAATCTAGAAAAGTAAAAGCCATATTGCATATCTGAAAGAAAAACCTGCGAGGTGAGACGCTTAATCAATTCAGAGTTTAGAGCCTCTAGTATTTTGCCAAAAAGAGGTAAAAGGTAGCCCGATAAGAAGAAGGATCAGACGGCTCGCTTGAGTACTTAAAGACCCGGACTACGGAAGACTTCCAACAAGTAATAAAGCAAGCAGCATTTATTGTTAGAATAAACAGGGGTCAATTCAGGAGCACATTTCTTAATGACTGTTGCAGGGATACCATCAAGTTCATGTGTTTTGTCGAGATACAGTTTAGAGATGATAGCAGAAACCAAGGACAGAGTTATGCACATATCATTCAATAGTGACTCAATTCTAAGTGACAAGTCAGGCGATGATAGTCCAGGCTTACAGCCATATCACGTTGAAACACTGGTCACTAAAGTTAAGCAACATCGAGCAGGTCAGTATCTAGAATGCCAGGTGCTGTAATCTTGGATGTGCGGGTGGTGTAATGGATAATAGCTCGGAATTAATCGGAGAGCCGAGTTCCAATTACAGTTGGGTTCGTTACATTCTCTTACACGCAAATACCCTTGGAAAAGTTATGAACATCTTTTTCCTCCCAACTATACGTTAATTAGTAAGACTTGTATCACTAAATCATTATTATTTTGAAAACAAAATTCTTACAATCTATATTTTCTAGTTTCAAATAACTCACAATGGGTTGATAAGCCATAGAAAATGAATGAATCAATCAATAAAATATAGCAAATGTACTCCAGATGAGTCAAGTGTACAGGTGAAGATAATATTTGAGTTAAACAGTCTGCTTTATCAGTAGATGTTAACTGAAATTGAGTGACGAGGGGAAGGATAGAAGGCTTACTCTTATTTAATACACTATTACAATATCGCTAGTAGTTACGAGGACCAACCTTGTTAGAGGCTATACAGTGCCTCATACTATCAGCCAACAAAAACTTAGCCAGTTTGAGAACACGATCATAATTATCACGAGCAGACACAAGGAGACAATTTTTTTTTCGGAACAATCACGCTAACACAGCCGAAAAGGGTGATTCCTCTGGGATATAGTGACTGAACAGGTCGGTATGAACTAAGGATAAAGATTGTGATTCACTTGGTATTTCCGAGAAGGTACAAAAGCATCGATACCGGCTTTAACACAAGAAGAAACCTCTGTAGCACAATCATCAATAGAAGGGTTAAGTATCAATACAAAAGGCGTCTTGAAGAAAGTCTCGAAATGAATCCCAGTCAGTATACTGGTAATACGAAGAAGTCTTGTGAGTAGGTGGTTCTTTTCTAATAAATGACTCAAAATAAATATCAACAGATACTACAGCGTGATCCGAATTGCCAGAGTTGTGATTCTCGACAAGAGCTAAGAAAGGGGGTAAAGAACCAACCAAGTAAAGGATAATGATGATCAGATTTATTAGGAAAACAAGTAGGGGAAGCCACTGAGGGACTGAAATTGAAAATCTGGATACCAGCTAAATAAGTAACATTAGAATGATTAATCCACTTAACCAGATACATTAAAATCACCAAATACAAAAATGTTCACATTATTCACATTGTTCGAGCTATTGTCCTCATCTTTATTGCCACATCCACGACGTTTCGGCTGTTGCACGCTTCGACCTTCTTCAGGGGATTGAAATTTTGAACCGAATCCTTTATCTCGATCACTGGGGTATATTGTTCTCGTTCCATGAGTCATGCTACTTCTAGATGCCTTAGCGCCCTTTAATTCAACTCAATATAGTATAGACAAATACAAAAAATGTTCGCAGACTAATGTAAAGAGAGAAAGCCATTAATTTCGTTAAATAAATCTCATAAACAGAACATTATACAGTGAAAAAATTTGATCAGAATGTAGTTAATTACTGCGTTTCAAGCTACCGATTTATTAATTCACCTTAGCAGTTCAATATAGATATATCGGTAGACATATTACTATGTCATTTTTACTTAAAATAGTTCCTCCTTCCTCTGGATATCATTTAAATCAGTCACACCATGGCCTTTTCTTCCAAAATCTCATAGTGCTTAGTGTAAGGCTGCTTTTATTTATTCTATCGATCAGCGATATTATCTGGCGCCATCTAGCCACGGATAATCGAATTACATTGAAAATATATAATGCGTGTCAAGCAAGAAAATAGATTCTATACTGTCGCGTGTGTATAAATATACACAAACTGCATGGATGTATGCCAGTTTCAGAAGATTGGACATTAACAAATATTCACGTTAATGTGTGAAGATATGTTGGGATAGATAGATAGATAGATAGATAGATAGATAGATAGATAGATAGATAGATAGATAGATAAATAAATAAATAAATAAATAAATAACTGATTTGAAAGAATGCAAGACAGTTGTTGTAAAAATACTGCCTTTTATTTTAGAATGTCCGCCCAAGGTTTTGGAGGAGGATACTACTAATATGGCAATAGAGGGTGAAACTTCTTGCCAATACCCTCCTTTCTTCCTTAGAACATATAACAAGTAAGAAGTAGTCTGGTAAAATTATTTTTTATATGAAATCAGAATTATTACAACTTTAATGACAAGATAAAGTTAATATTTTTTATGACGATGAGGACATTAATTTTTCTACAAGATAATGACTAGTGATAGTCATTAGTATTCGAAAATTATGAACTTTAGATAGTTTTTCTCTAAATTTTAAACAGATGTAGAGACAACTTATATGTAAACTGGAAAAATGTTATAAAAAATTAAATTTCTCGGCTCGATCCATTCAGTAGTTAATCATGATGATGATGATGCTCATGACGCTATCGTGTCGAAGCTAATGATGATTGAAACGTTCGAGAAGGCGATCGCGGTGATAATGACAATGACTGAAAGTACTGGCGAAGTTAGTTGTGATGATGGGAGCCACTAGCAATGGAAGTGTTGGCAATGAGGTTGGTGAAAAAAGTGACAGTTAATGATAATGGAGGTTTTATTAGAATAAGTACCTATTGTTGTTGACTGTAAGCTGAGATGAATCACAATATGAGGAAAGCCACATCATTTGAATTCGCTGTTCGAAGACCAGGAAGCAGTAACAATTAAGAGGAATTCACTGCCACCAAAGCATTTCGGTAACTAATAGGTCAGTTGGTCAGCGCAAAACGGTGACTAACAAAAATATTAGAAGAGGGAAAACTGAAAAGGGGACAGAAAAATTTTTGTTTTTCCGATGATTGTTTAGACCCGAATAAAATGTAATAAAAAAATACTGACATATTGTCATTCATGAAAACGTACAAGATATAAAATAATAAAATATATTTAGGCAATAAAATTTACTGAAACAAATTGTGTTAAATTCAATTGATAACACTTCTAATTTTTTAATAAATTATTGTATATCTAAATGGAGTTGTGGATAAGTTGTCCAATGCCCATATTTTTGTTCTGTTTTGGTTTTACTTTCGACTGCCTCGGTCATTATCGAGAACTGAGTGTTTGTCGACATAGCAGAAAAGATTTTGTTGGCTACATCAATGTCCGAACATGCAACACACTTTCATCAGTTAACTTTTTACTTATGGAATATTATTGCAATTTGTGCATATGACGATAATCATATCACAAGCAAGAAAATACAACTATTAACATAACACAAACGTTAGAAGATGAAACGAAAACACTAAATGATACTCACTGCAAAATAAAGCACAGATAATTACATGAATACTTCAAAAGACAAATCAAAGCAGCGGCAGACAAATCGACATGGACTTGGTTAGGTTGAGGATATCTTAAAAGAGAAACTGAGTTGCTATTGATAGTAGCAACAAAAGCCAGCAATAACAATAAACAAGCATATTAAGGCCAAGATAAATAAAAAAGTGAAATCATCAAATGTAGGCTGTGTGGAAATAAAGATGAAAAATATATAGTAAGTCGATACCTCCTGCCACATATGCAATATTAAAGAACTATACATGATAGATGGGAAAGGTAATTCACTCGAAATTGCACAAGTAACTGTTTTTAATCATACAGACCAAAAGTATATGAACAAACCAGAATTGTCCTTTGAGAATGAAACAGAATCCTCTGTGAGTTTGCGATTCAAATGAAACGTCCAAGTGCAAGAAGATTGTGTTTTGATCATACAGAACAGCAGCGCACTCAAAGACTAGAATCTGTCCCAAAGAAATATAGAATCCTCTTTGACTTTGTGATTCGAACAAATCATCCAATCCAGACCAGAAAACAGGATCTAGCAGTTAACAACAAAAAGAAAAAATGCAGTATAATGAATTCAGTTCTTCAGACAAAACACGGGGTTGATCTGAAAAGAATACAGGAATAACTATGATAGGGAGGAAAGGCTTATGCACTAGTTGACGAATTGCACTTTGACCATATAAACCAGTAGTATATACCCAGACCAGAATTTGACTTCCAGAATAAAATAAATAAACTTCTGTGCACCTTTAAGATTCAAAAGAATCATGAAATCCAGGCTAGAAAAGGGGATCAAGTAGTCATCCTCTAAATATGCCAGATATTGGATTTCGTTCTTCCAACAAACTACAGTGTTGATATGAAAGAAAGGGAAAAAATAAATATCTCGACTTTCCTAGAGAACAGAGGAAATTGTAGAACATAAAAGTGAGAGCTGTATCAGTGACAGTCGTTATCGTGGCTCTGGGAACGGTTCCAAAGAGTATAAGAAAATGGAAAGTGAGTCAAACGTTATAACCAACCAGATGATGGCATTACTGGAACCAGTTAGAATACTGAGAAGAATGGAGGACTGGAGATTTGCAATCACACAGTCAGCAGAGAACTAAAGTAATTATGGTATGTTACGGTAACAGTTGTGCCAATAGTTATCAGAGTGCTTGGAACGATCACAAGAAGACTAGTGGGGAGACTGGAATATGTGAGCTTCTGTCAACTCATCTTTCATATAAAAAAGTCGACCGTAGAAAAGCATCGAGTCAATGCGAACGATTCTTTCCTTAGCCGCATAGTATGTGCTTCGCCAGGGCTACATACTAAAAATTAATGAGCAACCACGACGAGACATTAGTGTATGTGTGTGTCTCTGTGTGTGTGTGTGTGTGTGTGTGTGTGTGTGTGTGTGTGTGTGTGTGTGTGTGTTCGGTAGGCGGTGAACTAATCGGTATGAAAAACGGATTCAGTAAACTGAACACGAATTCCAGTTGACTAGCAAAACAGTGAAAAAAGCGGTTGAATACACAAAACAGCCTCACGTAACCACTTTGCATGTCCAAACAGTGTGGGTAAGTAAGTATTTGGGCCTATTGTTCTCTACTTAAATGCCTAGATAGTAGTAGCAACAAGAAAAAGTTACCCATGACAAGATCTAATCATATATGTTTATTATTTTTATGCTATGTAAAGAGAATGTTGAAACTTTTTCAACCCCCACGAAGCAGCCTTAAAACCAAACAATCTGACACTTAATCATTTGATCAGATTTTGAGAAGTGGGTCGGTGCGATAATCTTTCGACATTCATCACTAAAACATACAAAATGATCCAAGGCAGTTATGAACGTATAAGAGAAAATTGAACAGAGATTTATAGGATATGCACTTTCTCTGTTTCTTTAAAATTTTGTAGTTATTCATGTCCATTGATTATATTTGCCAAAAGTGTGCTGCTTTTGAAAATTTCAGTATTGTATCATTCCTGCTTGAAGACTTCATAAGATTAATTTGCGAATTTCATTCTACCAATTTACTGTCCATAGATTTTCTAAGAAATTTAAATTTGGAATCTGACCCAGCCAGTACATATTAATTTGACCTCTAACCATTTTTACTTCTTTCACGGTATAGTTAGTTTTATTCTCTTGTCGAAAATTAAATTCTCAGGAAATAATATTTGGATACTGAGAAACAATTCTTTCAGCAAATTTTTCTGGTACTCTTTACCATTGAGAGGCTATTCACATCATATAAGTTCGTCAGCGCTTAGATGCTAGATCTTGATATCAATTTCATTATGCTTCACAGTTCATAACATGTAATTAAGATTGAATCATTCATTAGATCAAAGAAGGTAACGTTCAGGAGTTCACAAGTTCAAATCAGTGTCTTATTACTCTAGTCTTTCAAACCAGTTTGATTCACACAAACTCTTATAATCGGAAGAAAAGTGTCGTTAATGTTTTTATTTGATAACAAGGCCTTCCCGGCATCTCTTTTATTAGATGGACCAAATTCTGTCAGTCTTCTTTAGATGACACTTCTGGGAGTGACTGATTTATTGTTGAATGTTTTGAACTTTTTTTAAATATTCCTATTCTGCAAAGTTTTGCTTTCTCTGATGAAGAATTGCATATTTCAGCTGTCGCTTTTACTTGTGATAGCTAGGCCTACCTGATTTCCTTCAGTTGAACCCTACTGTAAGAATTGTAGACCTTTTCGTAAATAATGATATCAAGAATTTTCTCTTTACAGAACTTGATGAATATCGGCATACTAAGGTATACGACAAACTATGAAAATCATGATTCTTAAGATTGTCACATCCTAGATACACATTATTAAAAGACAGTTAAATCGTGTTCTACGTACCTTGTCCCTTCAGAACGTGATCATGGCTTTTCACATTTTCCTATCCTTTGTAGCTTTTATTATATTCCTCTTTTTCTATCTCTTTTAATCTCTGTTCTGCTAACCATTTACACAAGGCCGTAAGGTAGTTTTGTGCTGTTTCCCTCTATCCCTCTTGCCTTCAACATATTCTGTGCGTGCCAATTTTCCTAGGCCCTCTTTCCTCATTTTTTGCACTAGAAATTTTAACTGCCGCTTAACTTTTAAGTGTCCCTTTTGTTTCTATTTTCTCAATAACTCCATCGTTGCACACATGTTCAGTCCATGATCAGCATCCTTCTGTAAAACCACATTTCTGTTGCCTCAGGATTATTCTTTATCTGTGATGAGATTATCCAGCATTCACTGCCATATAAGAGGAATACTATTATTAGGACCTTCAATAAGTTCTCGCTGTTTTCCAACAGATGGCATTGCCAGAACTGCGTGCGTGTAGTTTCAGATGGTAACACATCTAAAAGGAAGCAAACTTAAATTCAGTGTAAATAATCTCGCCAAAGTGTAAACAACTTCGTTTTTCATAGCGTTAAACATGTCGGATTTCGTGCCAAAAAAAGTGTATTTGCGAGAAAATTTACTGCACTACTTATTCAAAAGAAATCTGCGGCTGAATCACACAGAATTCTTGTTGAGACTTACGGTGACCATGCTCTATCAAAAACAACATGCAGAGATTGTTTTAGATGCTTCAAAAATAATGATTTTGATGTTGAATATATAGAACACACTGGCGCTCCGAAAAAGTTTGAAGACGAAGAATTGGAGACATTACTTCATGAAGACTCATATCAGTTGCAAGCTGAACTTTCAGAACCATTAGGACTTGATCAAAACGTTGGAAAGCATTAGGAATAATTCAAAAGCAAGGACATTAAGTGCAGTTCGAGTTGAAACCGAGAGACGTCGAATGGCGTCTTGTCACGTATGAACAGCTGCTTCAACAGTAAAAAAGGAAAGATTTTTTCTACAATATCGGTGATGAAAAGTGGATACGCTACGATAACCTTAAGCGTAGAAGATCGTGGGGTAAGCCTGGCCACCAGGAATTACCCATCAGATTATTACTTGTTTCCATCGATTGCACATGGCTTCACTAAGCAGCACTTTCATTCTCATGAAGGAGCCAGAATATTTCATGGCTCATGGTTAGCCTCAAAAAACGTGTCGTTTTTCCAACGTGAAATTCAAATGCTGCCAAAAAGACGGGGAAAATAGTGATTAGCAATGAACAATACGTTCAGTGAAATGTTTCTTGCTAATTTTTGTAAATATAACATTAGTTTTGCAGAATTTTTTTGTTTCGTGAAAAAGATCCTGCTGTGAACAAAGGGAAAGGAATAAAAATAAAATTTAATATGAAACAAAAGGTTTAAATTAAAGAAAAAACAACACTTTATTAATAACAGCTAGGAATTGTGTGCTGAGTGCAAATCTAGTCTGTTTGCAAAGGCTATAGTTTATAGCCTTGGTACCACAACAACAAAAATTAAAAGTCCTTCGCAAATACCTTGCTAGTCCTGGGGGCCTCTGTTCTTTCTTTCCTTTTTCTTTTTAAGAAATCTTCCCCCTTCCTTTCTTTCCTGTGAAGGGAGAGAACTTAGGGGAGGGTTGCTTTTCTCTAGCCGCTGAATTAGCGACTCTCTTTTCCATTTTTTTTTTTCTTTCAATGTCTGATGTTCAAAAGTTTCTTTTTCCAATCCTCGTGGGTTATTGGCCGACCTGGGAAACTTTGTTTTTCTTTAGTAGAAATAAAACTTTCCTTCTTCTGGAAGAAGTTGTGTCCAATATTGGTTTTCTTCAACCCTTGTGGGTTAATGGCCGACAGGGGAAACTTTGTTCTTGTTTAGTAGAAATAAAACTTTCCTTCTTACTCTGGAAGAATTCGTATCCAATATTATTTTTTTCTCTGTACATCCGAAGGGACCCGTTTTTTCTTCTTTAGGCCCGCAAGCAAATTCAGACTTCTTTTAACATCTTTTGTCTGACGGAGATAAAATTTTCTGGACTGCTATGGTCGGTGAAAATCAAAAAACTGATGGTTCCCGCTCTATCAAATTATGTCAAAGGGAGCCAACTAATCAGAGGCAAGATATGCAACACGTGGTACAGCATAGGCATTTCAACTTTCCAACGGCTTCAGTGACAAAAGGAGAAAAAAAAACTAAGAAACGAAAGGACGAATAAAATTTCCACACTTTTCATGAAAAGTGAGAACTTATTCAAGGTCCTAATATATAAAAGTTTAGTACACTTTCTTTGTTTCTAACGAATTTTTTGCTGTTCCTTAACACTTTACTAGGCTTTTGAAAACAGCAGAAAAGGAAAGTATTCGGGGCATGCCAAGAGCCATTCACCATAAGACACATACTGATGAACTGCAGCAATTTTAATTCAATCCGCTTAAAATACTACCAAACAAGAAACTTAACAGAACTTTTTCAAAAATACTGATTCTTTTTACATATTTCAGTTCTCAAAAGAAATTAACCAGATTTCAAAAATATTATGAAAAAATAACCATAGCAAACAGCAGTTTTACTATTTAAAAGTATTTTTTTATGTATTGTTTAAATACAAGACTATTTAAAAAGAAAAAAAGCATTAAATTTCGGCGTTAAATACCCAATGGATTGATATACCATAAAACAAACCAAACCAAACTTTTTACTAACTTCTAAAACATTGCATTGGCTCATTTTTTTTCTTTTTGTTTTTGCTCCGGTGTATATCTAATACTGAAATACAGTTACAATTTGTCTCATAACATTCTCTTGGAAGCAGCATATTAGAGCTATTTAAGAAAAGCAGTATATTTTTTCATTTGAAAAACTTGGTTTATATATATATTCACTACTACTACTAGGAAGTTTGGGTCACTGTGTAGGGCTAGAAGATTTTTCTCGTCGGAATCCATCTTGCAAATCTACTACTCGTCTGTACATTGAATGATGTTGCCATATCTAGTCGAGTGCTTCTACTATTCACCTCGAAGTTCTCGACAAAATCCAAAGAAGGATCTGCAATGTAATCAATCTTGACTTGGCAACCCGACTTAAGTCAATTTCTCACCGACGTGATGTGACTTCCTCCTGTCTTTTCAAAAGATATTTTCATGGCAACTGCTCTGACGAGTTTCTTTCTGGTGCCCCTACCAAGTGAATTTACACGTACTATTAAATTGGCATCAAGGTCCCACTGTTGAAATAGATAAATGTAACCGTCTCTTCTAGTCTAACAGTTTCTTTTCTCTCACTTCCCGTGTGTGTAACTTTCTTCCGTTTACTTTGCTTCCCTGATAGCTACAATCTTCAAAATTTTAAAAGCTACGTCAACTTCAATCTTCTATCTCCTTGAAATCTCAGTTGTCACAAGGCCTTTAGCATAAGTGACAATTTCAAGATGTGAAAATCAAGTCAGACGCTTGTGAAGATGTTGTTTTTCATTAAGTTGTAAACACCGGCTACGACTTCCCTCCACCCATAAGAAGGGTGAGTGGCGATAATGTACCTATTCAAAAGTAAATTATTTATATTTGAAAGTTTCAACAAGGATTTTAAGCATGTCTACATTCGACTTACATATATATTGTATTGCATGCGTGTTTAGATTCATGTCAAAACCTCCACCATAATAGTGTTCGGTTCATCGTGAGAAACATATTACAAGTGTTACCTTTAGAAATATATATTTCTAAAGTCCGTGTTTTAAGTACTTGAAAACTGAATATATAAATATTTAATATAATTTTAAAGCTAACATGATTTTCTTTGAGGACACCGATTTATGTTATACATTTTTAAGGAGTCTGATTTTAATGTTGTGGGTCACTCCCAATTTTCTCCAATAATTTATGTCTGATAGTGTGTCAGCCAATGTGCAAGGATATAGGAGGCATATGTTAATTCTAAATAGACATAAAGGGCTTATGAAAACTGCGGGCGATTCTGATTATGCAAAAATGCGTTTGCTAGTGACTGACGAAGATGATAACTACTCGAAAAAAATGGAAGATTGCATCCAATCACATCCCAATTCAACGCTGGTGCTACTCAGCCTATCAGTCAACACACTTTAAAACCTACACTGTAAAACATCGCTCAATATGTGCCGGGCCTGACATATAGATGGCACTACTAATAAAAAATTCATGTGATTTTTATGAAGTACTAACTTTCAAATAGCACGTGACAAAATTCGGGCCCAATCGAATTATTAGTTTACAAATTACGGTTATTTAAGTGAAGCTACTGTTGCAAATTTTCAAAACAATGGAAAAAATCTCAATTTCGTGTGTTGATAAAGCATTGCATTCTGGTGGGAAAAAATACTGTTCAAGCAAGACGATGGCTTGATGAGTCTTATTTGTACTCTGCTTCACCGGAAACAACACTTAAGAGGTGATATGCAGACTTTAAACGCGGTTGTACAGACAAAAATGATGCTGAACGCTCAGATCGCCCAAAATCGGTAGCTGTCCGGAAAAACACCAAAAAAATCCACACACTCGTTTTGGCTGATCGTAAATTGAAGTTGAGTGAGATAGGAGAAGAGATGAACATATCAGAAAGGAGTGTATTCACATTTTGCATGAACGTTTGTTAATGAGGAATCTGTGTTCAAAGTGGGTGCCGCGTTTGCTCACAGTCGATCAAAAACAACAATGTGTCGATGATTGAGAGCGTTGTTTGCAACTGTTTCAAGGCAACAAGAAGGAGTTTTTGTCTAAATATATGACAATGGATGAAACATGGATCCACCACTTAACTCCGGAGTCAAATCGGCGGTGAGCTGAGTGGACAACAGCAGGTGAAAGCCACCCAAACGACCAAAAAATGCAAACATCAGCAGGCAAGGTTTTGGCCTCCGTATTTTAAGATACGCAAGGCATTTTGTTAATCGATTACCTTGAGAAAGAAGAACAATCAATAGTAAATATCATATAGCATTATTGGTGTGTTTGAAGGAAGAAATCGCCAAAAAAACCCGCAAATGAAGAAAAACATGTGATCTTTCACCAAAATAACACACCGTGTCACAAGTCGATCACAACTATGGCAAAACTACATGAATTGCACTTCGAATTTCTTCCGTATCCACCCTATTCTCCAGATCTGGTCCCCAGTGACTACTGGCTGATTGCAGGCCTCAAAAGAATGCTCCGGGAAAAGAGATTTGGCTCCAATGAAGAAGTGATATCGGAAATTGAGGCGTATTCTGAGGCCAAAGACAAATCGTCTTACAAAAAAGGCATCGAATTGTTAGAGAAGTGTTGGAATCAGTATATTATCCTAGAAAGAGACTATGTTGATGGATAAAGTCAAATTTTGCCTAAAAGTTATTTTATTAGTTAGACCCGGGATTTATTGAGTGACGTATTAGTCCATGAAGATTCATAGCAACAAAAGTATCATTATTGTTAATACAGCTTTTGTTACTGGTCCTCACCTAATCAAGTAAAGGTCGCCATTAATCCACAGAAAATTGGAGTCGTATCACCTCGTCAGACGAATCATGCTTCCAGCTTTTTCGAACTGATGATTAAGTTCGTGTATAGTGGAGAATTTGTATCCAACATGCCAACAGAGTTTTATGCAAACTATCTATTTTTTTATAATGGCTACGTATGTATTCTTCAGTAGTTCGCAAAGCACACAAGCGAATCTGGAATCTATTTGATAAGTACTTTATACATAGTTTATACATAGACCTTGCTGTATCCCATTTGCACTCTTTTATTCTCATTACGTTATCTGATGTTAATAGTTTCCTCTACCATGAGAGGGTAGCACAAAACTCGTTTCATGAACGCATAGCTGACTTCCAGGTTTTTCCATTAACCCCCCTCGTTCACCAGATTTAAAACCCATTGAAAATATATGGAGCATTTTGCAGAATTCAGTATATTCCTTACAGCCAAATGAAACCGAACTCAGTTATGAACAGCCCAAGATTGTTCTTGGATAGATATATTTAAGCAGCGACTCGGGCCACCTCATATTCTGCTACGTCGAATAGCTGCCGCTTATATATATATATATATAAAACAGAATTTGAATCAAGGGTGTGGTTGTTCAAGTTCACTTAGCACTTGGCAAATGAATACATTAACATCTCTGTGTTCTGTTTCATTCATAAAAAAATGACAAACATCTCAAATTAATGGCTTGCCACAATAGTTGGCCGGGAAGAGAATGCATAAGTACTTAGACAAACTATTCTTCCATAACTACCCTACTGTCCAAGCAGTAGAAATGTTAGCAAAAAAAAACTGTTATAAGTTGACAGGAGCAAGTCAAAATAATACCCAATACATTTTCTATTATGAGAAGACATAGTGAGTGTTAAAATTTAATAACCTTTAACTTGTTTGTATTATGTCCTCCATGTATCTAAACAATAGAAACAACAATCATCACTTCACACCAGCTTTCCTGCTAGTGTCATACAAAACTCAAAAATATTTGGAGACTTTGATAGTTGATTGTGAACTTTGATCTTAAAACATCCAATCTGAAGCTTTTAACCCATAACACATACAGTATTGTCTTTATTTACTATCCTCATCCACATCAATATTCTTCCCTGTAGAAGGACTGGCTCCTATAAGCAACAGGACATAAAAACCAATGATATATCTTTTATGTGCTGTGTCCCTTCAGGGAGTAGGCGATCATGGCTCTCCACATCTTTCTGTTTCTTGTAGCTCTTAATAAGTTTTGTCTTTTTGTTATTTTTTCCAAACCCTGCTCTGCCATCCATTTGCTGACACCCATTACGTCACATGCCGATTTGTCCAGTTCATTTCTCTCTAACCGCCCTGTGAGTATCAGATCTTTCAAGCCCTCCTTCCTCATTATGTGTCCCAGAAAATTCAACTGCCTTTTCTTAATGTTAAGTATAAGCTTCTTTATTGTTTTCATTTTCTCAAAAACCTCATCGTTGTTTATATGTTTGGTCCATGGTATCTTCAGCATCCTTCTGTAGAACCATATTTCTGTTGCTTCAAGTCTCATCTTCATCTTTGAGCAGATTGCCTGAAATTCGCTGCTATACAGGAGGACAGATATCACTTAACAGTTCAGTACTCTTTTCTTTATTTCCAACAAAATTTTCCTATCACTTAATACTTTGCTTAGCTTTTGGAATGTAACTTTGACCATTTCAATATGTCTGTGGATTTCAGTGTCACACTTTCTATCCACTGTTAGAACACTTCCCATGTATTTAAACTTCTTTACCTGCTTGATTTTAGTATCCCCGACCTGCAATTTGCATTTTGGGCTTCTATTCTTACTGATGACCATGCATTCAGTTTTCTTGTAGTTTATGCTTAGACCTTTCTTCTTGCTTTCCTTCACTACATTCTGTGTCTGCTATCAACACTATGTTGTTTGCATATCTTATATTGGTAAGATTGTGGCTGCCAATAATAAATCCTGGTAGGATTTCTAGTTCTCTCAGAATTGCCTTGCTGCATAGGCTGGATAAATCTGATAAGAAGACACATCCATGTCTTACACCCCCCTTTCTATTTTTGTATATCTGCTGAACTAATTTTTTGTACATATCCTGGTGGTTTGCTGCCAGTATAGATTCTTAATTATTTTAATGTCTTTCCCGAATATGTCAAGGATGCTGAGCAGCTTTAACAGATCATTGTGGCATACTTTGTAGAATGGCATAGCATAGTTTATAAAGCGCATGTACACAAGTAAGCAAAATGAAAGTGAAACTTCAGTCAATCTTCTAAGAGGAAACACCATAAAAGCTAATAATGAAACAGAAATTAGTTGGTTAAATCTTACTTCAATAAACAGAGATCTTTACTCTGATATATTTTTATAAAAAATAAAAACAAATTTTCATTCAAGGCCTTAACCAAAATGTAGTATATAGAAGTACAGTTGCACTCAAAAGTATTTGACTCCTATATTTTCTTTATTTTCTTTGAACTATGAATTTGATTTGATAAAAGTGATTTATTCATTTAGTGATAAAAAATTACAAGATAATTCATATTATTTTGTTTAAAAAGTTAGCAATAATAATGTTTGTACTTTACCTCAATTACAAAATCAATTTGGCAACAAAATTGAATGATTCTAATATTGACTTTATTGAGTAATGCTCAATTTCATTTTGCTAATTAAATATTCATTCATTTTTAATCATGACAAAAACTAAAATGCACTTGGGAGACCTAAAATATAAATTGACTGAGACTTATCCATCCACAGAAAGAGATAAGAATTTCCAAGTGTTTGCTATGCACTTTTCAAGTCGTATCCATCATTCCTAAATGAAAAGAAATTGGATGCTGTATTTGGTTCAATTTTGTGAAGTGGGTTGAGCTGAAAAATTTTCAGCACTTACATATACATACCTGCAGAAAAAGAGAAATGGCAGAATTGATTGTTAGAACAGTGAGCACAATAAGTTTTTTCATTTTTATTAGTATTTCATCTTAGTTTTAATTGGCTTTTCATTGCAACTCCAGATCATCATTAGTAAACAGCTTTACTCAGAACTAAAGAGCATACCTACATATGACGTCCACACTGCAGCTGGTCTGTATTCAAGCTCAGTCCCCTTGTGGAGTTGATCACTTCGGCCCAAGTCCTTGTTTCAACCTACGTTGTGTTAATTGATCGCAAAGCTGGCTTTGTCCAAATGGTCGACTGGAATCAATGACTTGGTTTGGTTCGGTCAAGTTAAATCACATGAAAATAAAGATTAACTTGGATGAAAGAAAAGTGTTTATATATAACTCCTGAATGCAAAGTTGCTAGTACAGTTATTGATGGCTCAAAGAGGTCTATATTCTTCATGCAATAACTATCAACCTTTCCCGATTATCGTGACACAGCGTTTGTTGACTTGGTTTTTAACTAGACTTCTGGAACAAGGCTTTAAAGTTGGAGGTTTTCTCTCACTTTCTGGTCTCTCCAGTCACCAGTCTGTGTCTCTTCATGTATGCCATCGAATCACACTCTTATATCATTTTTCCGTCTGGTCTCTTCAACTGCGTATACCATCCTCCTGGTCTCAATGTCTGTGTGTCGTCTCCACTGGGTTTCTCCGGTCTGTGTCTGTGTCTTTGACCAAAACCAGATGGCCTCTTTGTTTCCAAAACTATATAATTTCCTTTCCTATTTTTCTTCATCTGGGTATCAGTATATTTTTCAGTCTATTAAAATTAGCGTTTTTCTGTTTTTTAGTTTTTTTCAATTTACTAGCACCTTTCCAAATGGTGTCACATGCAGTGTGACTCCAAATATCATCCCCTTACTTTTTACAAATTTGATTTAATGTAACAGCTGTCTTATTGATTCACCTACAAAGTACACTGGCCTCACCTATTCAAATCTAACTATACAGGGCAAGATATATAAATTGTGCAAAAACAAAAATAATAGTGACAACTCATTTTAACATATATTTACCAAAATTATACAAAAATATGTTGAAATACAAAAAGAGTAAATTTATTGAATAATTGGCTTCAATCACGGCATACAGATGACTTTGGAATCTCCTGCAACTATTCTGAATAGTTCTCATGTCTAAGTTGGTGAATACTGCCATAACTTTGCCTTCAGTTCTCTAATGTTGCAACAAATTTTGTTGGTCTCCTGCTCAACTGTACCAACATACGAGGAGCTTGCAGTCTGGGGAGTTAGGTGGCAAGATGTAAAGTGTGATGTGGTCGCATAAATTGTTTGACAGCTATGGCTGAGTTCCCCTGCTTGTGTGGCATGGTGCAGTCCTGTTGGCAGAGGTTCTTCCAGCAGCTACTCTCTTTACCCAGAGCAACACTACCTCCCCAAAACACTTTATGTAGGCATCCATGTTGAGTCTGAGTCCCGGTTGAAAATGAATGTAGGTATAGCGTTGCCATCACTAGTGATCATTCCAAACACATTTATAATCACCATTAAACTCATACAACACTTACTGAATCCCCTGAGCTATCCTCAAATTGATATCTAAACAACCTGAAATGTTCTTATTGAAGCTTCTGGCACAAATATCAAGCAGTACAGCATGCTGTTTCCAAATTTCTGGTGGAGTGAGTTGTGTCATGAGGCTCTTTTTCTCACAGATGCCGCCCAACTGACCATACTATACTATACAGTCAACAAAATCAAAGACAATGCACTTGTATGAAATTAAAAATATAAAATTGCGACAATTTACTCATTACACCCTGTATACCTTTTCCCTAAAACACCTAATATGCAGCTATTTTATTTATACACACTAGTAATATTTTAGAGTGAAGCATTGTCAAATATTCATTTTAGAATTTCATCATCATCATTTCATTTTAGAATTTTCATCATCATACTTTTAGTTGTGTTTCAATGCAACTTACCTTCTTAGGTGAACTTCATAGCTGAACGTAACTCCTAGAAATGAGGGACATGAGTTCAAGTTTCGATGACAATTTTGTTCTTTATTCCTAATTCACACAAACTAATGACCATAATATTACTAATTAGAACTTATGTTAGAATTATGATCACTTAGAAATAAATTTTTCTTTGAACTTAGACTATCAGCAGCTGTTTGTAATTAAAATAAATTTGATTTCAGGCAATGTGATGTGATTTTTATAATGCAAACAACAAAAATCAGGTTTTTCCTTGGCTAGAAATTTGCTTTGGAAGATATTTTGCTTTTTTATCTAATACCATCAGTTAGATTTAATCTAATATTGTTATTGCAGCTCAGTGAAGTTAGCATGGTTAACCAGATCTTACTTATTCTTTATTTCTTATCTGCATTACTATCAGATAATGACAATGACCATTGGTTTATTTTAAAATTTGATTTTATATTTTTTTTTTAAATTATAAGATATTTATAATAGAGATTTTATTTCCAAATATATTATTTGTTGATTATTCTTTAAAAATTTCTTTACTATATTTTTTAAGGAAAATAACTTTTTCCATGAATTATTTTCAATTTAAGGCAAGAATTTTATGTCAGACAATCTAATATCCACCCACACACAACATCATATATGACACTTTCTAATAAACATGGCACATATACAGATACTCTCAAATATATATATTTCATGATAAAGTGTTAAAACTCTGTGTATATAGTGGTGGGGATGATAGGGTAGATGTAAAAGTAATACTAGTTTATTATATTAGTTTCATGACATTTGAGGTAAGTCCAAGTAATATGGCAGAAGTTGAACTTTATGGTTAATAAATAAACATTTATTTTTGCTTTGTTGCAGATAACAATTTGCAAAATAGCAGCTGATATAAAATGTGCTTAAAGTAGAGGTGTATCAGTGAATTCCTTCAAGTGGAAAAAACTGCAGTCATTGATATTTGTCAATGTTTATTATTTATGGTGGCCAAACAGTGCATGTGAGCACAGTTATGTGGTGGGTAATGCATATCAATAGTGATAACAAGTCATGTTCCAAGCAGACCTGTACAGCTGTCAACCTACAAAGTGAAGAGCGTCCTGATCAATTTATTCATTAGAAGTGACTATATAGTCACATTTGTATCTGAATTATATTAATTCTTTTACTAAATTTTCTAAAAGAGTTTTGAATCTTTAAACTATAAGATGGTCAATGCTTTTAGCTAAAATATCCTGTCTGGGACAAAAATAATTGAAACTTTCTTTTTTTCTTATAGATGACTGTAAACCTTGTATCATTTTAGAAGGTGGGATCCTGTCCTGTTTATAATCTCAATACAGTGAAAAAACAATAGTAGATAGTCCTGTTTAGAATTGAATTTCCAGTTCTTCAACTCTATACATCTAATGTTTCTCTTCTCTTCTAATAGGAATAGATAGGTTTACCTAATGTTCAGTTCACACTCCTTCCCAGTCAATTTGAACAGGAGTTTACCCATTGTTTCCTGTTTAGGACTGGGTATCCAGTTCCTTCTAAAGTCTACTTCCACTGTATATTTCTAACATCTCCAACTGAACTTGGAAATATTATTTACTAATTAATTCTTGACATTTTCAAGTTCAGAATTACCTGCTATTAGAACCTGCATAGTTCCAAGAACTTCACTTCTTGCTCTTTCTTATGCTCATACAACACCACATCCTCTATCTTGAGTGACTCTTGAGCTTTGTATTGGGTGAACATTATTAAAATAAAAATAAAAATATTTAAAGTTATGATCTAACACGAGTAACCAAACTGAGGTCTTCTTCAAAAGTTTCATTAATAATATTATCCTAAAAAAATAGTTGTTAATGGTTTTAAGAACTTTACAAAAATTAATTTTATGGTAGAACATGAGAAATAGTATTAAAAATCAAATCTAAAAGGTGTGTTTTAAAAAAATGTTAACTTTATTTTACTGCAATAAGAAGATAGCTAATTTCATAAGTGGAAATTTCAGTAAAAAAATATGTTCATTAATGGTGCAGCTAGAATATTTCCATGACAGAATTTGTCCTACAATTTCCCTTCAAAGTAACAAAACGCTAATGACAGTTTCATAAATTTATGAATATTTTCATTACATCTCCAGTTTATTTTAGAGAACAAAAAATTTCTTTAAGAATTCCTTCAATGGATATTTACTAAGCTTATCTATAGGATTGTTATAGTAAGGCAGTTAATATTATGCTAGGCATTCTACTTCTCCAATATATAATTCTTTAATATATTCTATTCATTTCTTTATGCATCCAAATACATTTTAATTTTACCCAATTTATTAAAAACAAATGATGCATATTGAAAACACTGCATATTTTTTGCAATATTGCCCCTCACAAAAAATAAAAAAAACATTCTATCTTACATTCCTACCTAAACAAACTTGTCAATATATAATACTACAGACTTTACCTAAATATCTGCGATATTTCTCATAAAAAGAAAGAATTCAAGGCAATTTCTGATGTCTGTGTTACAAATTAAAGAGTGTTCTTTTCGTGAAGTAGTTTCTTCATGAAAACATATAGTATGTTGGGATGCTGAAAATTTTCCAGCCTAACCAAGAAATTTTTATGTTTGCTCATTTAAGGAAGTAAGTTGGGCTGAAAACTTTTCTGCTCTCATTCAATATTATATGTATTTTTAAATTTATTATATACTTCACTGAATTCTCTATGTCAGAGAGATTTCAGTTTTAGTCATATTCATATAGTCAACATAAAAAATGTTTTTCTCAAGTATGAAGCTTTGATTTACAAATGGGTTTTTGAAAGATTTTAACACATCACTCAATAAATCCCAGGCCTAATAAAACAATTTTCAGGCAAAATTTTACTTTATACATAGTCTTCTTTTCTGGTGATACACTGATTCCAACGTTTCTCTAACAATTTGATGCCCTTTTTTTAGAATGATTTGTCTTTGGCCTCAAAATACACCTCAGTTTTCAATGTCCCTGAAACATTCTGCAAAAAGCCAGTAGTCACTGGGGGCCAGATCTAGAAGCAATTTGAAGTATAATTCATGTTTTGCCATCGTTGTGATCAACTTGTGACATGGTGCATTGTCTTGGTGAAAGATCACATTTTTCTTCTTCATTTTTGGCCATTTTTTGGCAATTTCTTCCTTCAAACGCACCAATAATACTACATAATATTTGCTATTAATGGTTCTTCCTTTCTCAAGGTAATGAACAAAATACCTTGCGCATCCTAAAATAAGAAGGCCTGCTGATTTTCGCGTCTTTGGTTGCTTTGAATGGCTTTCACCTGTTGCTGCCCACTCAGCTCACTGCCGATTTGACTCTGGAGTAAAGTGGTGGATCCACATTTCATCTATTGTCACATATTTACATAAAAACTGCTTCTTGTTGCATTGAAACAGTTGCAAACAACACTCTGAATGGTCAAAGCGTTGTTGTTTTTGATTGACTGTGAGCAAACACAGCACCCACTTTGAACACAACTTTCTCACTGACAAATGTTCATGCAAAATGGTGAATACACTACCTTCTGATATGTTCAACACCTCTGCTATCTTATACAACTTCAATTTACAATTGGCCAAAACAAGTTTGTGGGGGTTTTTTTTTTTTGGTATTTTCCAGGACAACTGCCAATTTTGAGCAACCTGAGTGTTCAGCATCATTTGTGTCAGTACAACCGTATTTAAAGTCAGCATACCACCTTTTAACCGAATAAGATTTATCAAGCCATTGCTTTGCTTCAACAGTATTTTTTCATCAGAAAGCAATGTTTTATCAACACACGAAATTCAGACTTTTCCATTGTTTTGAAAATTTACAACCATAGCTTCACTTAGATAACTGTAATTTGTAAACTAGTAATCCGACTGGGCCCAAATTTTGTCACGTGCCATTTGAATATTAGTACTTCATAAAAATCATATGGATTTTTTATTAGTGCTATCATCTATATGTCAGCCCCGTGACTTATTGAGTGATATGTTATAAATAATGAAAATAAAAATAGAAGGGTGACAGAGTCTTGTGTAAGATCTATATAAATCTCTTTATATCAATTAATAGTTTTTTGCGTGGGTTGAGGGAAGCAATGTTTTCAGTTGGTATATCATTTAGTTTATTTGCATTGGGACGAAAAGAAAGCTGTAACAATGCTCAAATGCTATCAAAGACATAATAAAAAATATATTTCTGGCATGAAACGAGCATTTTAAATGATATTTTAAATCAACAAGTGAGTTCAAAATCATAAATTATTAAATTAAAGACATGCTGAAAATATGTACCCCAACCACACATACTTTTCATAAAAATATAATATGCAGACACATGAGAAGGCATTTTCTGTATAAAATTGTAAAATAAGATCATAATCAAGAGTTTTGGCAAAGAAAAAACAGAAAGATGATTTATAATTACAAAAAATAGTTATATCTTTGAAAAGTGCACATTTAACAACATAATGCCTGTTAACCCCTGCTTCTCATAATTTCAGTCTCATGTGTAACTAATTGGGCTTGCACACAATGGTTTTATTTTTGCTTTTTGAACATTCACTTTAAGATATACTTATTAAAAATTCAAAATAGTATAACTAAGACACACACACAGATATATATTGTAATAGTTGTTACAGTGGTTTATAAAAACATAGCTTTCATAAACCATTGTAACAACTATTACAATATAAAGCTCTGCTTTGTATCGAGCACTCTTCATAAAAGTAAATGCTTGAACAGTGGGTTTAAATCTGTGTTCTGTCACTTTCTTACAATATATATATATATATATATATATAAATCCCACAAGTAAAACTTCTTGTCACTTTTATTTAGCTAGTCAATATCCTCTTAGATATAAAATTGGTGTTATTAAAAATAGCACAAAGCAATTCATCCCTCTTGCCTGTCTTTTCTTTAAAGAACTTAATAACATGAAATAAATGCTTATTAACAACAGTTTTCCTAAACACCTGATAGATTACCATATTAGAAGACTTTTTCTAACATAACCAATAACAACACCAAACATACAGAAAAAAACAATAACAATATTTTCTACAAAAATCAAATGCAGAATAATTATAACCAGGATGAATATTCACTTAGAAATATCATAAGAAAATATGCAACTCATGTTGATAGAAGCAAAAAAAATTAAATTACCTTTAACACAAAATTTAAAACTGCTAACCTCATCATCAAAAATAACAATTGATCTGTAAGACGTAAGCTGCAGAGAACTAATATTAATTACAAATTTACATTTACTTTGAAGAACTGTGTTCGTGATCAATCCCAGTTTGTAAATAATTACATTGAATATACTATGACTTGTTTAACTAGACAACTTACATTGCATTACTCTGACCATAGTTCAATTAGATCTCATTTAAATATACATGGAAACCTATCAAACTCTATCTATAACAAACACATTGATAATACAAATATATTAGCATCAACCACATATAAAAAACAGTCTAAAAATAATGGAAACATTATCCAAAAGCTTCTAGTCAGGATTGAAACACAACCGAATTGACATCAGTTGGCAATTCTATCTCTGAGCTATGGGAGCTTGGTAGAGGAAGTGGGGGCTTTAGTATGTTATATACAATGTAAACATATGCCATTTTTGAATATATATATATATATATATATATATATATATATAGTCATCCACAGACAGATCTGTTTCGCTGTATCACAGCTCATCAGTACAGTTAGACATCCAATTGCTTTTTACCCAGGATTGAAACCCAACCGAATTGGCATCAGTCGGTGATTCTACCTCTGAGCTATGGGTACTCGGTAGAAGGAAGCAGACTTATAGCATGTGATAGATCATGTATTCATATGCCAGTAGTGAGAGTGTTCTAATTCATTATCGAATGAATGATGCATAGATGCTAGAGTAGCTACTGTTTTTTCAAAGTCTACCATTTTTCCAGAGTGTGAGAGCATAAATAGTCATCCACAGACAGATCTGTTTTGCTGCATCACAGGGTGTGATAGATGAATTGATTGTCTAAATTATGCAAAAATGAAAATAACACTGACATCTCATTTCAGCAGATATACAGAAATCCCTTGATTAATGTGTTTTGGATTAGTACACTAAAATTGTTATATACCAAAATTTGATTAGTGCCTGCATAATACTCAATTAGTGTGGTAAAACATACTTCAGTTTAATCATAGGAATTGATAAACTGATTTTGTTATAGTTGCTGATGCACACACCAATCAAGGGATTTCTATATTTACCAAAATTACATAAAAATATCTTGAAATGCTAAAGAATAAATTTATTCAATAAAATTGCCATTGGCTTCAAGATTACTTCAGAATCTCCTGCAAATCTTCTGGTTGGTCCCCTTGTTTAATTTGGTGAATTCTGCTATAATCCTTGCCTTCAGTTCATCTTTGGTATTACAAATTTTGTTAGTCTCCCACTCAACTGCACCACTCACATCATAATCAAGTGGGCTGTGGTCTCAGGGGTTATGTGACCAGATGTAAGGGGTGATGTGGTTGCAGAAATTGCCTGACAGCCATGACTGGGTTATCCTGCTTATGTGGCATGGTGCAGACTCCTGTTGTCTTCCAGAAGCCATCCTCTTGACCCAGGGCAGCACTACCACTTCAAAGCAGTTGATGTAGATCTTCATGTTGAGTGAGAGCCTGTGCGAAGAGAAATGGAGGCATAAGATGTTGACTGGATATATCATCCAACTCTTTTCAAATCCTCTGCACTATTCTCATACACTCAAATACTTTGAAATGCTTGCATTGGAGCTTCTGGCATAAATGCTAAATAGTACAGCATGTCATTTCCAAATTTCTGGTGGAGTAAATTGCCGCATAATGTTTTTTCTCACAGACAGTGCCCAACTGACACTACTATACTGTGTGTGCGGTTGTCAAAATAAATAAAAAATAAACGTGCGTATCTAAAAATAAAAATCTAGAATGGTGAAAATTTTCTTGTTGCTATTTTTTTTTTTTTTTTTTTTTTTAATCGTATCACCCCGATCGAGGTGGCAACACCAATGATGTGCAGGGGGCTACGTAATAGTAAAAAGATTGGAAAAGAGAAAGCCAGAAACCACATCCTAAACAGGGAACAAGGGATGAGCCTCTTAACCTGTTCAATAGACATGGGTGGAGTGTGAACCGGGCGATAGATAGATCTATCTACTCCAATTGAAAAAAAGAACAAAGTGAGAAGATTGGAAAAGAGAAAGCCGGAAACCACATCCTAAACAGGGAACAAGGGATGAGCCTCTTAACCTGTTCAATAGACGTGGGTGGAGTGTGAACCAGGCGATACATAGATCTATCTACATATATATATATATATATATATATATAGCCTGATATTTCTAACTATTGACCTTTTACTTCTTTTTAGCATATTACTAGATGCTCTCATCAATCCTGAATTGGTTAAATATCTCATGTTACAGGTTCTTCTTTCACAAACGCTATATGACTTTTGCTTTTCTAGGTCAACTGCTGATGCATTAACGATTATTGCTGAAAAAGTCTGTGAAGCTTTAGATAAGAATGGTGAAGCTCAGGAAGTTGCTTTAGATATCTTAAAGGCATTTGATAGGGTTTGGCATACTAGTCTTCTTCACAAGTTGAAAGGTTATGGTATTTCTGAACAGCTTTTTTGTTTCAGTCAAATCATGAAATGAAAATTTTCTTATCAAATCATGAAATGAAAATTTTCTTGAATGGTCACTCTTCTAGTTCTTTTTGCATTAATACAGGCACTTCTCAAGGCTCTATCCCTGGACAAATGTTGTTTCTAATTTTTATAAATGACCTTCCTGGTGATGGCACAACTATTGATACCTGCCTTAATAGTAAATCTGATCAGTTCAATAAAGTCAAATTGACAGATGACCTCAAATATCACCTACATTCTGATAACTGGAACAAGGAATGACTTGTTAATTTTAATGCCTCCAAAACAAAATTGCTCTCTATTAATCATCTGAGAGAACCTTTTCTGTCATCCACCAGCATGGCTAATGCTATCAAACAAGCATGACTCATCACACTTTCTTAGTCTATAAAGTTTTCTGCTGGCGTAAAACGAAAAGATTACATTGAAACAATTGCTATATCTGCTGCTAGAAAAGTTGATTCACAGTGTCATGCTAGACATTTTTTCTCACAAATCCATCTTACATATTTATTCATCCAAGGTTTGAATATTTCTACCGCATATAGTCTGGTGCTTCTGTTATATATTTAGAGATCCTTTGATAAAATCCAATGAACAATCTACTATGTCATTGGCTCTAACCTAATATCTCCACCTCAGTCACTTTCCCATCACCATAATGTAGCTTCCTTGACATTTCTATAAATACTGTCATGGTAATTGTTCTGATGAACTTTCCTCTATTTTACCTACACTCTATGAATTTAAGTGCAGTACTAGATTGGCAGTAAAATCTCATCATTTAACAGTTGAAATAGCTAAAGGTAACCCTAAGTTATATCCTAACAGTTTCTTTTCTCACACTTCTTGTTTGTGGAACTCTCTTCCAGTTCCTAGCTTTCCAGTAAAGTCCAATCTTCAAAAATGTAAATCTACTGTTAATTTTTATCTTCTGCCTTCATAATTTCTGTTCTTTTTTCTCTCACTTCTTACTTAATAAAGTTTTTCTTTTTCTTTTATTCTTATACACCCTGGGTCTTAGTTGCTTTGCTTGGGAGAAATGATTGAAAAAACATATATATATATATATATATATATATATATATATAAGAAAAACTTAACACATCATTTTGAGTGGTTATAAATTATAGTTCATTTCTATGAGATAAATTAGCCCATTTCATCAGAGCGCAACTGGAAAAACATTTGTACTGTATGAAACAAATAGAGTGTGGTCTGATGAAATGAGCTAATTTAGCTCATAAAAATGAATTATGATATATAACCACTCTAAATGATGTGTTGAGTTTTCCTGTACAAATATCATATTGCTCTGGATAAAATCCATTAAGCTCTCTATACATATCCAACACTTAATATTTATATATTAAATAAATCATGTTGGAATATCTTCACCATTCATGGACTTGACATCATTATCTATCTATCTATATATATATATATATGAAAGTCTTCTGAAAAGTTTTTTGTTTAATTATAGTCAGGAAGGTTCAGCCTCAACTGCTATACCACAAACATCTGACAGTGTGAGCCAACATAAAACTGAAGTACTTTATATACAAGGAGGTGCTAACATTTTTTCAGCCTAAGCAAAAGATCTTTCCTCCAAAACAAACCTGATATTTGGTCATATTTTGATAAGTGGGTCAAAGAGATTTTTTCAGGACCTTCTCATAACATAAATTATTATATATTATAAAAATATATTATAAAAATTCTTAGCCTGACCAAGAAGCCATTTCAAAGTAGAAAATCTGATGTTTAGTCAGCTTTTGGGAAATAGGTTGTGCTGAGAACTTTCCAGTATTTTTCCAATATGTTTTTTTTTTTTTAATATCACCCCAAGCAAGGCGATAACGCCACTGATGCACAGGGGGCTATGTAAGGGTAAAAAGAATGGAAAAGAGAAAACCGGAAACCGCATCCTAAACAGGAAACAAGGGATGAGCCTCTTCATCTGTTCAATAGATGTGGGTGGAGTGTGAACCGGGCAATAGTTTAGTTTAGTCTATCTACTCCAATTAAAGTCTATCTACTCCAATTGTTCTAAGTGACATGTACATAAGTATACATTTACATATTGTGTGTGTGTGTGTGTGTGTGTGTGTGTGTGTGTGTGTGTGTGTGTGTGTGTGTGTGCGTGCGTGCATACGCATACAGATGTATGAATAGTAATTATATTTTGGAAGTAACCAGAGAGAACATTTAAAGTTGAATAAAAAAAGGTTCAAGAAAACATAAAAATGAAAAGTACAAAAACAAGTCTTTTGGATCTTAAAAATCCCTCGTTAATTTCCAACATTTGTGAGTTTAATTAACTTTTATCAAACATTAAATTTACCTCTGACAAACACTGAAATTTGAAAATCAATTTCTTTCATAATAATATTTAAAAGATATAAATTTGCATATACTTCTGAGATGAGTTAGTATTTATTTTAGAATTTAAATTTTTAATTTTAGATTGTTCAGACTGTTGTCCTCATCTTTATTGCTATGTTTAGTTTTAAAACGTTTCGGACGCTGTATGCTTCAGCCTTCAAAAAGGGTTCAGAAGAAGGCCGAAGCGTACAACGGCTGAAACGTCGAAAACATGGCAATAAAGATGAGGACAACAATCAGAACAATATAATTAATGCAATATAAACTTGAATATTCAAGTGTCAAAACAAGTAAATTTTATTTAATTTAACAAGTAACATAATTTTCGACAGAAAAAAAAACAAAAATCAACGGAAAAAATAACCTATGCAAAAACAAAAAAAAATCATTGTGATTGTGAGGTTAATTAAGCAAGAATAGTCACCTTAAAAGAAAACAAAAATATTAAAAAAAAAACAAAAAACAACTCGCTAGAAAATATGTCAAGGACTTTTTGCTATTTATTTCAAACACTGGTCATACGTAGAATAGTGCACAAAACTGGGTTAGGATAAGTCGAAACCTACGATAGGACAGCATGTTTTTTGGTTATCTTCAAAAAAATTGTTTTCATCTCTACAACATGAACATAATTTAATTAAATTTAGCGTTTTTTTAAAACCCATTTACTTCTCAACAAATAAAAAATTTTCAATTTTCACCCTTTTTTATCACGACTCCTACAATGCGTTTTTTTTCTGTTCAAAAATAACTTATTTTTCATTAAAAAAAAATTGCCTTTACTTATACGAAGTGATCGTTTCAAAATTGAACATTTCTAGCCAAACAATATCGAGTAATTTTTTTTTAATCCATTAAATCATTTACAACTTTTTTCTTTAATACTTAAATTATGAATTGTTTATGTTTTTAAACTTAATGCCTTTTTCAAAACGAATCCCTCCACTTTCTAACTGAAAAATAGAATCAGTTATTTCTCTGTCTAAGGTAACATTAAGATATATTTTTGTACAAATTTTTAAAATAAATAAATTTCTCTCTATAAAAATGGTAGGTATTTTAAACTTAATTATTGAAACTTTACTGCTGGCTGGGCTGCCACTCCCTTTTCTCTCAATATTGAAGTTATTTTAGGATTTTTTTTTTTTAGTTTTTCGTTTTGTTATGTGTTTTTGTTTGTTCTTTTTTGTTTTTTGTAAATAGTGAATATCGTTGCTATCGACAATTCCATACTAAATTATTTAGTTTGAGAAAAAAGAAGGAAGGGTTTATAAGAAAAGAAGACAAAGAAAAATAAAACAATATTAGTTTTTAATTTTAACTTTAAAAAAGTAAGCTTGAAAAAGAGATTAAAAGAACATTTTCAAATCCGTTAACAACAGTAACACGAACAGAGACAGATCAGAGTTGAAAATAAATATGTACAATACATACAAAGAAAACCTTACAAAAAGTAAAAGGGTAGTTTGTTTTTTTTTTAAGTATAGCAGTCTTAAGTAGGAATTTTAAACGACATTTTTGTTGCCCAGTGGTTGTTAAGCAGTGGATTTTTTTGTTTGAGAGCTTGGAATAGGGAGAGAGAGAGAGCGAGAGACTAAAAAAGGTTTATTTATTTTTTTAAAGAAATGTTTATTTATTTACGTACGTTGTTTATTAGACGTACTCTTGTAAAGAGTACGTCTAATAAACCCTGTTAAAAAGGCAAATACTTTGATTTAGAAAAAAACGCTCGAATCACTCAGCATTTTAGGCTTGTGAAAAAGAATTTTTTAATTTTTTAAGACATTTATGGCGCACAATTTATTTTTTATATTTTTTTTAATATGGACATCTACATGATTATGAAATTTATGAACCGAAGTTAAAGGGACCTGTAATAGCAAATTTGTTTTTTCATTAACTAATGCAAGAATTTAATTTTTCATGGGTGCTCCACTGTTATGGCATTATGCCAAAGTAGGCCATAAGTAAACCTACACACGTATCATTGAATTTTGGATGCTTCTTTACCTTACCCACCATCTCTCCTTCTCACACACATGTAGATATATTGTTTTTTTTTATAAATGGTCCCCAATATCGAATGGGAATGTATCGAAAACAAATACAGAACAAATGACTGTGTAGCTTGAAGAAATAAAAATCCCTTACACGCGCGCGTGCGTGCACTCACACAAGGTTGACTAATCTTTCACAAAGGGATTATGGGTTCTCACCCCCATCTTCCTTTTTAAAAGAGGGCTACATCGAGTATGGGAAAAAAGAGACCATTGTTAAAATAAAACTTACACCCAAAACGGCTTACCAGTGAGTCTCCACAATCCACATTGACGTTCTTAAATCTTTAAAAAAAAGTAAAACTTCATGCTGACTCCCCACTTTTATTTTCCTAATATAAATTTAACAAAAATATTGACTGAAAATATGAAGTTTATTTAACTTTTATAATTTGAAAATAATTGAAAATATCTGCAAGTTTAGACTAAAAAATAAAAGTTTACTTTATGAATGAGCGCGTTTCTGAGTTAAGTTGATTATTTTGTTTTTATTAAATTAAAAAATGTCTATATTGAGATTATTTTTACAGTAAAGTTAGTGTCCTTCAGTTTGTTTTTATTTTTTATTCTTTCAAGTCAAATGTTTTTTTTATGAGAGGGAGATGTTTGAAAATCGGGTGATAGAAGTTTTTCTAACAGCTTCTTGCACCGAAGCCAAGATGTGAAAATGCAACTATTATTGGTGAAGGCTTTTTCATTTATGTAAAATAAAGCCCCTTACAATGATAGCTAATATTTCAACGATTTTAACATTCTGACAGAAAAATAAACCTGTATCAACTATTTTTAATATTCTTTTCTTTTACAAACTAGGACAAGTAGTCCTTATATTGACATGACAAAACTGACGTCGGTTTTTAGTTTTTCTTTTAGTTTTAAACAAGTAGGGGGAAAAGAGTGAAAGGGCAGATTTTAAGCCCCAAGATTCTAAATAATAAATTAGAGATTTTTATCTAATTAAATAAAGTACTGAAAAACTATAAACTAAAACTTTAAAAAAAGAAGTGGATAATCCAATATTTTTTTAGGTTTGATTCTAATCCTTGGCACAATACAAGGGCACGGGCTTATTGTCCGTACTTAGCTAAATATTTGGAGTTTTTTGTGTGCGTTTTACAGAAAAATTAATTTATCACAGTGGTGACTGGAAGTAAATAGAAGCTAATGGTGCATACGAGAAAACATACATTATCAACCCATTGGTAACTGAAAAGCACAATCAATTTATTGAATATTAAATCATAAATGCATTTTATTTTTTTTTCAATGTTTTGTACGAAATTGCTATTTAAAATAATTTGGTAATAAATAGAGTAAAAGCAAGATAAAGAGTCAATCAATATCAACAAAAAACTGAAAGTTACTGAGTAAAAGTTTGTAAAACAAGATTTTTAGTTGCATTTTCTTTTTAGTAACCAAGATGAAGAAGAAGACTAAGAAGAGTGTTTCTGAGCACTATGTTACAATAGATGTGAAATGGGTAATTCATCATAGTAGCATCGGAGAAAACACGAGGTTTTCGCCCCGTCTGGCTTTGTGCCCATGATATTTGTCGACAGAGTATTTAAAGTTTTTAACAGCATTAAAAGCTCTTTTGTTTTCTTAAAAAGCAAAGAAAATTTTCTGATAGCAAAAGCAAAATACCAACCAGCCCCAGAGATTACCACCTGTCTTCAGTACTTGTTTTTTTTTTTAGGTTTGCCTAAAGGATTTGAAGACTTTTGCTTGCAAAAAAAAAAAAAAAAAAAGGACGAAACCAGAAATGAATTGTTAAAATTTCGTTATATTTTCTGATTAGTATGAAAAATGTTTTTATTTTATTTTTGCGACCTCAAAAAAGAAAAGTGTCATTTTTAAATGAACCAACAAATTTTACTCCTATTTTACAAGTGATTCATAAAACTTAAAAAAACCTTTATCCTGTTAAAAACTCTTATCAACACAAAAAATTAATAAATATGAAAAATTTACTCACTAAAAAATAAAATTAAAAGGAAATAAGGATTTCACAAAATAACTGTAGGATGTTAAACTGTAAATTTTTAAAAGTAAACGACATTTGACGTTATTGTATTTAAACTTAAAAAAAAAATAGATACGAAGCGGAAGAACTCATTTCAATTCAAAATCCTAGTTTTGCTTAAGTTAAAAATCAGCTGTTACTGTGTTAATCTACTAGATGAGTTAGAGCCTTGAAAATTGAAAAGTGATTGTTTTTTAAGGCCATGTGAAAATTCACAAGTGGAAAATAGTAAATAAGTATTTCAAATTTAAGTCTATGGATGTCTCTGTTTTTAATTGCACAAAAAGACGGTTAAGAAATCCCCTTTTTTTTTTTTTTTTTTTTTTTTGGTCGAATGACTGACGAACACCTTTAAGCTGGGTTTACTAATTTTTCGAGGTTTCAGGTTCGATTTTTGTAAAATTGACACGCTTCGGCTTTTCTCAAAATTTAGCAGCAGAAAATTATCGTCAACATTTGAAAATACAAACAGAAAGGGTCATAGAACAAAAACGGGTGGGGCACATTGGGACTAATTAATACTTGGTTGGATATTTTTTATTTAGTTTTAAATTATGAAATGGGAGCAAATTTACATGCAATGCATTTAATAAATACAAAATTTTACATTTGTTAATATGGATGAAACAAGAAGACGAAAAATTTATCTTAAATTTACAGAACAAGTGTACAGATCCACACTCACAGTCCACACCCACCTGGCGGACCTGTACTTATCACCACGGCAACGATTGATAAGAAGATTCATAAAATTAAAATAACTAATATGAACAAAGGTTTTACTTTTTCACTCGGAACAATTTAAATTTTCTACATGCAGTCTTTAAGACTAAATATCAGTATTTTAGTTGAACATAGGAGTGGAAGGTTTTCCATTCGTTTGTGAGTCTGACATTAGATGCGGCAGGCTTATGTGCAATACTTCTAAATTTTGCAATGTAAAACAAACATGTTAAGACAGTCAAAGTTTAACATTCCTTTTCTTACATTTGGCTAGCAAGGCACGTAACTTGAAAATAAAATACTTAGTTAAACTGCTGCGTGTGTTTTTATACACGAGTGGCACAGCATAGAACTAAAAAGAATGATTGGAAGATCCGAGATGGCAACTCATACTTTTTCAGAATCTCGTAAAACAAAAGAACATTAAGAAATGACTCGGAAAAACGGAGTGGTTACACTTGTGAAAAAAATATAAAATAAAAATCAATGATGCCCAAGTTATCAATGCCAATACCAGCGAATTGTTTCACAATTGTGAAAAACGATTGTTTAAAATAAACATTTGAGGTCGTTTCCTTTTTAAGTTTAAGTCTAAAAGCATTATGAACAAACTGGTAGGATTTTGGGGTAAAATATGAATTATGTTCCATAATTCAACTAATTCCAAAAAATAAAAAAAGGAAGTAAAAAAAAGCGTTTGAAAGAGAGTAAGCGACACTGGTGATTAAGAAGTGAAACAATCTGCATTGGAAAACACCGTAAAAGTGAAAGTTATAAGGAATATAAACTTTTTGTAAATATACGAAAAATATTTTTCTCTAAACAGTGTGAGTGAAGAAAATATAAATTGTTAGGAAAAAAAAAAAAAGGGGTCACCTTACAACACAATTTGTTTTTTTTTTTTGCGACATTGAGTGAAAAAATCAACTCGAGTCTTACACTGGATAACTAAAGAATAGATAACAATTGCTAAAAAAATAAGTTCGAAATTATCAAAACAAAATTTAAATACAAATTGAAATAAAACTTTGTGAAACTTATTTTATTTTTTTTTACTAAAGTCTCTAGTCATTTTTTTAAAACATACTTACATTACTTGTATTTTAATTTAATCATTATCTTAAAATAGAAAATGTAATGGATTAATAAAATTTTGTTTGAATTAAAACTTTAAAAAATAATCAGCGTTTTTTTATGAAGTGCTGAAATGATTTCAACAGTCTTATTTTTTACGAAAATTCATCATGTAAAATTATTTTTTAGATGTATTTTTAAAAATTATTTTTTAGATGGTATAAATTTAATTTACTCAATCAAATTGTAATTGTGTATAAATTATTGTTTTTAAAAGATTGTCAACGTAGGGAGAAAATGTTTATAGTTTTTTTAAACATACAGACAAGAAAATTAAATTGAAAATTGGCAAAAATAAAACGAAGAAAAAGATAGTTCTTAAGCGAAGAAAACTTTAAATTAAATTATTATTTTTTTTTTTTTTTTTGCAGGTTCTTTTGTTGGCATTGATAATTTGAAAAATAAAATATATCTCCTGTGGATTTTGAAAAAAGGAAAATCCATGAGATAAATTGAGAAACCAATCCTTTCTAAAGCAAAGTGGTTGTTTTAGAGACCAACTATTTACTGGCCAACTTATTGCAATTGAGATTGTTTGCATTGCTTCTTCTCTATTTGGTGAAAAATAAACCCCTCTCTCTTTACAACTTACTCTTTCGTTCATTGATCATTGTCTTACACTCACAATCTCTTTTTTTTTAGTTCTTTCTAGTTTCTTTTTATTTATTTTTTATCTCACTCCGCGTCTTTTCTTACTCAACCTTTCTCCTTCCCGAGTTTATTGTTATGCGACCACTTTTTTGCTTTCTATCTCTCCTGTCGCTCTCAATGCCTTTTCTCTCAGTTTACTCGTTTCTTCTTCCCTGATCAGTCTTTTTTTTCCCACCCATCCTTTCTTCCTTGTTATGCATTGTTTTTCTTGGCTTTCTCCTGACGCCACTCCTCTCCTTCTCGTAAATCCCGCCTCCTCCTCTCTCATTACCTTTATGAAATCATCATCATCGCAGTAAGGCTAACAGTAGCACGTCTTAAATGGCATGCTTGCTTTGACAGGAAAGACGCGCCAATCGTGACCATATATGGTAATAGTACCACTTCCATATAAAGTTAAACTCTTCATATGAGAAATATTTTTCCTGGAACTCTTTCGTCTTTCTTACAAAATAGGCTGTTAAGCTATTGTGTGTGCGGCAGTATTTAAAGCGGGCAGACACCAATTTCCACAGTCTAGTATTTCACTCCACCGGACACACATCTCGGTTGGTCTGCATTCACTTCGTCTGAAGACATTTGAACAAGGCAGTTGTCACTTGCCAATTTTAAATTTTTTCTACTAAAATCTTCTGTTGTTGTAGTTTTGACTACCTTTAAACCCTACAAATCATGGATGATGAAGTTGCTGCTCTCGTTATTGACAACGGATCTGGTATGTGCAAAGCTGGTTTTGCCGGTGATGATGCACCTAGGGCTGTATTCCCATCTATTGTCGGCCGTCCCCGACATCAGGTAAGAATACTTTATTTTATTTTATTATATTTATTTTACCGTTCAGAAAGCCTTTATTTCTTAGTTTTGACACTTATCTCTTAAGGCTTCCTTTCCTGTAATTTTAAAATTTTTAACTTTTTATCTTGTTTCTTGAAATAGCACAATTATTCCAATCCGTAAGAGTTCAAGCTTTTTTTTTTTTTTATTTGATTCTTGATACTGTAATTTTTTACTAAAAAAAAAAAAAAAAAAAAGTTAATGTTTGCTTCAATATGCTTATTAAACAATGCTATCTTTATTCACTTCGGTTTACTTTCTCTTACCGTAACTTGAATAACCATGAACTGAAAATTTAGCAAGCATGTTTTCGAGCTGGTTACGACAGCCTTGAAAATATAGCATGATTTTGCAGTTTGGCTGGCTATAACCTTATATGGTATTGCACTACCATATATGGTCATTACCATGAATGGTAGAAAATGCCAGTCTGCATTCTGATTGGCTCTTAAAAGCTATCCTAGGGAACGGCAGCGCTCTGCATATTTTTGAAGCGTTGGCTGACTCATTGAAAGGGGGTGGGAACTTAAAAGGCCGGTTTCTTAACTTAAACGGTAATCAATTTGACATTATTTGTGCTGTTTTAATATTTACTGTAATTTTTTTTTTCTTTAATTTTGTTTAAAACTTCACTTTTAAATTTCGTTTTCTGCAATCATTTTAAGCTTGTTATTAGGGTTCTACGTCACTCGGCTCTAAGTCTACCATCCACTTCCAAATATGGTCACAGAAAGTTCTGTAGGCGTGGCATTTTTTATGATGGGTAGGCACGTGATAATGGACTTGGCGTAAAATATTTCAATATTTTAACGTGATCAACCCTCTAAAAATTTAATTACTTTTTACAAGAATTAACTGATGCTTGTTTATTTGAACTTGCCAAGTACCTGTCGCAAGTGGCTGTATTTTACTCTTTATCGGCATATTTAGATTTTTATTCCCCCCCCCTCCCCCCAACAGTAACGAAACTTTCACTGCTTTTTGTGAAAGCAACTTCAGTTTGGTGCCCCAAATAAATTATCACGATTGATACGGCACTGACAGTCGCGAAAACTACTTGTTTTCATTTATTTCTGTTAACAGTATTGGTAATACTTCAGAAATGCATTTTTTTTCAAAACGAAGCTTGCATGCTCTGAATTTTGACCGTTAAAAAAATGTTATGAAGCTCATTGATTTGTTTCATTTTAAAAGTACTTTTGTTTTTAAAAAAAAAAAAAAAGCCGTAACTCCCGGTTTGTCTTACTCTAAATTTTTTTTAACTTCGTAACTATAGCCTTTATTAAGTTGGGACGCTAGACAATAAAATGAATTTTTGTTTCTCTCCCCCCCGCCCATGCCTCTTTATACAAAATACTAAGTTCTTTTTATTTCTATCGTTCAGGGTGTGATGGTTGGTATGGGACAGAAAGACAGTTATGTTGGTGATGAAGCTCAGAGCAAGAGAGGTATTCTTACCTTGAAGTACCCTATTGAACACGGTATTGTCACAAATTGGGATGACATGGAGAAAATTTGGCATCATACTTTCTATAACGAATTGAGAGTTGCTCCTGAAGAGCATCCAGTTCTGTTAACAGAAGCTCCTCTTAATCCTAAGGCGAACAGAGAAAAGATGACTCAAATCATGTTTGAAACCTTCAACACCCCTGCTATGTATGTGGCCATCCAAGCTGTCTTGTCCCTATATGCTTCCGGTCGTACCACTGGTATTGTCATGGATTCTGGTGATGGTGTCACTCACACTGTCCCCATCTACGAAGGTTACGCCCTTCCTCATGCTATCCTCCGTTTGGATTTGGCCGGCCGTGACTTGACAGATTACCTTATGAAGATCTTGACCGAACGTGGTTACTCTTTCACAACCACTGCTGAGAGAGAAATTGTCCGTGACATCAAGGAAAAACTTTGCTATGTGGCTCTAGACTTCGATCAGGAAATGCAAACAGCTGCTTCTTCCTCTTCATTGGAGAAGAGCTACGAATTGCCCGACGGGCAAGTAATCACCATTGGCAACGAGAGGTTCCGTGCCCCTGAGGCTATGTTCCAGCCATCCTTCCTTGGTATGGAATCTGCTGGCATCCACGAAACAACTTACAATTCTATCATGAAGTGTGATGTCGATATCAGGAAAGATCTGTATGCAAACACAGTGCTGTCTGGAGGTTCAACTATGTTCCCAGGTATTGCTGACCGTATGCAGAAAGAGATCTCTGCCCTGGCCCCAGCCACCATGAAAATTAAGATCATTGCTCCACCAGAGAGGAAATACTCTGTATGGATCGGTGGTTCTATCTTAGCTTCTCTTTCCACCTTCCAACAAATGTGGATTAGCAAGCAAGAATATGACGAATCTGGACCCTCTATCGTCCATAGGAAGTGCTTCTAAACTATCAACCTTTCTTACAACCAAACACCACCACTACTACACAACAGGAATCTCTTTATTACGACTTAAAATATAAAAAAAAAACTCAATAAATCTTGCCAGTTCCTGGCTTACAACTACAAGACCAAATTCTTTTCAAAAACAAGAACTAATTTTTTAATTTTTTTTATTTTTTTTTTCTAAAAACAAGTGACATGTAAATAACTGCCAACGGACGAATCTTCAAAAACTTAAGAAACTGTAAGAAAAACTAAAGCTGAATTGATTAAACATTCCAGGCTTTTTTGCTGACGTTTCTGCAGACCCCAACTGCAGTGTGTGACGAACCAACATCCAGAGACGGAGTGCCACCATATGTTGTCGTCGTGAAACCTTGTGTGAATGGCTAGCCTCTGCTACAACTTTAATGATTTCTCTAATAACTAATTGTACTACTGATATTCAAGTTTTCTATAACAAAACTGTTAACATCTTTACCACCAATTCTTTAAAAAGAGTTTTAAAAAAAAAACCCAAAAAAACACTAACCTCTCTGCGCTGGTGTGACCAATTTAGGACACGGACTGTTGGATTACTTGGGACTATATCAGTCCTTCTCCCCCGCCCCCAACTTCACTTAATGGCACACTGGGGCCACCTACAAGCTAAAATCTACCTACCTACATTACTTACAGTCACACCTAACACTTTTTCGTTTCAATCCCACTCTTGTGGAAATGCAACAAGCGCTTTAAACTACGCTTGCGCCACAGGAGGACGCATTAGTGAGGCACAGGCGCCGCCTTAACACACGTGGCTTTATGGCGATAGCCATATTGGTGCTAGTCTTTCTTTATAAGAAAAAGTAAAAAATAAAAAAAATTCAAAACTTAACTTAAATTTTTTTGTTTCTTATTTGCATGTGTGCATGAAAAACTGTTGAATCTGTTTTTCAGCGTTAACAAAACAGTTGCTTTTACTGTAAGTACATCCACTCCTACCCCCCCCCCCCCCCCCCGATAACCAAGTTTTAAGTTTAGTTTTGGTTTAATTTACTACTTCCAGTAAACAAAACCTAACAGTTTACTGATTGGACTCTATTTATTTTTTATTTATTTTTTTCTTTCAAAATTTAGCGGCCATTTCTGAGCTACGACACTTGAAAGTTTATTCTTGGTTTTAAAAATCTTACAATATTGTCTGATTGCTAATTTCCAGAAAATTATCAAATGTAATAAATTGGAAAATTCTGCAAATGTAATGAATTGATTAGATTCACACATTAGTATTTCTTCTAATGAAATTTAGAAAACTCTTAAACACTGACCCTCCCCCTCCCTCAACCTTATTTAAAATGGACAGCTAGACATGTGTACGCAGATCACAACAATGATATATATGTACAATATTTAATTATATATATAATGGCTAGATTTTTTTCACTTATTCATTATCTTTTCTTTACAGGCAATGTCCTTAAGATTATTGCTTAATTTATTTTTATTACTTAGAGCAGATGTTCGTTGGAAAGAGAAATTATATGTACACACACATTTTCAAGTGATGCATACGTACAATTTTGCCTACAAAAATTAATGGGGGTGGGGCAGTATTAAACTTACAAGATTAATTTCATTTGTGAATAAACCGAAAGTTTCACTAAAATCCGACAATTTGAATTTTTTGCATAAGTTTCCAAGTTAATGTGGGGGGGGGGGGTTTGATTGATGTATCTTAATTTTGACTACCCGTTAATTTCTGTTTGCGTAAATGGAGGTACCTACAACGCTTATCAAGTAAGCTACCTCTTAGGGCGTCAAAAGAATACTTGGCCCTTCTTCACATGCACTTTTATTCATCATAACATGTTATTTGTTGGCCCTAGTACCTTAAAAGTCTTATGGTACCAAGCCCAACAAATAACATTTTCAATCTGACTCTTCAAATATTGAAGTCATTAGTGTCTAAATATCGTTTATTCAGTCTCAATTTGGCTAGTTTATTAAAAATTGTAGTCTCTAGAACAGATGGTTGAAAAAAAAAATGCTTAAGAGGATGTCTTACAAATTATAAAATGAGAATTATTTTTTATTTAAATAAAACCAAACTTTTATCATGTAGACTTTATTTACACGAAAGTACAGAAAGTTTTCAACAATTTAAAAACTGTAATCTTAATAGGGATAGCATCAGAAAAATAAATTGTATATGGCCTTTATTATATGAAAGGTAGCTGAAAACTAAATTTTTTTTTTCAATTTTCATTTAAATATATTTAAAAAATTCAGTTGAGCTGGGTGCCTGTCTTTTTCAATAAATGTTGTCCAAACATCTGGGAAGAGAAAGAAAGAATTAATTAGCATCTGTATTGACTAAAAAAAAAATTTTTTTTTAAATTTTTTTAAATAAATCGCTTGGGCGATAAAAACAAGTTGTTTCGTTCCATTTAGTGGTAGAAAATTTCTCTCGTCAGTGCGAGGCTAGTTACTAAAATTTACGTTTTGACGTAATCTTACGCAAGTTGTTGTTGTTGTTTTTTTTTTTTTTTTTTTTTTTTTTTTTGACAAAGACATTAATTTGGAAATTGCAAAAATAAAACGGTCGAATTTTGATGAAAATTTCAAAATTTCAGGACTATTCATAATTAACTGTAAAAGAAAAAAAATTCCCCCTCCCCCACCAATTAATTTTCAGAAATATCGAAGAATGCGACTAGGTCTCAATTTATGTTTTATAAACAATTTATTGTCTGAATAGAAATTCCGATTTAATGAATTTTACAAGAATTTTTTTTCTTAATTTTTAAAATGTCTTGAATTGTGGCGAATAAATATTTACTAATCGAAAAATTTAAGTCTAAAAAAAAAAAAAATTCGTACGCGATATTTATCATTAAAAGGTCACGTGATTCAAGGGTTCCCCCCCCCCCCAAAAAAACCAGGCGGGCCTGAAGGAGACTACTACCACCACCACCTTTTTAAATTTTTTTTTTTTACACTTTCTCAACGCAGACTTATCGATTAATTATAAAGTTTCCTATTTAAAAAAAAAAACTTGGGAAAATTTTAATTAAACAATTTTGAGGGTGGATCAGTTTCACATACTCGGAACCACTCGCGTTGTAGTTGCTCTTGTTTTTTTTTCTTTTTCAATTTTTCTTCCGTTCTTAACGATGGCATATTCTCAGAAACTAAGAATGGCTCTATTCAAAAAGTTCGCAAAGGATTCAGTTGATTATGCGCAAGCAAAAAAAAAAAGTTAATTGCCCTGGATCGATTTTCACTATATAAGGTATGACAAGTTGAACCCCCCACGTAAAATTATTTAAATGAAATTTTTCAAAGTTTTCTTTGTTTAATCGATAAGACTGCACTAAAAAAAACTAATAGGTAGTGGTAATGTTCCAAAATGAAGGATCAATTTAATATAACGTCGTATTAAAAACTGAGCCCCTCTAAAACTTTAGGGTGTACTGTAATCGATCAGATGGCACAAAGAATTAAAAGGTGGTAGTAGTCTCCTTCAGGTTCGGTTCGCCAAAATCAGTGTATAAACCTTTTTTATACCAAATTCATCTTCTATATTTTTGGCCCGCAACTGTAAATCATCAGGGCAGTTGTGATAACTTGAGAAACGTTCTTTGGTAAAATTTGAAGCAGTAAGCAAGCAATTCTTGTGTCAAGGGAACTTCCACTAAGTTTAAATTCGTTAATGTCAGCAAGATGTATTTTATAAGAATTTTTTTTTTTTTAACCGAGGATTCTTTTGATTCCGATCAATATAATTTCGTTTTGAAATACACCAGGGTAGATTGCTTACTGCAATTAGGTACCTCCATTTGAATTTTTCTTGAAGCTATAATTTTATCTTCAATTGAAATTTACTAATTACAGTAAGATTACCCTGGTGTATTTCAAACCGAAATTATATTGATCAGAATCAAATTTTGTAGATTAAAAAAAAAAAAAAAACCTCGCTGACATTATCTTATTCATTATTCAAATTAACAAAATTAAACTTACTGTAAGTTGGTTTGAAACAATTGCTTGCTTACTGCCCCAAATTCTTCCAAAAAGCTTTTCTCAATTACGGTATACCTGTTATCACATCTGTTATCAGCTTAACAAGGAGGCGATAAACGATATGTTTACAGTAGCCGGCAAAAAAAATGCCAAATATGGAAGACTACTTTGGTATACATTTTTTTTTTTTTCATGTAAGGGAGGACAGCCCTAGAATCACGTGACCTTTTAATAAATATCACGTACGGGCAATCAAAATGAACAATTAAAATCATTTATTTTAATCCTTTGGCTCAATCATTTGTATTAAGCTTTTCGATTAAGAAATGTAGTCTTCATGCATTAATTCTATACTCTAGCCCCAGCGGTGGAGGAATAAATTTTAAAAAAATGAAAATAATTGTAAAAAAATTTTTTTTTTTTTTTTTTTTTCAGATGCTTTATATTGTTCATAAAAGGATTTAAAAGTTTATCCAAATAAAAATTAGCATAGATATTGCATTTTCGCAATTTAAACCCACTTTTTAGAAAATTGGCACCTCTTGCAGAAAACAAGATAGTTGATAGCATTCAATTATAGGTTTTATGTGGGAGTGGTGGCAAATTTTTTTAGACATTTCTGGAAATTAATTGGTGGGGGGGATCAACATGTGTATAAAAAAAAATTTTTAACCAATATTTTCTAAAATTATTTCAAAATTAATTCCGGTCTATTATGAATAAGTCCTTAGATTTTTCAAAATTTGACAATTATTTGATTTTTGCAAGCATTTCCAAATTGTCTTTTACGGTCAAAAAAGTGCATTGTGTAATTTTTTTTTTTTTTTTTTTCTTGACATAATAAACATTGCATCAATTTAAGTCTTGCACTGACGAAAGAAAAGGATTTTTTTCCACCAAAATTTCACACATGTTAGAAATAAATTTTTAAATAATTAAAAAATACTTTTATTGCTGATAAAACTTTTTAGTTTTTCCATCATACTATGCTGTTTTTTATTTATTTTTTTTTTTTTTTAGAAGCCAATCTGTCCTGTTTCAGCCATAACTGGAGGAAAGAAACTGATAACTTTCCCAAGGGTATTTGCGCATAAGTGAATGCAAGGAATTCGAACTTGGCTCCCAGATTTCTTGTTCCAAGCCGATATCCACTGCACACCAGCGCACATCCATTTTTACTGGGTATCTACACTAATGTGCTAAGGAACAAAAAGTTGCAAATGTTTAAGATCAAAGTATTTTGATTTACATTTTTTTTTTCTTTTAAACGAGATAGAAAATGCTAACAAAATTAGGTATTGAGAATGAGTTGCGGTATTTAAATTTTTAAAAATTAAAACTCTACTTTCATTGATTAAATTTGCTATTTCCAGTAAGCAAAATATTCGAGGTGGAGGGGGGTTATTGCATATAGAAATTATATTGACTGAAATTTCAGCTTTTGAAGTCCACCTCCCATTTTAATAAGTTTTTTTTTTTTTTTTTTAGTAATAGAAGAAACTTTGGGGTTAGGGGGCGCATACTTCTTTTTATGTGCCCTGTCCTTGCAGGACGTAGGCGATCATGGTTTTCCATGTCTCCCTATCTTTGGTGGTTCTTAAGCTTGGTCCCCCCCCACCATTTTTTTTTTTTTTTGTCCTCTTCATATGGTAACGAATTATAGAGGTAAATTCATTTACTGCATTTGTTAAATATGCATTCCAAGTAATCCTTTTTCTGGGAGAACAGGAATAAAAGTACAATACTAACCTGAGGTGGAGATGAAGCCAAAGGTGAGAGTGTGTTAAAAACTTTTCGACTGCAATCTGGACTAACAGCACGACTACGGGCAAACTTTTTTCTCAAGGCATTTGCAATTATAGATTGTTGGTCATTAACATTACAGGGCAATGGCATCTGCCGAAGTGGAGTCCCTCCTGGTGATCTACAAATGATTCAAAAGTAAAGTTTGTGCAGAGTTTCATGAATTGATTTAGTTACCACCATCAATGTAGTGTTTGAAAGCATTGCAATCCCACCTTCCCCTAAAATAAAAACCAACAAATTAAAGTTCTCACCTAGCCACTGGCTTTAACTTGACACTGTTCAAATTTTTGAGGACATCTGCCATGGTTGGAGGACAGTTTTCATCACATGACTGAATTGTTGATGTGGGTTTAAGACCAGATTTTAAACAGCCAGCTGAAGCTTTCTGATTAAAGGAGAAAACAAGTACAATTTCAAATTAAGTTTTGAAGAAATTGTATGCTTTGTGAAATGCAAAAAAGCTGATACAAGAAAATGTTTTGATTCATTATTAGGTGAGAGTAGTCCTTTTGTTGAATTTTTTCAGGCCATCATTTAATTTTACATTTGTCTGCAGAATTCAAATAAGTTATTAATTACATGGGAAAATGTGCACATGAAAAAGTAATATTAAAATTATATTAAACCTGGATAAGAATATAATGTTTCATGTACACATTTTCCCATGTAATCCATGATTTTTCCAGGTATTGCTATTTAATATAAATTTAATGCTGAAAACCACATTCAAAAATATTTTTAAAATTTATATGCAACTGATCAAAAACAAATTATTTATTTATAATCAGTTCTGACAAAAATAAGATTGAATAAAAAAAAAAAGTTAAACTGCATGCAAAAATATTAAACAAAAAAGTTCTAAGTGTTACTCACTTAGTCTCCATTTTTGGACTTCACATATTTTGATGTAACTTTTTTTCTACTGAACCAAAATGCAAATTTTTTTTTTTTTTTTCAAAATGTGGTTAAGGAGGTGTTTTATCTAACTCTGAAAACTGTTTGAAATCTCGTTGAGAACTCAACTGATGAAGCTTGAAAGCTGCCTAGATTCACTCAATGTCAGACTTAATATATTCAACCACTACTGTCGTTGAATGATGACCATTTCAAGATTTTGCACACTTTTATATTCAAAGAATCAAAAGCATGTGCAAGCTGTATAAACATCTTATTTATGGTTAACAGCAATCTTGTTCCTCAAAATTTCTAGCACTTTCTGATAAGATGATGTTGCATGAATGTACTTGATTTTTTTTTTTTTTTTTTTTTGTGGGCTTTTTCACCAGAGGTCATAGAGGTAAAGTTGGGTGTTACAGTAGTGTCTGGTTATGAAAAGTAAAACGTTTCTTTATTTAAATTCTGAATTTTTATCCTTTTCAATGATTTTCTGGCTCTACCCAGTTTATTGCATACTTAGAAAAAAAAAGAACCCTCACCTAAGAATGCATAAAATATGTCTATTTTACAGATATCTCAAAAACTATGCAGTGAATATGCCAAGTTTAAAAAAAAAAAAATACAAGATACTCATTATCAATGAGCACATTGTCTTGAAAATGATACTTAATATTGCCTTTCTGTGACATTAACATATCTTTTCCAATAAAAAAAACTGTTTTCTAAGCATATCACCTTTTTTCATGGCTATATGATTTAAAAATGTATTAAGCAAATATACTAATTTATTTTCATATTCTTAGAAACATCAGCTCTTACATAAACTGTCAGAGCAGATGTTCTGACAAATTTATTCATTTGTGGACCCTATAAAAAGGTTCATGCTCCATTGTAGTAAAGTTCATCTGTATTACTACAGATTAATAATTTGAAGACAGCTTAAAAATGTTTTAATTTTGTGTGTGTGCGTGTGTATATATATATATATATATATATATATATATATATAAAAATAAATTACCTGTTTTATCAAGTCGCCTATGGACATGAGTTGTTTGGTTGACTTATCTGGTGATGTTACACAGATTGAAGGTGGTGGTGGTGGTGGTGGTGGTGGTGGTAATAAACATGGCGGTGGAAGAGGAGGTGGAGGAACTGACCGGGAACAGGGAGACTCCATAGATGATTTTTCTGTCAAGATGAAAAAGTGTATTAATAATTTATAAAATTCAATTAAAAAAAAATTTAGAACAGCTAGTTTCATTAAATGATTTATTAAATAGGAAATTTTACTGACAAGAACGAATATAATGTTTATTTCAAGTAATTTACCCAATATTTTTGGAACAGTTGCATGTAATTGTTAAATAATCTTCAATCTATTAGTGTAAAAAGCCTAATAAGAATTTTAATTCTTGTAAAATAGATATCAAAGTATTAGTGATTAACCCGTATATATTAAATAAAAATAATGGTAACTTAAATTTGAGTAATAAATCCAGTACATAAAATTATCTAAAACATTTCAAGTATTACAAAATATGAAGAAATATTCTATATTAAAACATTATGGAAATTAAATCTGTAAATATCCTTTTAGCATGTTGGATACAGGTAGTATAAAATAAGTCTACAACTGGGATCATAATTCAGTTGCACAGAAATATATATTTATATTTAAAATTTAACATGCGAATTATGGGTCCGATTCTAGACTTAGCTTTAAAAAAAGAAAAAAAAAATAATAATTTAAAACTAGCAATATGAATTTTCTTTGAAATTTTAGAATATATATAAAAATTACCAGTTACTTTTGCACGCTATTTTTTTAACCTGAATCAGAGAAATGCTTCATATCAAAGTGAAATTACATTTGTAAGCAGTTTTATTTTTTTTTTTAAAAAAACATTTAAATAAATTTTATTTAAGAAACGCTTACCGAGCACGTATCATATGCAACAAAACTGACATTTTTATAAAAAAAAGAAAAAAGGGGGAAGTAACTGTTGAAGCGAAAACAAAGTTATCTACCTTTATTCAATTTCTATATGCATTAATTTTTTTTTCCACAGTCCTCTGAAGTCATTTTCTTTTTATAAATAAAATTTGACCCAATTTGTGGATATAAAATTCTTACAGAAATTAAATAAAAAATACCTAAGTTTTGTTTACACATCATTGCAACTTGTTGTTTAAGTTTTTCGATTTCTGATTGCATTTCTTGAATTTTCTGCATAGCAAGTGGCAAAGGGTTGACAGCACTGTTCAATGGTGTGGAAGTAGTTACAGGAGCGGCTCCATTGGGTTCACAGTAGGTGTCATTAAAGCTATTTATCTTGGATGGTTTCATATTGGCTCTAGAAAGATAAAAGTCAAGTTGACAATCTTTTGAGTTTGAAGAAAAGAAAAAAAAACTTACATTATTCAAATAAAAAGAAATCTATTGTGCTAACTTATACATTTTGAATTGTCATTTGTTTCATTTTTATACATTTTCCTTAAAAGAGGAAGCAGGGAAAAACAAATTATCCTTTCAGTATTATAATAAATGTTAACAGATCTTATACTAATTTTATTTTTTTCTAATCAGGGAAAAACTGACAATAACAAAGGTTTAAAGCCACACTTTTGACAAGGTTACAACACTAATTTTTCTAGTCAGGACAATGAAAAATGTAAAAGCTAAAAATAAATAAAACAAAATGATTATTCAGTAATATTTTAAGTATTTGCGAAACATTTTGTACTCATATATTTAGAACTAAAAAGGAATTTAGTTAATGCCAAGTATTTGTCAGTGACACTAAATAACAAAAATAAAAAAAATTACAATTTTAACTCACCGTACTTCTATGCAATTATTTCCAAGATCTTCTTCCACCCAAACCACTTCAGTCAAAGAAAATCCAGAATCAGAATCATTTTCATAAGCCTGGTGAGAAAAGAAAAGTGTTAACTATCCTAGCTGACATAGGTTCATGTATAAAATTTTAATTTTTGCAAATTGATCTACTGAAATATTTTATGAAAAATGAAAAATTTTTAAGTAGATTTTAATTTTTAAAACTAAGATTTTGAAATCAGAAATAAAAACATGTTTTGGTTTTAAACAGCTACTATATTGATCTTAGATAATCAAACTAAAAGACAGCACTGTAAAGATAATAAACTCCAATATTGTTTTTACATTTAAACGTTGGTCAAATCTCAAGTAAGGTACACATTTTAATTGGAATCAGTTTTGAATGACACTGAGCGAAAGGAAGCAAATTTTGACTATGAAAAATAATTTCTCTAGTAGAATCAGATTTTCATGTCTGATAATGTATAAGAATTATTTCATAAAATTAACATTAAGCAGCATTCTTCTTCAAGGAAACTTCTTTTTTTCCCAGTTTCTGTGATTTGAATTTTACAACAATATTTTGCATCAATTTATGGTTATTCATATGGTCAAACCATCAAATCTGAACTTGATATTGAGACAAAAACATAGCTTTCAACTGAAAGAAAGAAATCCTTGAATTCTGAGATATTATGTAAACTCTTATTTATGTTTTATATTTAAATGTTTGTAATTTGTTTTGACAATGACTATTTTGGCAGGCAGGGCTATAGCATATTGCTATTGGGTGATATATCAATTATAGCCGGTTTGGAAAAGATCAGAAAATGACCTTGGTAAGGATTTTACTGAATATCTTTTACAAAATAAGTAGACAAGTATCACTAAAATTCATGAGCTATAACTTAAAAATTCCAAAGACCTGAGGTGATATCTTACATGTTTTAACTAATATAAAAATTAAATAAATACAAAGAGATGAGAAATTAAGAAACAAAAAAATAAATGTATCAAAAATGATTTTATGTAAAGCAAAGGTAATAGTTATAAACAAGAGTTATCGAACCTGACTAGCGACCCACAGAGCAGTCCGATCAGGAAAAGGAACCTTGATAGCTTTTACTTTCTTTGCTGACACCTCCAAACCAAGAGCAATTTTCCTTCCGAGAACACGTAAGCTATAAAACTATAAAATTAAAAAGAAAAAAAAAGTCAGTGAAGGTGTAGTACTGGAAAAAAAAAAAAAAAAAAAAAAAAAAAACTATTTCCACATAAGCATTTCTAAAAACAATATAGTTTATGAAAGTGACAACTCTAAATATGCTAAAAAAAAGTCAACATTTTAAAAACAGTAATCTTAAGATGACTGATATAATCATGTATAAATTGTCTAATAACCAATTTATGATTGTTGTCCAGTGTGAAGATTCGGGTTCAATTTTCAGTACACACTATAAGCTGTAATAAAAAAAAAATATGGATTTTGAAAGCATTTATTAAATAGTTTGGTATAGAATATTAAAAATAAACTACCCTATTAAAATTTATATTTTTCTTCTTTATATATATAAATATTTATATATATATATATATATAGAGTGTGTGTGTGTGTGTGTGTGTGTGTGTGTGTGTGTGTGTGTGCAGTGGATATTGGCTCAGAATAAGAAATAGAGTTCAAATTCCAGTTTAATTCAATGCATTCACTTACATGCAAATATCCTTGGGAATATCCCTCCAATTATGAGTTAAATAGCAGAACAGATACGATTCTATAGCCTTGGTAGACAACCAGTCTACCACAGAAATTAATGGCAACCTACTGTGGGAAAATCTTGTCTAGTTAGTCATGTCTTAAAAGAGACATCAAAGCCCAAGTGTGTATCACGTATACCATTTAACTTATATATATATATATATATATATGGCAATATTCAATTTAAATTATTTTTGTCTGCTACAAAAATTTTATTTTTATCAGAAAATAAATGCATCTGGAGGAAACTGGAAAAAAATTTCAAATAATATTTAGTTTGTGATATTTATTTAGTTAAAGTTCAGTTTTGACAGTGTGTATTCACTTTATACTCTTAGGAAATGCACAAATGTCTCAACCATGAATAAATAAGGCAGTTAGAGTCTTTCAACATTTTGGGTGTTGAGCTCGCAATCTCACAAGTGTAAAATTCACTTGCTTCTACAACAGCATTACTTGGAGTGGTTGTGACAGTACACAACACAATGAGACTAGCAATAAGCAATGGGATAAATAACTAATACATAATAATTGGTTACCTCATTAAATATGGCAGAAGTTTCTATCTATAACTAAGCTATAGAATTGCAATTATAGAAATTCATGTAATATTGAGTTAAGTGGCTAATTACAGTAAAACTGATTGAATGTCCATTGATTTAAGGATCCACTTGTGGGTTACATGGACCCTAACAATATAAGTTTTTATTTTTACTGAACAAAGATAAGTGCTACCATAAATTCATCAAGCTGATGCTAAGTTACATATTAACCTTGCTAGTTATAAAGTTAACTAAAATTGAAAAATCTTGTTAATTTCAGTTACTTTTATAGATAATTTTCATTATAAATGACAAAGTCTACTTGGCAACAGTGTACATGTTTGAGAGAGAGCACATGAAAGTGAGAGACATCAGTCTTGATGTTTCAAGTTGTTTAATGTGAAGCCAATGATGCTTATTGTAAATGACTGCATTTGCATGCTATCTAGACTTTAAAAAAGTGATGTTCATTAAATATGAGAATCTACAGACTTTTCACCTACTTTATGAAAAAAAAATTTAAAGAACTATTAGAACTCCCTCCAATTAGTTCTTCAAATTGAGGTTTATATATTTAAAAAAAATTTTAATATCTTATATACACTGAAGTTTTTGTGATTTGTCTTTGGCCTCAAAATACACCTCAGTTTTGGATATCAAAAGAAAAAGATGTGAAAGATCACATTTTTCTTCTTCATTTGAGACTGTTTTTTGGTGATTTCTTCAAACATACCAATAATGCTATATAATATTTGTTATTGATGGTTCTTCCTTTCTCAAGGTAATCTATGAACAAAATACCTTCCACATCCAAAAATACAGAGGCCAAAACCTTGCCTGTTGATTTTTGCATCTTTGGTCACTTTGGATGGATTTCTGTCCAATCAGCTGACTGCAGATTTGACTCCAGAGTAAAATGGTGGATCCGTGTTTTATTCATTGTCACATATTTACACAAAAACTCCTTGTTGCATTGAAACAGTTGCAAATAATACTCTGAATCATCAGCATGTTGTTTTATTTTGATTGACTGTGAGCAAACACGGCACCCATTTTGAACACAGCTTTCTCATTGACAAATATTCATGCAAAATGGTGAATTTACTGCTTTCTGATATGTTTCAGTTTACAATCAGCCAAAATGAATTTGTGAATTTTTTTTTAGGTTTTCCGAGACAACTGCCGATTTCGGGCAACCAGAGCATTCAACAACATTTGTGTCTGTATGACCATGTTTAAAATCAGCATACCACCTTTTAACCATTGTTTCCAATAGAGCAGAGTCAGAATAACACTTATGAAGCCATTGCTTTACCCATCAGAAAGCAATGCTTTATCAACACATGAAACTGAGATTTTTCCATTGTTTTGAAAATTTGCAACAGTAGCTTCACTTATATAACTGTAATTTGTAAAATAATAACCCAACTAGGCCCAAATTTTGTCACGAGCCATTTGAAGGTTAGCACTTCATAAAAATATGGATGTTTTTTTATTAGTGGTACTTTATTAGTGGGACTTATTGAGTGATATGTCACTTTTTGTTCTAGACCAACTTACAAAGTAGATCAAGTTTTCAAAGATAAATGACCATTAAATATTTAATTCCCATTAAAAACTGAATATTTCTATACAATTTTGATTTTTTTCTTTTCATTTTTTTTTGCATTAATGCTTTAGTTAATGTCAAGGTTGTAAGAGAATAATAATTTAATTAATACAAACTACAATTTCTTTATGTTCTATAGAATCTTAGATCATATAAGTATTTCTTTAATAAAACTTGAATCCAACCTTCTTAGAATGTTATATCCCGGGAGAGGATAAATAGAGAAAGAATAGTGCAAGAAATAATTCTTAACCCTGAGGGTATAGGAATAGAGATTTATTATACCTCAGTACAACAAACCAAATACACGTACACCAACAAACAATTACAAGAATAACAATCAAGAAGGCAATGTCTCTGTATAGGATGTATGCATTCGTCTTGAAAAGAAGAAGGCTTCCGTCTAGTGCTGTCTAACTCTCATCTAAGGCCGATGGCTCTCGATCACTCCTGTGTAATGACAAAGACTCTCGTATAGTCATGAACACTCTCGATCTCTCTGTAGTTTGTTCTAGTCCCGGTCTTTTATAATCCGGGCCATACCCATTCCTGGGTAAGACAGGATATTGCTCCACAACCCCTCTCACCGCTAAATTCTTCATGGAATTTTGCTCAATACTTCTTTCTTTTGGGATCAGGGCATAGGTGTTTAGTCTTTTTCGGTTTGCATCCTCAACACTTGAGGGTATGTCTTTGTTTAAGGACTTCTTACCCCATTTTAGGGATATGTCAGGCAATCCAGTTGCATTTGGCTTGGTTAAGCACTTCTTTTTGCCTGGTTCCTTCACACATTTCAAGTAAGCCTTTGCTTCTTTTCGTGTGGCCTATAAGTTTGCGTTTAACTGGTTTCATATTTTCGTTCATTTCAAATTTTACTTCTGTTTGAGTAGACTTTCTTTCATTTGACGCCTTAGTCTTAGTCCAGAACATATTCATGGGTTTTTCCCACAAATTGAATAGCACAATTAAATCTATGCTGAAAAGATTTGTATTTTTTCCTAACATCACATAGATCTTTGACTTTTTTACTTTTCTTGTCAAATGTTACTTTAGCCATAAATTCTTCTTTGAATTTTAGCTTATTTCCAGAAATACCTCTTGCAATTTTTTTCGTTTTGTTTAACTCTGGTCGACCAATTTTATTCCAGGTATACTCGTCTATTGCAGAGATATCACTACCAGTATCTAATAAACCATTCATTCTGTTCTTCCATTCATTTTTAAGTCCACATATTTTCTGGTATTGCAATCATTCGTGACTTTTTTCATAACTACCATATTAATCTTTTTCAACTTTCGGTCCATTTTTTTTTTCTACACATCAGTGCCAAATGTCCTTTCTTTGAACATTCGAAACATTTTGTTCCTAAAATAGCATTTCCTAGTGACGTGGTTTTTTTTTTCCACATGCTTCACAGTGCGGTTTTTCTTTTTGGCAGTACTGTTGTTTTAATTTGTGGATACAAGCCACGCTCTTCTCTTCAATGCACACGTTGTCTTTCTTATTTTTAGCAATTTCTGGCATTCTTCTGTAACTTTTTGTAATGATATAGCTTCATCTTGATTTAACATTGTGAGGATTTTCGAGCCTACGTCTGTCTTTCTGTGTTGTTAATCCTTGTACAAAGATTAGACATTTGAACATATCCTCTTTTATGTCTTTTATTTTAAACCTTTCGCACTGTAAATTAACCCTTCCAGCGTACGTAACAAAATCTTCCTGTTCTTTTTCAATATTTAGACATTTATATCGCGTGAAGAATAAACTTTCTCTTTCTCCAAACATTTTTGTCAAAATCTGTATCGTTTCGTCAAATGATATGTCCTCCGGCTTTTTAGGTAAAATAAAATTTGTATATTTGCATTTTCCTGCATTCCTATCTTCTATAATAGAAGCATTACTTTTTCGTCATCTGACCATACTTTGCACCATCTTGCAAAAATATTTTCGTATCTTTTGTAATACGAATTAAAAGTAATCCCTTCCTCAGGCTTACAAATTCTGTGAGCGCATTTGCAATGCCTTCTGTAGAGAAACCTTTAGAAGCTTTTCCCGTTTCGCCCTGTTCTATTACCAATTTTTTCAACATATCTCGTTGCAATATCATTTGCATTTGGAGATCCTTTTGAATTTTTTGTTGGCCTACCTGTTGCTTTAACATTTGCTGTTGAAGCTTCATTTATGCTTTTTGTTGTCTTTCCTGTTGTTGCATTAACATTTGGACTGCTTCTCCGAGTGTTTTAGTTAACCCGACTAATTGATCCATATTTTTTTTATGTATAGCTGATGAATAAGTTGTATTTACCGGCAAGCAATAATACACATAGTTTTTTTTTTATGGTGGGGGGGGGGGGGGGAACTACCTCTCATCTTAACTTATTCTTTTATGCGTCAACTTCCAGATTTTTCTCACCAAATTGATATTTGGTGAGCTTTGCTGAACCTTTGTTCCAACTGGTCTTTTAGCGAGTCCCAATCCTTTGTTGTCACACTGTTTTATTGGCGTACTTCACGTAAATGCGAATTTCTTGTCGCCCAATCTGTTATATTGGGGTATCCCCACGTATGTACTAATTCTTCATCAACAAATCTGTTAAATCCCGGGAGGGGATAAACAGAGAAAGAATAGTGCAAGAAATAATTCTTAACACTGAGGATATATGAATAGAGATTTATTATACCTCAGTACAACAAACCAAATGCACATACACCAACGAACAGTTAACAAGAATAACAATCAAGAAGGCAATGTCTTTTTTAGGACGTATGCGTCCGTCTTGAAAGAAGGCTTCCATCTAGTGCCGTCTAACTCTCATCTAAGGCCGATGGCTCTCAATCTCTTGTATAATGATGAAGACTCTCGATCACTCCCGTGTAATGATGAAGACTCTCATATAGTCACGAACACTCTCAATCTCTCTGTAGTTCATTCTAGTCCCGGTCTTTTATAACCTGGGCCATACCCATTCCTGGATAAGACAGGATATTCCTATACAACAGTATCATAACTAAATAAATAAAACAAAAATATCAGTTTTAATGTTTCTAAACATAAGCATAATACATAAAATTTACAACTATAATACTATCAAACCTCTGGTTGTCTACAGAGTCCATTTTGATTCATTGGCAATACAAGTTAGACAACCAACTTGATTCTCATCTTCAGAAAATATTTGAAGCCATATCAATACAATGAAAATCTTTAAAGCTTGATGTAAAAAAAAGAAAAATTAAAAATAAAACAATATCCCAAGAAAGGATGAAAATGAAATTCCATTTCCAACTAAAAATTAAGCAGATTCTCTACACCAGGGCAAGGACCAAACATCAGCCCTCTACCCCTACTTTTTCTATGCATCTAAAATAGAAAGACTTCTTTAAATATGGAAAAAAAAAATACTGAACCATTACAATAAATTTTGAAGTCATACAAAACAACAAAAAATTGAGTAATTTCCCATCAGAAAGTAATGCTTTATCAACACATGAAATTCAAATTATTCTTTTTGAGTAATCATGAGAGAAAGATTAATACATCAAGACAGTTTGGAGAAAAAAAATTCAATGATTTTCACCACAAATTTAAAAAATTGGAAAATAACCCAAATAATATCAAATACAGCAGAATTCCATGCTTTATTCTCTTCCCCACACAAGAAAAGATGATCCAAGAGTTTTGTTTAGGGAGTTAGAGATACTTTTGCATGATAGGTGTATGCGGAACTTGTTTAGTTCCCCTATTTTTTGCTATGAGTAGTTAGTGGAATAGAAGGAGGAAAGGAAGTCATACTAACAGTATGTGTTTTAATAATCTTCTAGATCAGTGACTACAGTGTTACTGTTTGAGACTAATAAAGTTGAAGATGATAAAGTTAAATTACATGTATTGGGATAAACAAGCAGTCAGAAAGAAATCTTAATAAAGTAATTAGTATTTTCCTTTTAAGATTAATATCCTGCATGTAAAAACATTTACATTTGTACAGTATAAAAATCTCATATTACTGACATTACCATAGGTTTATGATGAAATTATAAAAGAAATTATACAACTATATTGGTATTATCATAAATAATATCACTGGAAGTATTGAGACTGTATTAAGTACAGAAAAATGCAGGACTGATAAATAAATTTTATATATATATATATAGATATATATATATATATATATATATTATATTGTCATCCGCAGACAGATCTGCTTCGCCGTATCACAGCTCACCAGCACGGTTAGACTCCGATTGCTTTTTTACCCAGGATTGAAACCCAACCGAAAATGGGCGCTCGGTGGAAGTAGGCAGACTTTTTTAGCGCATATCATTATACACGCCCAATAGCTAGAGCACTCTAATTAATTTCACTACACATACACCCTGGTGGAATCTGTCAGGAAAAAGGAGTAAGAGGCAATGTTTGGCCACACATTTTCTAGACTCCTCCTCATGAGTTAGGTACAGGAGTTAGAATCAGCATTAATTCTAAAAAAGCTTGTTAAGTCAACTCAGCTGCTGTCAAAAGATATCCTATTCACATTTCAGAGCCAAATTACTATCATAACTAAATCTGCCTTACATTTAGATTGTGAATCAGGGACACCCAGCAATGTCTATAGTCTGTCCCTGTCATTATGATACAAACCAGAAAAACTATTCAAAAAAATTTTATAATGGGAAATGGTTGCACAGAACATGCTCCAATATCTTGAGGCATATGAAAAGTGTCTGTTGGCAAGACAACTGGTTGCTGTAACTCTGCACACTAGGGTTTTATTACAGTGATTGGTTTTGATAATTGGCAACTAGCTGTTCACCATGCCAGGTTACAGAATAAGACCTTTTTTCCATCTATCTAAGGTATGAGAGAAGAGTAAATTCAGTCAGGCAATTTCTACCATAAGGTCTCAGTATCTAATATGTCATGTTCAACTTGTTTCTGCAGCATTTGTGTGGTTTTCCAAACGTCATTCTGCAAAGAAACAACATTAAGACCAAGTTTGCTGCGGTATTAGTTTCAATAATGTTATATGCTTGCAAATCTTATACAGTTGCGATTTGAAAATGCTTGAATAACTCCACATGACATGTCCTACCTAGAAATAATTCTCAGGTAACATTAATAATAATTAAAATTCAGAAGCATTGTCAACAATCAAAATCGTGCAGGTTGATTGACAGTTATGTTGAGTTGGCCACGTCATCCACATGCATGAGAACCAATTCCCACATTATGTTTTTGCCTAGTGAAAGGACTTGATAGCCAGTAAAACAACACAGTGCCATCCTGAAGACTTATAATATCTCCCCTAGCCAATTAGAAACATTGGTTGTTCAAGCCAGTTGGTGATGAGTCTATAAAACTGCTGTTCAAAGCACAGATGCAAAGTTGGTCCAGCAGACAGTAAAATCTCTTCTACTACCCTCCAAGGCCTTTTCAGAGAGCCTACTTGCAAAAAAGTAAGCAGTTTCCTTGTTGGTCTAACAGCCAAACAAGAACCTATTCATCATGAAGAGAACCAGTCAAATTTATCTGAAAAATCAGTCTACAATGATGATACAAATGGGACATTTTCAAAAATGCTTTCTACTTTGAATACTAACATCCATCACTGTAAATGTCATTAAAAAGAAAATGATTATTTGATTTTATCAATGAAATAATTCATTTTCTGAAAAAGATCTTAAATTCTGACAATTTTATTTTGAACTGAAATATTTTGAATTTAAAGCAACAATAATTAGAAGAATATTGCTATTTAATATTTTGGTATAATACCAAATGACCTAAGCAAATCAATTTTCATAGCTCTGCCTAAGAAGCTAGGTGCAATTGAATGCGAACTCCAGTGAACAATCAGTTTGATGAGCCACATAACGAAACTCTTTGCCCAAATCCTGATGACTAGTGCACAAGGCAGAATCAGACTGGAAATAGGACAAGAACAGTGCGGTTTTGTCAAGTAACAAGGAATGAGATATTTATGCTTAGGATGCTGTCAGAAAGGGCATACAAATGAAAAAGGAAGTTTACCTGTGAAAAAGGAAGTTTACCTGTATTTTGTAGACTATGTCAAAGCATTCGACAAAGTAAATGCTCAGCAACCTTGACATATTTGGCAAAGACATCAGAGTAATAAAGAACCTCTACTGGCAGCAAACCGCCTACATATAGACAGAAAATGAATTCAGCAGATATACATAGAGAGAAGGGGCGTATGACAAGGATGTGTCTTTTTGCCAGATCACTTTAACTTGTACAGCGAGACCCTCGAAATTATGCTAGGATTCGTCATTGGCGGTCACAATCTGAACATAAGGTATACCGATGATACAGTGCTGATAGCTGACATGAAAAGAAAACTACAAGAGCTCCTAAAAATGTAGATGAAGAAAGTCAAAAGAAAGGACAAAGGACATAAATTACAAGAAAACTGAATGTGTAGTCATCAGCAAACTGAAGAGCCTAAAATGCCAATTACAGGTTGGGGATACTAAAATCAAGCAAGTACAAAAATTTAAGTACTTGAGAAGTGTTCTAACAGAAGACGAAAAGAGCAACACTGAGATCCGAAGGCGAATTGGAATGGCCAAGAAGCTGAGCAGAGTATTAAAAAACAGGAAAATCTCGCTAGAAACAAAGAAAGTTCTGGGTTGCTATGTGCTATGTCCTTCAATATGGCAGTGAATGCTGGACAATACCAAAGATGAAGGAAAAACTTGAAGCAATTGAAATGTGGTTCTACAGAAATCTACAGAAGAGCAAAGGGACATGTGAAAAGCCATGATCACCTATGTCCCAAAGAAGAATGTTTTCAGTTAATTGATAAAGTAAATAATATTTTTCACAAGGTGTGCAACCTTTTAAGATGTTTATATTATGTATACCTGTGACTCATATTGATATACTTATCAGTATATCCAAGCTTCATACAAGTCCAATAAATCATAAGAAATAATTCTTTAGATTCAATTACCATACATTTATGTATAAAGCTATATAGTTTTAAAATTTAATGTAGATACTTATAATAGTTTTTACTGCAGATATATGTTTAATGTAGATATTTGTAATTTTAACATGAGTATATGAAAAAAAAGTAATTAAACATTGACTTAAAAGTTAATCAGCAAATTTTGAAAAAAAAGGAAAATGTCACTAAAATCCGATAAACAACAGCATTTTTTAATGAAGAATACTACATAGTTACATCAAAAAATTAACAAAATGGTTGTGACAAATGTTTTTAGTTTCATGCATTTTTACTAAGAAAATAAAAAATATGACAAAGATAAAAATAAATTTTCTCCATTCTTTTTCCTTTAAATTTTAATGAATTTGAAGAATTTTCCCATTTAAACATATTTTAGATCCATAATCCACTTAAAAAAAAAACAAAACAAAAAAAAAAAAAAACAATTACAATATAACTTAAGTTACCAAAATCAGGACAGATAACCTTTGTTGTTACAGATCCCATACAAATTTTATTGGAATTATCAGTAAGAGAGGAAAACAGTAGGTTTACTGTATTTGTATGTAACAAAAAGAATTTTTAGTAATTACTACTCCCAAATAATATGTAAATTTACATATATAACTATATTTTTTTTACACGATAAAACACAAATTAAATATTAATTCTCTCTATCTCACATTTGAGAAAATAATGTTCCTTACATCATGTGGCTCATAAATAAATCCCAGAATCCAATTGAAGACTAAATTTCCAATTTCATATACAACCATATCTGCAAAAAGAATAAAACCATAATAATTAAGAATTTTCTGGAAATAGATTAATTGAAACAATTTGGGCTAAAATTCTTTAATATTAAATCTTTTAGGTAAAGCTTATAATAATGGTTTACTTCATTACAATTCTAGTGAATTCAATTAAACACAAAACCAAGCTGGAAATATCAAGCAAACAGGATTTAAACATAAAAGTCAAAGCAAAATAACATTCAAATCTAGAAAAACATCCATTTTGCCACTGAGATCTACATGACACTACATCCTGACAAAATAATTAACTTTTTTTTCAGACAGACCAGCTACATCTGGCTCACCAAACATGCAGGTTTGTTTACAATCGAATCTAATCCTAATTGACCAGACAGGAAAGAATAGATGCTATTGAATCAGCACACGCAAGATGGCAACTTCCATATACTGATAACATTTTTCATTGAGATTATCAAATTTTGATAATGGAACAACCAGGAATAGATGTCCAAATGCTTAAGAAGCCTTAAAGGCCATTCTTGACTATGATGACAAGTTTAAAATGAAAGTAATAAATTTAATTGATTTAATTCTGTACATAGTACTAGCAAGAGGTCAAGTGCATGTACTGCTGATGGCAATATCTACTGCTATATTGCTTTCAGTATTCATGACCCAAATTAGATATTCATGTGTAAAAATGATCTACTGTATAGCCTGAACATAATTCTACCAAGAATAGTTTAGAGAGATGAATTTGTGTGGAGAGCTTACAAATTGATTTTAAATTTGAGTTACTTTAAAACTAGGAAAAAAAAAAAAAAAAAAAAAAAATAGAAATAAAACAATCTGGAGTTATCACCACTATTTTCAGAATCATCCGAAGTTTCAAATCAGCAGAATAAATCTTATGACAATCAAGTCAGTACTTCCACAGAAAATTTCATAACTGAAGTTTAAAATGAAAAATCTTTCTTGAATTTTATTTGAGTTTAAATTTCAAACTAATAAATTAAATTTAGTATTTCCAATAAGTAAAATACTTTGTTGTATTTAAAAAACGAACTTAAATTGACTGGGAAGAGTTTTTTTTTTTGCTAAAAGAGCTAATTAGCACCCTTTTTAGTTGTCTTTAATTGCAATGTCATTCTCTTTAGTAAAAAAATCTTTTAAAAATAAAATATACTTTTCTGAAACTTCATTTGAAGAATATTAGCTGATATAAAATATAATCTGATTTAAAACAAATATTACTTACTTTAGGTTTAAAATATCACAGAAATCTATTTTTTAAAACAGCAATAGCTGTTTAAATTTTTGACAGATTGATGTTTATCTAATGTTGGTCCATGGGGGCTTTAACCATAAAAAAAAATTTAAAAATAAATAGCTGAATATAATGTTCGTACCTTTTATATATCATTTAGAAGTACTCAGTAATCTCTAGAATTTAAGAAAATATTCTCCATAATGTTTTATTTAAATTTGAGATACTTTCTAGCTTCAAAGTTGCTATAGTAACTGCACTTATTTTCTGATAATATCATGCATGAACAACTGCATCTACAAAATTTGGTACATTTATACACATACAGAAAAGTTCAAAATCTCTTAAAAATATTGGTGTTTGATGATTTTACCAAGCTTTTCCATTTAGGATTAGTAAATATAGCTTTTACTTAATAATATAATCTAAATGGGTGAAATTAATACAGAATGTTTAAAAGATTTATTCTAATTAAAATTTTAAGAAAATGAAAACTATTTTTGTAAAAATTCATTATTCATTGAAGAAACTTCTTAAAACAATAGTGTCCTTAATATATCTTATTTATAAAAGTAATTAAAAGCATTTCTAATTAAATAATATCAGTTTTATTGCATTTTTTATTTTATAATTCCGCAGATTTTTAGTAAATGGATTGACAAAAACAAATTGATTTAAATTCTTCAAGGAATCCTGCTTTTAACTAATATCAATATATGAAGAAGGAATTTTAATTTATTGAAATTTCACAAATTTAACTAAGTGGAGGTGGCAGATGTAAAACAAAAACATTTTTACCAAGCTTTCAAAAAATATTTAAAAAATAATTTTATCTATTTGTGAAGAAGTCTTGAAAATTCAATTAAAATCCAAGTTACTTGATTTTTGGAAGGATTTTGCAAAACTGTGTTTTCTACTGCAAAAAAGATGCTAAATTTTCTATACTAATCTTTAGGCCCGGCGACTAACTCAGGGAAACAAGGTTTTTAACCAAAATTTTGAACGTGCAAGAAAGGATTAAAAATTTAATAAAATACTTTGATCTTTCCTCATAATAAACATTTTTACAAAAGAATTTTATTTTTTAATCAACTTTGGGATGTTTTTTCATCATGGTATGCATGGTTTTATAAGTTATGCTAACTAATTTTGTCCTTTTGTCTAAGGAGTTCAAAGTAAATGTTTACAAAATACTAGTTTTGTGAACATAGCTGTATCTTACTTACTCAATTGTATATTTTTGATATTTTCATTTAGACTGCTTATAAAATAAGAAATCTGCCCCTATTCAGGTTTTATCACAAACATAGAATTAAACCTTGTTTAAATAAAGTTAAATAAACTCTTTGAAAGTTAAATGAAAATAAAATAAAAACAGATTTTACTGAATTTTCTCATGTTTTTTTTTTAATTATATATAAAAAAAATTCCTTATTTGGGAATATCAAACATCTAGGATAAAGAACATACCATGTCAGATTTTATTATGCAAGTTAACGATTTCATAATAAAATTTGTATTTACCAATTGTTGATAAAATATTATATACGCATATTCATATAAACAATGTATCAGGTTAAAATATTTATCCTTATTCAAAACATTTGGTGGGGGGAGGGATGCTGTGTTTTAAGCCATAAAATAAAATCTGGTTAATACAATATATGTAAATAAATTGAAATTTTATTATTTTAAATGCTAATAGCAGTTCCTTTATAACCTGCATTTATCTATCAACTAGTCATTTTATTAACTTGTCTGTTTTAACTAACATTCTTTACAATAGTTTTTATTGCTTCTCAAATATGTGCTTAACCTATTTTTTCTACATTCCCATATGCATCTTTTTTTTTTAATGATGATCTCAATATCTGGAGAGACTAACAGCCATTCTATTAATCTGGTGTGGCGTTTTAAAACTTCTTTTGGCAAGGTGGACAATATTCAGCTGTACATAATGTGATGGAACATTGTTCTGTATGAATATTTAAATCTTTAATTTAAATCTTTTCATTGTGATTTGTACAACTCAAGTAACATTGTGCATTTATATAGATACTAGCATCATAGCCCGGCACTGCCTGTGCAACTCAGAACATTTTCGTAGTAGAAGATGCCAATGAGAGTAGATGGAAATCATTTATTGAAAGTTGAAAAGGAGAGCTGAGGCTGTTAGTAACCATTTTCAGCATTAAAAAAATCTATTTTCTTTTGTTTTGCATAAACTTGATTTGATGTTTTGTGTGACATTGTAAACAACATTTTGGCACTTTTTTTTTTTACATATTTTGTTTGAAAAAAAACTTTAAAAATATTTTTATTGTTTCAAAATTATGAGGAAAAATATTCACATTTTTTTGTTGACCTAATGAATTTTTAAAACATCAGAATTAAAATTAATTATAAAGGCTCATTTTTTTTTTAATAAAAAAATATTTCAGTCATGCTTGAAACATGTGATTTAATTTCTGTGACGTAATTCAGCAACTAACTTAGATCTTTTACAGAGCAAATGTAAACAATCGGCTCCATTGGCCAAAAAGTGCGAAAGGGAAAATTGCTAAACTTAAACTCAGAAAGTATGTGGTGACCTGGCTTCCCTGTAGATATGTCTCTAGAAAGTTTAAATGGTATAACTTAAAAAATGTAGGCACGTATAGAGAACAGTCACACACAGACTCACAGATTGCCTTTATATATATATATATATATATATATATATATATATATATATATTAGGTTGTTACATAAATAATTGCCACTTGAAGGGTTGTATTTTGAAAAGCCATTTTAACATAGTATTCATGATATATATTAGGTGAATTTTGGTATACATAATAATTAATGTGTGCTCTTTAATAATTTTTAACTTATTTTCAGACAAAAATATTTTTGAAGCATAGAAACCCTTAATTATGAACATGAAAAAACAAGATCTTCATTTACTTTTCTTCCATGAGCTCAAACTTGGGCACAGCACCTTCCAAACTTTTGCCAATATTAATAGGACATAGAGAGATTGAACAGTACAAAGGTGGTTCCAGAAATTCTGTACTGGTGATGAGAGCCTTGAAGATGAAGGGAGAGGACAGTCATGCAGTCTTGACAACAGATAACTGCAAGCAGTTGTTGAGCAAAACCCACATCAAAGTGTCTGAGACATTTGCTGAGTATTGGCAAGATGAAAAAGCTTGATAAATGGATTCCTCAAGATCTCAATGAAAATCAAAACTTTAGGTATTCTGAAGTGTGCTAGATGCTCTTTTTGCGTACACCAAATGATCCCTTTCTTTACCAAATAGTGATGAAAAGTGGATCGATTATGGTGACTGTTTGGTAGTCTGCAATTGGTATTATCCACTACAGCTTTCTGGAAGCTAATCAGAGCATTACTGCAATCAACTTGAAATGCATGCACACCTGCATAAAATGAGGTCTTCATTGGTAAATTGACATGGTCCAATTCTGCTCCTTGATAATGCATGACTACATGTTGCAAAAACTCACAGACTTGGGATATGAGAGTTTACTACATCCTACATATTTGCCTCATCTTTCATCCACTGATTATTCTTTTTTAAACACTTGAGCACTTTTTTTAAATGGTAAAACTTTTAGGTCCAAACCAGAGGTGAAATCAACTTTCAAAGAGCATCACAGTCAATAACTTTATTAATGAGGAATAAATAATCTTAATCAAATGCATAGGTTTTGACTAATTTCAACATTTCTACAGTTAATTTTTCAAGAATAAAATTATGTTTCTGAAATTGGCCATTATTTTTGTAACAACCTAATACAATCATTAATTGTATTTTGAGTTGTTTAATTATTTCCATGGTGTTCTATACATCTAACCCACTCATTAAGTTTATCCAATGTAATTAAATTAATCACTAAAAATTACTGGTAAAAATTTAGTTTTCTTGTACTTCTTCACTCAACTGATACATCTGTTTGTGATGTTTACTTAAAGATGGTAGTTTGACTGCTTTCATACTTTAGCTAAATGTTTTCATATTTTCTATGTTTATATTTTTGATGCTAGCTTCTTCAAATGTTTTCTTCCTGAACAATCCATTGTTTCTTGCTTACTCTTTTTATCATATTCTTTTGGGTTGATCTCCTTGTTCACGAGACAGATATCTAACATACCTGTTTATCAGGATTCCTAAATTGACTTCAAAATTAAATATATTTTATTTTGAAAAAAAAATTTATATAAATAATTTTATATACATATTTAAAGCATTTTAAACCGTTAACAAATTACAAAGTAACTTTTTATCTTAATAATGTTCACCTGTATCTGGTAATTGTCCATGCCACACCCTGCTATCACTGCACACATTAGCTTTGATAAGATTTCTTAGAGAATTTTGTTTTGACATACAAATATACATTCATACATGAAGAATGAAGATTGTATGTCTACATTTCTTTTAATATTCAATAGATTTTATCCAAGCTTTGTATAAAAGCTGTTTACTATGCATGTTTTCCAAACAGGAATTTCAATCAAATTTACAAAAAGGAAAAATATGAAAAATATATTCTTTTACTAACTTGCAAGGTTTTAACTACATATACTAGAAATTTTGTAATAAAAGCAAATTTTAGTTGAGTTCTAAACATTTCATAGAATTGTCTTTCATGTGTTTTTTTTTTCTCTCACTTTCCATTTTAAGGTTCTACAAAACTGAAAATCTTCAATGCCGACATAACATTAACAGAAACTGTAATACTAGTAACTGTAGGCACAGTGTATCTATTCAACATGATAATAATCAAATATTTTGAATTTTTTACAGCAGTATTGAAATTGGAAATGACAATTGTTTTAATTTTTCATTTCTATAAAATTTAATGACACTTAAAAGGTAAAAGAAAAAGATGCATTCAACAAACTTCCACAACCAAGAATCATTATTGATACAATAATGGTGGAATAATGTATTGTAGTGACTGTCCAAATATCAATACTTGTAAAGTTCTCAAGAATTTCTATTTTTCAAGTCTAAAAATGATTTTCATGTTATATTTTCCAAATCTAAAAATAATAGAAACTCAAATTTTAATGAATCTGCTGAATCTAAACATTTCTGTAACACTTAATTTTTAGAAAATACTAAATAATTTGATATGGCCAAATAAAAATTAAGTTCACTGTTTTCAACATTACAAAAATAGTGAAGAAACAATAAGGATTCTTATTACAGAAAATAGATTTTTAGAGACTTTAGAGAAGACAAAGGTAAAAGCTGAAATTTTAGACACACACACACACACACAAAAAAAAAAAAAACATTTCTCTATTACAATTGAATACTGTATACATTTTGAAATTGCATCAGGCAAATTTAAACAGTTAAAAATTTAAAAGATATTTTCAGAGCCAAAATGGGCTTGGCAATACATTTCCTGAATTTGGCGACTTTAGGAGGAAATAATAGACATGGAACAGCCAAATACGGAAATATTACAATACATACAAAAAACAAAATTTGTACGTATCAAATCAAAATTCAAAAGCAAATTGCTGCAAATATAAACATAAGATTCGAAAAATGAATCTTGTAACAGTGTATAAAAATATTCATAAATTTAAAGAAAACAAATGTATTTTTAATTTTGTACTTACTTAGGCAAGAGAAAAGTCAATTTTTCAATGATCATTCAATTTCAATCAAAGACACTAAACTGCAAAGCTCTGCAGTCGACCACTTACAGTCTTTATTTTTATTTTAACACATGATCTTTAAACAAAAATTAAATACTTTTTTTACAATATTACGCTAGGTTAATAATTTTAAAATTTAAAGCCGCTGTTTCATATCTTTAGGGATTAAAAGGCTTTAAAAAAAAAATAGGTGGTTTTTTTTGTGTCCTTCCAAGAAAGAAAGGTCATAAGAAAAAAAAAAAAGAAAAAAAGATGTACTAATTTCTAACTAAATTCTGAAGCACTACTAAAAAACATTTTAATGTTTTAGTAGTTTTAATGAATGATTAAAAAAAATAAATAAAGGAATCTTTATTTTAAGAAAAACATTTTAGTAAGCAAGTGTTTAAAATTTATCGTTTTAGTTGTCTGCGACAGAAAAAATACAATGTAACAATGATTTTAAAAAAGAAAAGATTTTTTAACGTTATCAACAATTTTCAATAACAATATATATATATATATATATATACACTATTTTAAATTATTAATAAAGTGCTTCTGACATTTTATGAATAAAACCAAAAAACAGCTGTTGATTTTTCAAATTTTAAAAACAAGTTTACTTTTTGCTACATTAATCTCTAAAAGGTAGGCAGTTTCATTTTTTAAGAATTAATTATTCCATCAATTGCAAATAAATGATTAAATCTTAGGAAATTCAGAAATACAATAAATAAAATTACCTGGATCCATATTCCAAGTTAAGTACTTCTCTTTTTTGTTGACAAGAAGAGACAGTATGGATTCAGTTAAAGTATTGTATTGTGTATCCGTGTGTTCGTTTCATATGAAAACCTAGGACTATAGCCGAAATGTTCGCTTATAATACACATCTGCAAATGACTCAACGAAAAATAAATTATGATAATTTCGTAACATTTAAATTTGTTTTCAACTTGCAAACATTTTCACTTATCCACTAAAATTACACCTGACAATTGGGTGCCTCATTAATCATTAGAATCATTACTTGAATGCACATTCAAATTATAATCGGAATAGTAAATAATTTTCTCTAATGGGTAAAAAAAAAAAAAAAAAAAGACAAATTTTAGGATATCATTAAAACTCAATTTAACAAAAGCACTTAGTAAGATATTTACTTTTGAAGAACATAAAAAGAAAAATATCTTACTAGAATTTAAAATTTATGTGTTACTAATGTCTAATTGAGTATTTAATTAGTTAATAATTTAAATTCAAATCAAAGAGTAAAAATTAATTTAGATAGCACCAGTTGTCAATATTAAAACAACAAAAAAGAAGACATAGGAAAAAATTTTGACTTACTTTATATTAAATTGTGTTGACGGTTTAAGTGCCAAAAATTTTTCTTAAAAGTTTGTTAAAAATCAAACTTTATATTCAAAAGTTATTAAATACGTGATACATTTTCAAACACATGAGAACATCGAAATTTACTTAATCCCACAAAAAAGAAAAAGGGAATATAGTTTTGAAATTAGCGCTTGATGTTGCCGAAAGCATCTGGCCAATAAAAACTGAGTTTTCAAAAGTAGAATCAGAAAATAACCAATGAACTAGAGTGTTACATGATTAATCAACTTGTAAAGTGGCTACCCAATCAAAACGATAACAAACAGAAGGCAGGAAATTCAAGTTTTTGGTAGGATTAATTTTGAAAGTTGATTTTCTTGTTGGAAAAATTCAAATTGGAATATTTGTAATTCAAATTGTGTTTTTCTCTTTATATTGTCGGTGAGTAAGTATACTAAAAAAGCTTTCAATCAGCGTAACTTTTTTTTTTTTTTACTTAGCCTTTGAAGATCATAGTGTGACTGTGCTTGCTGTGTACAAGTGTACACATTTTTTATGATTACACTAAAAAACTGATTTGGGTGTAACTGTACTAACTAAAATCTTAGTAAATTTTTTTTTTTTTGAAGGAAATATATTTTTATGTATTGTTTGCTTTGAATAAATTATATGATATTGTTTTTTTTTTTCTAAAATTTAACTTTGGAATGGTTTCGGTAAGTACTAAAAAAAATTTGACCTTTTTTGTTGTTCATACAAGTAAAACATATACCTAGGGTTTTTTTTTTTTCTTAGTCCAACGTCCAGACACTGGAAAGATAAAATTTTAAACATTGTCATGTTAAATAAATTCCTATTCAACAAAAAAAAAAATATTTTTATTCCAACATTTAAGAGCTGCCCGAGAGTTTCGGAAAGTAAGTTTGTCGTTTCCTAAAAATTAACGGTTTCAAACCTCGTGTCGGTGTACCGTATAAACGTTACCGGTGTGAAAATTGAAATTGCCGTGCTGGCTGAAACAGTCTTCTAACCGAGTTGCTTCGTTCACTTAGAGCAATTGCCTTATAGTGTTGTACATGATTGAATAGGCATTCAGTCATAAGAATAAGTTTTCACTATGAATATTCAATTTTCCTCCTACCTACGGAAATTAAACAAAATGTGCCCATATCACGTGATTGTTTTTTTTTTTTTAATGTAAAAAAAAAATATTTAAATTCATAATCTGGAGTCTGGACTCTGGAGTATTATTATTATTAATATTATTATTATTTTTTTTTAAGTAACCCGAATTAGAAATGTTAAGACGAGAAAACCTTATACCAACTTAGGCTCATTCCTTGTTATTTGTTGAGTAACCAACTTAATCTGTGTAGGTTGCTCCATTTGTTGATTAATTCGCTAAAAAAAAGCTTAAAATACACCAAACTTGATTTTTAAAAAGTTTCATCATCAAAATCATTATTTAAGGAGAAAAAAACTAGGATTTTTTTTTCCATCCTTTTTAAAACGTTCGAGATTTTGTTTTAAGTAAGCAAAATATTCTGAATTTCAAATTATATTGATTGGATTGGAATATCAATTTATTTTTTTACGTCCATTTTTTGACAGCTTTCACAAGTTTGTAAACAAAAGTTAATTCTCGTTTTTTTTTTTAAATATACGTCTGTTTCATGTTATTTTTGGAAAATTAACCAACTTAATCTGATTTACACAAGTATTGTTTATAGCATAAAATTTAAAATAAAAAGTATTTCTTAATCACAGAGCTCTGACGTTACTGAACTTTGAAGTGAGTGATAAGAGCCAAAAGTGATTGATGACAAGTATGGTTGACCAGAATTGACATAATTATCCAATTTTTTTTCCTGTAAGGAGAAGAAACCATGAAACACTTGCCCATTTAAATGTAACACAGAAAATACCATACTTAAAAAAATATCCATAGACTAAAAAGTAAAAAAAAATTATTTTAAACATCTTTTGGCTTGATAATTTATATTAAACTTTTCAATTTTAGTCTTCTTCACTTTATAATCTGACCGCAACAACGCTTTGAAGAATTTTAAAAATATTTTTGGACCATTATTTATTATAATTAAACATTAAATTATTTATTATAATTCACTGAAAAAAAAACAAAAAAAAAAACAGCATATGCCATAATGCCATAGAATGAAGAAAAAAAACCCCAAACGACTTTTTTTTCCCATCAAAATGTTTATTAAGAGAAAAGATCAAAGTATTTTTAAATTTTTAATCCAATCTAATATGCTTGAAATTTTGGTATCTTGATTTTCATCAGTGGGTAACCAAATTGTTACCAGAGTTTCCAATGGATGATGTTTTACGTAACTTTTTTTTTCTGGTGAAAAACACATTAATTTGGAAAATCGTAAAATTTGTAATGAGTAATGAAATTTTAAGAGTTGTTTGAATTTTCCCTTTTTTTTTTTTAAATTAATTTAAAAAAATTCTACAAATTCTTATGGCAGTTAGGTTATTAAGTGAAGACTCCACCGTATCTAAAAAAAAAAAAAATTTTGTGTGTTATATTTTCTGCCTTCTTCCCCCTTGCAGGAGAAAAAACTGAACAATTATGTCAATTCTGGTCAGCTATACTTAGCTCATCTCAACAACAGTCTGTCATCACACATCCAACACTTATGGCAAAGGTCAGAAAGATCAACGCTCCGTGATTAATAATTTTTTGTTTCTAAATTTAATGCTATAAATAAGAAACAATTATGTCAATCAGATTAATTTAACTTTAAATTTGCTAATTTTCCAGAAATAATGTGTCACAGATGTATATTTTATTTTTTGCAAGATTTTTAAAACCAAAAATTAATTTTTTACAAATGTGTTGGTCCCTCAAAAATAGCCAAAAAATTTTCAAAATCTCAATCAATATAATTTCTGTTTGAAATACATCGGAGTATTTTGCTTAATGGAAATAGTCAAGGGTCATTCATTCCATGTCAATTCACCAGGGCATTACACCCACCTAGACCAAACTACTTAAAATTTAGCACAAATGTTCCCCTTCATGAGTTAGGAGAGAGTGCCAAATTATTGTTTGCTAGATTTTACTGTTCCAATTTTAAGGAGAAGGGTGTATAATTTTCCTAATTTGTTTTTTGTTTTTTTGTTTTTGTTTTTTTTTTTAAATTAAAATTGAGCAAATAAGAAATGTAGAATCCAGATATTTAACTATTTCAAGCTTACACTTAATAGATAATTTTATTTTACTCACCCAAATACAAAATCAACAACTTTTCACCTCTGTAGCTTACAGTCAGTCTATCGAAAATACGTCCTCTTCAATTTTCATAATATTTTTTGCCTAACATCTACAATGCCTGCTAAAGTTCACCAAAACAATTTTGTGAGGGTTTTTAGTCTACTTTAGAAGACGTGACTGTGCCATTTTTATATTTTTTTCCTATGTACATACAGGATTTCCAAGAAAGAATATAATTAGAGACAATCAACACTTCATGACTCCTAAAATGTTGATATTGTGCTAAGTAACTTCTTAAACTATTCAATAAGATTGTTTTTATTAATTTAAAAAAAATAATTTAAATATATTTTGCAGATATTACTTTTTGTACAGATAGATTGTCTTTAAAAAGTGGTAAACATTGCCTCATGTATGATAATCAATAGTGCATAGAAAATTTGTAAATGGCACTTAACAAATGAAGTTAAGAAATTCTTTCTGTTTGTGTTTCTTTTAATTTTATTTTGGTAAATTATTTTCATGAAACAAAAATTGATGTTTTTTCATTCTCAAAAAAGTCATGAGATAAATGTGAATCTTTAAAACATATTTGTTGTTGGTATTTAACATATGTAGTTAAAGGAAATGCTTTTTACATTTTTATTTATATTTTTTAAATAATTTTTCAATTATTTTCATATTTGATTTTGTTTTAATCAGGAGAAAGTCATAATAAAAATAAATATAAGAGTCTTTAAAATATTACATTTACACTATGCACTAAATTTTGTTAAACATGGTCTCTAGTAGGGTTATCAATAGTGCATAAACATATTAAGTTGAAAGAAATCCTTTCATTACTGCTTGTGATCTACTTAATAATTCTTGTTTTGAATTTTTTCTTTTACAAATCAATTATAGAACAAAAATGATTTTTTTTTTTTTTACACATGCACACACAAAAAAGAAAAATAAATGATGAATATGATTAAAACAATTGCTTAAAACTGTATCAGTGTTTTTCCATTTTTATCTTGTCCCTTTACTGTCTTTGACTAATTTTGATAGAAGTAAGATCTATGGTGCCTGGACCATAAATGTGATAAAGATGAAATTAGGTCAAATGGGGAACTTTGAATGACCCTCCTTTAACTAGAGCTGGTACCAGTCTGTCTGGTCCTGAAACATCTATCACTTAACATCCAGTATCCAAGGAGAAAGGTGGTATTTTTTTAATTACTTGGATTTTTTACTTGCACACAGGATTTGAAGTACAGTAGTTTCTTTTTTCAGTTAAAGATGAATTGTTTTCTTTGTACTGAACTAACAGTTGAAACATGTCATGGTTTATTCAATGATAAGCAGGTTGGATTGATTTCAGTTGATCAGTTGAATGCAATGAATGTAAAGCTTATTGCCTATAGAACAGGACTTGATTAGGATAAAATACAAACTGTTACCATCGCAAGCGGACTTTGTTGATTAACTATGAATGGCTTGAAAAAAGATGTAATCCATTTAAAAATCATAAAAAGCAAATCAAAGGTGGTTTGGTATTAATCTCAGGCAAGAAATTCTGCCCTAATTGTCGAATACAAATCCACAAACTACTTCCCGATAATAAAGAACCAAGACATGTATCTGATGAGGAAATACAAGAACTTGAAGCAGGTACTTCTGCAGAATCAGAAAATAGTAGTAATAATAAAGAACCAAGATGTGTATCAGATAAGGAAATGAAAGAGCCTGATACAAGTACTTCTGCAGAAACAGAGAAGAGAAATATCAATGAATGCTTCTCTGCTATTGGAGTTACTCCACTAAAAACAAAAGGGCTTCATTACTCAGGAAAAGCTACTTTAGGTAAGAGAAAAATTTATTCTGCAATGTGTAAAGACCAAAGTAGCCAAGTCAATAAATGTTGACTATGAGCTGTTGAATGATGAGGCTTTAAAAATCAAAAAGGAGATTTTAGATAAAGCTAAGTGCTTTGATAAAATGATAGAGCTTCTTGTAGCAAAAGTGAAGACAGTGAAATCAACTAAATTCAAAATACAGATTTTGATACTTGTCTCTATTGACTGGTCACACAAAAAAAGTCGTGGATGTGTTTTGTGTTTCATAACACATTGTATGCAAGGCTTGCAAATTGTGTTTGGAAAGAAGTATTTTAGCTGTGCCAGAACCAAAAAGGGGCACGTCTTTGCCTGCTGATATTGCACAGTTAGTGGAAGCATTTTACCAAGATAATGAATATACTCAACTAATGCCAGGAAAGAAAGATTACATTAGTATTAAATGTAATAATTATCAATAAAAAAGACTCATTTTGTGCAACCTAAATGAGCTCTTCAGAGCAGTCAAGGAACAAAACCCAACATTACCTTTGGGATTTTCAAAATTTTGTAGTCTAAGGCCGAAATGGTATGTTCTTGCTGGTAGTGCAGGCACACATGTTGTAGGTGTATGCACTATCCACCAAAATATGAAATTATTACTGGAACCACTGAATGTATTATATAAAGATCTCTGGAAATATATTGTCTAATACCAGTAACTGAGAGTGTATGATTCATAGGTGCCCAAATTGTCCTAGATCATCAGGGCAGCTTGAAAAATTTCTTTGACACCATGGAAGGATATATTGATAATGCTGCATCAATAGAGTTCTCCTAATGGACAACTGACCGATCGACTTTGACAACACAAAAGGAATCCTGTTAAGCTTAGATTGATTTAGTTGTTTTGCAACTGAATAAATTAGTACCTCGTTCTTACTTGGCTAAATCACAATCAAGGTACTTAAAGCAAAGAAAAGAGAAGATTAATGATAGTGAAATTTTGTTCTAGGATGATTTTTGCTGAGAACTACAAAATTTATAATTCAAAATGAGAACCAGAGTTATCATTGGAATACTTCACAATGTACTTTACATCCAGTGGTACTCTACTTTAAGCTTGAAAATGCATTGCAAAGTAAATATTTCTACATTATGTCAACAACTCACATGATGTAGCATTTGTTTATATGGTACCGAAAAAAATTATTGAGGTAATCAAAGCTACCTTGCCAAAGATAAAAAATATTGAGTATTTTACTGATTGTTGTGCAGCACAATACAAGAATTATAAGACCTTTGCCAATTTGTGCAACCATCAGAAAGATTTTGGGCTCAATGTAAAATGGAATTTCTTTGCAACAATTCATGGTAAACAACCATGTGATGGCATAGGTGGGACAGTGAAAAGGATAGTGTCAAAAGAAAGTCTCCAAAGACCAACTACCAAACAAATCCTTTCCACAGAATCTGTTTGAATATTGTAAATCTGCAATTGAAGGTATCAAATTCATTCTGGTTGAAAACGAAGAAGTTGAGGAAGTGAGGAGGAGTCTCGCTATGAGATTGGAAAATGTATCCACAGTCCCAGGAACAAGATGTTTTCATCAATTTATCCCACTCGCCAGAAATAAAATAGTTATGAAACAATCTAGCAAAGATAAAAACTGACCTAATATATGACTTTTGTATTGGGGCTGAAAATAATTTACCAAAATAAAATTAAAAGAAACACAAACAGAAAGAATTTCTTAACTTCATTTGTTAAGTGCCATTTACAAATTTTCTATGCACTATTGATTATCATACATGAGGCAATGTTTACCACTTTTTAAAGACAATCTATCTGTACAAAAAGTAATATCTGCAAAATATATTTAAATTATTTTTTTTTAAATTAATAAAAACAATCTTATTGAATAGTTTAAGAAGTTACTTAGCACAATATCAACATTTTAGGAGTCATGAAGTGTTGATTGTCTCTAATTATATTCTTTCTTGGAAATCCTGTATGTACATAGGAAAAAAAACTCTATACTTGGCAGGGTCACATCTTCTAAAGTAGACTTAAAACCTTCACAACATTTTTTGGTGAACTTTAGCAGGCATTGTAGATGTTAGGCAAAAAATATTATGAAAATTGAAGAGGACGTATTTTCGATAGACTGACTGTAAGCTACATAGATGAAAAGTTGTTGATTTTTGGGTTCATGTATTTGGGTGATTAAAATAAAATTTTCTATAAAGTGTAGGCTTGAAATAGTTAAATGTCTAGATTCTATACTTCTTATTTGCCCTACATGCCAAATTTAAGAAATATTGAAGGTATGAAAGTATTTTTCTTTAATTTTTAAAAAACACTGAAATTCAGCAATGTTATGCAGCCTTAATTTAGAGGCAAAATAGAAAAATTACCCCCCACCTTAAAATTGGAACGATAAAGTCTAGCACAAAATGATTTAGCACTCTTTCCTAATTCATGAAGGGGAACATATGTGCCAAATTTCAAGTAATTCAGTGTTGGTGGGTGCAGATTTCAACTTTTTGCTGGTGTTTTGACATGGAATGATCTATAAATTTAATCATTTAACTTTCAATTAAAACTTTATTTTTAAAAATTCAATTTAAGTTAGGCATCAAAAATGAGTGGTGGTACCTATAAAAAAAAAAAGAAATAATGAAAACAATTCTTCTAAAAATTCATTATTCAGCAAAAAACTTTTCTTTTTTTTTTTTTCCAGACTATAATGTCTTTTAAAATTTTAAAAGTTTATCTAATTAAATAATATCATAGTTTTATTACATTTTTATTTTACTATGTAGAGCAGATTTTCAGGAAAACAGCCAACTGAATAAAAAAAAATAGGTGATTTATGTTTCCCAAGGAGTCCTGCGTTTAATTAGTGAAATAAGTTCTCTATTCAAAATTCCTTGAAGTTTCATGAATTTATGTGGAGTGGTGTAACAGATCTAAAAAAAAAAAAAAATGACCAAGATTTTATAAAAATAATGATTTCAAAATTAATTTCATTCATTTGTATATAAGTCCTGAAAGTTTCATTTAAATACAATAATTATTTGATTTTTTTTATTTTTTTTTTTTTTTTAATTTCAAGAATTTTCAAATTAGCATGTTTTTCACTGGGAGGGGGTGTGCGTAATATTACTTTCGTAACAATTTGTTTACCTGTTGACAAAAAGATGTTTTTTTTACTAAAATTTCAAATGTGTTAGAAAGGATTTAAAATTTTTTTTTTTAATAATTAAAAAATACTTTGATCTTTCCTCTTAACTAACATTTTGTTGAAAAATCTTTTTCATTAAGTTTCCTTTTTTCTTCATTCTATGCTGCTTTTTCAGTGAATTATTGGAAGTACCTATAGGTGATATTGTTATTTTAAGTAAAAAAAAAAAAAAGAGGAAAAGATAAAAAAAACTATTTACTAATCATGAATGGAAAAAAAAATTATGAACAGATACTTCTCATTAGTAAGACCACCAACAGAGGAGGACATGATTAAGGACTGTGTGTATGCTATTCCATGTAGCTGTGGAAAGAAATATAAAGGAGAAACAGGTCACCCCCTGAAGTTAAGAACATCACAAGGCTGTAACATATCAGTCAGTCAGTTAAGTACCATATGTGATACACTCTTGAGCGACAATGTCTCAAAAGAGACATGACTGACTGGGTAGTAGATTTTCCCTCAGTAGGTTGTCATTACTTTCTGTGGTTGATTGATTGGCAAGCCAATCTATCCTGCTATTTAACTCATAGCTGGAGGGAGAATCAAGGGATTCATACCTTTCCCAAGGGTATTTGTGCAAATGCAACAATTTCAACTGGAATTCAAACTTCGATTTCTTGTTCCAAGCCGATATCACTGCACCACAACGAACATCCCTCGTAACACATGGGGAGATAAAAAATATCAGGCGTATCTGACCACATATGGAGGGAGAAAGGGGATCACTGGCCCCTATGGAATGAAGTTGAAATAATAGAGAACGCCACTGAAAATGATGTAAACTTAAGGAATTGGCACATATGCTAGGCTACAAAAATCTAAGCCAATCAAGCATAGAGATGAATACAATATAGGAACCAGTAATACAGAATGCCAGAGAAAATCATTAGTGTCAAAAATTGCAATATGAGCTCTGGTAAAAAATAGTAGAGGAAAACCATTAACATCAAAAAATTGCAATATGAACTCTGGTAAAAAAAAAAATACTTGAGAAAACCATTTAACATCAAAAACTGAAATATAAACTTTGGTAAAAAATGGTTACTGAACATGAGGTTTATAAGTCCCAGAAACTCAGTTGTTGTTCTTAAGGACACATGGCCCAGTGGATATAGACATTGGTTAGTTCCAGTGACTTGACCCAAAGAGTTGTGAGTTCAATACCAGGCTACAGCAATGGTGAACAAGTAACTTAGAGAGTCCAGTTAGAGGAAGATTATTCATGACTACCAAAAGTGGCTTCACACAAGGAATGAGAATGATATACCTCATAAGGGTTTGGTTTGAAATTCCTAGCACCTGAAGAAGGCCAGAGTGTACAACTGTATAAATGACAAAGGTGAGTACAATAGTGTAAATAGTGTAAAAATCAGGAAGTTATCGAATTTTATTGAAGATTCTATCACTTATTAATGAATTTTCTATTGAAAAAGTTTGGAAATATTTTCAGTTTTGAAATTGTACTGTAAAAAGAAAATATTTTCACAAACAAATATACATCAGGTTTTTTTTCTACATGGAAACAAATATATTTTTAAATTGGGTATCTTTTCAATTATTTTTTCTTTCTTTCTTTCTTTTTTTTTTTTTTTACCCCACATGTCAAAGTTCACAACTTTTTAATGTTTTGAAGTGGGTGTTGAAATGTTCTTGACGTAACAGTTTTCTAAAATCTGAGCAAACGTAATTTTGTGAATGTTATTAATACAATATTTTATGCATTTATTTTTTCCCCGTCAGTATCAACTTCTCAAAAATAGTAGGTCTTGCTTCATTAGAAACTTTCAGATTTTATTTTTTTCTTCTAACAATTTCATAAAATTTTCGTAGTACAAAAAGTTGTCTTCTAAGTTTTATTTTCTGGCCATAATTTTGTTGCAAAATTGAATATGATTTCTACAAACTTTTTACTTTTGTTCTTGCTTACTTGTCTGGCTTGATTTCTATTTAATTCCAGATCTAGTTTTAATAAACTCCCTCTGGAAAATGATTTCTCTCAGCTCTTTGGAAAATATGAAAATCTTTGCTGCTGATTCAAAGAAGAGAGACATTCTTTTAAAAGACAATACTTTAATTGATAGTTTGGTATTATTGCTCTCAGACAAAGAACACTCAGTCATCAAATTGACATTGGAGGTAAGTTGCCTAATGACTACTTTAGTTTTTACTTTACAAACTAATTTTACTGACTTTTAATTTAACCTATGTTATTCCCTGTTCACTATTACTCATTGTATTTGTCTGCATATCACTCTCTATTCTCTTGACAAGTGACTATTACTAATACACACATACATAAATGTGTGTGTGCTAAAGAGTTCTTGTGTTTGTATATAGAATAGCTAACCAGAAGTGACATAACTTTTCATGATGCTGGGTATCAGATTTCTATCTTTGAGTAGAACCTCCAAGGTTCTGGAAATGTGTACAGCACATTGTTAGATTGAGTACAGACCTTTGTTATATGACATTGAAGCTGATGGTGACATTTTTTAAAATTTCTTTGTATACTAGCATGCACCAAGACTTCTGAGAACAAGATTTACATGCTTAATGTTAAAATGACTAAATCTATTTCTTAATTAATGAAAAGAAATGCCTAGTTGGCTGGGGCTTCAGAATATGCCAATTGAACTGCTGCAGAGAAGAGTAAGACACCATCTCCAGACAGGGCCACTCGCATGCCATGAGTGGTAACCTGTGATGTCTGGGGAGGGAGAGAATCCTGGTGGTTGAGAGTTTTGGTGGTTAGGGTTAGTACTTCCAATTCTCATCTTATCACTTTGGCCCTTACCTGGATAAGATGGGCAGTCAGAGAGGCCCGATTTAATTAATCGGCTGGTCAGGTCAAACCCTAACATCTATAAAGATGCTAAATTTAATAGTTTCACTTAGTGCAGCTTGAGACCTTTGTTAGGAAAGTATTTCTTCGGAAGGAACATCTCATGGCAGTCTTTTTTGATTTGGGCTCAAGAGGTGGACTGACAGAATTCATAGGGAACTTTCTATAATATCAAAAATTTCAAATCCAAGTAGGAAGTACACTGTCGGAAGTGCAAGAACAAAAGGAAGGAGTTCCACAAGGAAGCATTCTATCAGTGACACTTTTTGCGTTAAAACCAACTCTATTGTGAAATCTTTAAGCCCAGGAGTTAGATGCTCCCTATATGTTGACGATTTTTTAATCATGTACAACCTATGAACACACTAGAAAAGCAACTCCAACAATGCCTAAATAAAATACAGAAATGAAACTTGGAAAATGGATTTAAGCTTTCTAAAACAAAAACCAAATGTATGCATTTCTACAAACTAAGAAAATTTCATAATGATCCATGCTTCAAATTAGGTGAACCAGAAATTCCAGTAGTGGAACAGCACAAGTTTCTAGATGTGATTTTTGACAGGAAAATAATTTTCATTCCTCACTTCAAGTATTTGAAAATGAAATGTAGCAAAGTTCTTCAACTTCTGCATGTAGTTGATCATAATGAATGGGTAGCAGATCAGTATGCACTGATCAAATTATATAGATTTCTACTCCATTCCAAACTGGATTATGCTTGTTTTATATATGGGGTGGCCAGAAAGTTATACATAAAACTCCTCAACGAAACTTACCATCAAGGTCTCAGACCAGTCCTTGGGGCTTTTAGGACATCCCCGGTGGAGAGCTTATACACAGAAGTCAGTCAAACACCTCCACATCTACAGGGTATTAAACTGGCATTGCAAAGAGCCTTGCCTTGTCATATGAGGATGTAATATCTTAAGAACTATTTATGATAGATGGTACTAATGCTTTGCTTTTATTGAGATCTTTCCAGAACTCACATGAACCAAGTCTTTTGTTTCCAACCTAGGCTTGAACTGGTTGAGCATTATCACTCTTTGTATTTTCTAGAACTCTCTTATAACAATTGTGGGAGTTTAGAATGCTACAAGAGTCCTACTATACCATTCTCTATGGTAGTAATGGTTACAATGGGCTATAGCTGCAGTACATTCTGACATGAACCAATGTTGGCTATTTGGTTTCTGTTGGTATTTTTTCTTTTGATTAAAATTATCCATATCTGAGAGGATCCATTCAGAGATAAAGGAAGCAGTTCTGGAAACTATTTGTGAACAAAGGGGAACTTATTTAATATAAGAATGTCTTTGTCAGTTTTGGCATACTGAAAGATAATCCTGTGAAATAGTACATCGGGAGATGCTTTCAGTTTGGCAACAACTTTAACATTAGTCAGCAAGTGGTCAGAAGTGCCCAAAGGAGGTAGTACTTCAGCAAAACATTTTTCAGGGCAAGATGTGAGAAAGAGGTCTAGGGAATTTGTGACGTCTCATTGTGTTAGAAGTTATAAGAGTTGGATCATAAGAAATAAAAACATCTTCATAGTATCTGCCTTCTTCATCGGTTCTCCTCATGGTTAATATTGAAATCAATACAAATACGAATGCTAGTTGAAGGATGTTCAGAGATGTTATCATCAATCTTCTTGGTTATTTTGTCAAACATTACAATTTCATCATCCTGTGACCAATAGACAATGAAAATGAAAAACATCCTATTGAAGAGGGCAATACAAAATAAATTGAATCGGAAATTGGGGTCTCTGCCACATGGGAACACAATCTTAATATATGTGCAGAGTCCATGTCCATTGTCATTTATATGCTCAATTTTTACTAATAAATGATAGATGCCAGGGATTGTGAAATCCTGTACTGGAACTAAGACCAGTTTTTGGCAGGAACATAAGGTTTGGTTTGACCTTGTGAAGATAGTGTTCAACTGGAAATTTGGATCATAGATCCCTGACATGTGTAGAAGATGCTAAACTTTGGATCGACTTTTATTTTTGTAAGGTTTATATAAAACTAGCATAATCCAGTTTGGAATGGAGTAGAGATCTATATAATTTGATCTTATGTTTGTTTTTGTTGTGAACATGGGTGGTTTTGGAATGGGTGTAGACTAACTAGTAAAGCAGCCACACCCTCCAGTATTACATGCAATACAACTGGATTAAATTGTCCAAAAATACAACTTTGACTGTATATTTCATGTCATCAAAGACCCCGCTGAAAACTACTACACAGTTCAAATCCCTTTCACAAAATGGCAGTACAATAACCCTGATATTATACACTAATGGAATAACCTCCAGAGGAGTTACCGAGATTTGGATCCCTGACTATTAGGCAGTTAATGCTGACTCAGATGTTACCTCCAGCACCCTCACTGAAGATAGCCCTGTCAGCGGGGCTTTAGAATATGCTGACTGCCCCACTGCAGAGAGTAAAAGTCTCTCAATGGGGCCACCTGTTGGCTGTGGGTGGCAATCAGTGATGTCTGTGGACGGGGTGGTTGAGGGACTTGGAGATCAGGGTTAAGTACCCCTACTTCTCAACACACCACTTTAGCCCTTACCTAGACTAGATAGGCAGTTGAAAGGGCCCGATCTGATCAATCAGCTGGTCAGGTCAAGCCCTAATGTCTACTCCCAAACACGACTTAAAAAAAAAAAATCACCCAAAAGAAAAAAACACCATCTATCAAAAACTATCCAAATAAAATATTTACGCACCAAATTTCTATAAGTAACCAATGGGTAGATGTTAGAAGGCGCTATGAGGGTCAATTGTCAGCATTGAGACCCATAGGCCCAGACATAACTGTAAACCATTCGCTTGTGCACCAATGTTTTGGTGGTGCACAAGGTGATGTGACAGGTGCTCTGGGTCTCTCACACTGATAAGTATACCGATTATGTAGTCCCTGATTCGTCAAGGCAATAGGGTTTCCCCCTTGATAGATTCCAATTGCAGGCTCCGATATGGATAGGTGGGTGGGGAGCACAGTCAAAGAATCAGATAACACATTCAAATGGAAAACAAACACAACAAACAAAACCTCTCAAGCAAATTAATTTCAATAAATCTATTAAGAGACCACATATGGATTCCGACTCTGAGGAGGACCATAACATTATGGAAAGCTTTCCCAGATTCATAATCTTAGAATCTACGGAAGAGACTCCATTGACCAAATTATCCCCTTTTCTCCTATGTTCCCACTAAAACAGTGAAGAGCGTCCGAAATGGAACACTACTAATAGAGTTAAAGAAGAAACATGCCACCTCCCTCCTGGAAATTACCAACTTTCATAATGTGAAAATACAAGCCTACCCTCATCAAAAATTAAAATTCCTCTAAAGGAGTAGTGTGAAGAAGGGAACTCACATTATGCACATTTGAGGAAATTAAAACTGAACTAAAAAGTCAAGGAGTAATTGATGCGGAAAGGGTCTCTATAAAAAGAGAAAGAAAAATAATAGAAATAAATACATATATTTTAACTTTCAACACACCTACCATACCAAAAGAAATAAAGATTAGGTATAATATAGAAAGGGTGGAACAATTTATCTCTAACCCTCTTCAATGGTTCAATTGCCAAAAATTTAGCCACCATGAGGATGGATGCCATGGACAAAGAGACCCAGACCATCTTACAAATTAATTTAAGGAAGCTTCTAATTTCGCAAATTGTAGAGGAGATCACCCCTCCTACTCAAGAGAATGTGACGTATTCAAAAAAAGAAAAAAATTATGACTGTGAGACACACCAAAAACATCTCCTTTCCTGAGGCCCACAGAATAGTGGAGGGATATATGAAAAGGAAAACATACTCACAGGTTGCGAGAGAAACAACAACCAAACAAAAAAAAGTAAGGCATTAGTAGAGAAACTACTACAATTGGGACTAAATGACTGGCCCAAGTTCATATAAGAAATCAAACCCGCTATAACAAAACCCAAAGTCACCCTCATAAAACAGCCCAACAAGAGGAAGGGACCAAAGAAATAGCAACAAAATCAATGGCAATATCCATTCCTAATTCAAAGCAAATGAACAACAATTGCAAAGAACAAATAGAACAAGCAATTGAAGAAAAACCTGAGGGTTCAAACTCAGTCCAAATGAGAGATAACAAAATTACTTCTGCCAAACAAGAACCTACACTACCATCCATATCCAAATCACGACCAAAAAAATCCCAACTACCCACACAACAAAAAAAAAAAAAAGCAAATACCAAACCAATTTGAAGTCTTGAAGTCAATGGATGTAAAAATCCTCAACCACCCAAATTAAAACAACTTTCAAAATAAATAGCTGACAAAATCCTCCAATGGAACATAAGGGGTGAGAAGGTCAACCATTACAAATTGATGCTTCTCATCGTCATTTTCTGCCCAACAGTCATATGTTTACAGGAAACACATCAAAAATCAAAAGACTCACTTTGCATTAAAAAATATACATCATACAACTACATAAATGATCAAAGACATTGAGCCTCAGGTAGCGCATCAAATTGAAAACAAAACTGCAAGCAATTGCAGTATTAGTAACACTACAAAAAACAGTAACTTTCTGCTCACTATACCTACCCACAAACAATACACTGGGCAAGAGAGAGCTGGATAAACTGATTTGACAATTACCTGAACCCTTCATGCTGATGGGGGATTCTAATAGCCACAGTGAAATGTGAGGCAATAAGGATACAAACAGAAGAGGGGAAAATAAAAGAAACAACCCTCCAAGTAAAACCTTCAAAAATACTCAAATATATAAGAGAAGCTGGTCTATATGACAAAATCTAGAAAAGATTAAAGTAGCCACAAATGTACAAAGCTATATATATATATATATATCTCCATGAAGCTGCCTACTTCAAGATGCCTACCCAAACCAAGAAGCACGTCTAACTCAAGATTCTTTCAAAATCGTTTTCAGCATAAAATGACCACTAAAATTTGAATGCCGTTAAACAATCAAACTCACTGAAGAGACAAAAAATCCAGGAAAGATGATGCAGTCATACCACCTGGGCTGAAAATACGTCATCTACCCAGAATTCAAAGCAGAACTTGAAGTCAAAATCATTGTGACTGAACAGGGAGTCCAGGCACCAAGACATGCTCACACACTTTTGAGGACTATAAAAGATCCACTGGAAGAAGGGGAAGTTTACAGTGGATGCCTCTCCTACTCCCACTGAATTAATATTACTTAAGGCATGACTACTGAAAAGGATATTTAGTATTAAAAAGACACTTACAGATTATTTGGCTAGCAAAGGAGGATTAATGTATGTATAAAGTATTTAATTTAGTCTTATTAAGCATTCTCTCTAACCAGGAAAATATCAAGCTATTTTTTTTTCTTTTTAAGAGAAGAGGAAGACATAAATATTTATTTTGGATTATATAAGTGCCCTGACTCAGGAGATAGAATTTTTGTCTTAATGAGAGGCTTCCTTTATGCTAGGTCTGATAAGATTGTCTCTGCTCAATGTGTTCACTGATTGTCATTTTATTTTCTAATATGATTCTCTATTTTTTAGATATTTCTATTGCTTGCTGAAAGTGCCCTTAGTAAAGATGTCCTGAAAAGAAATAATTATCTCCTTCTACAAATGGAAGAAACTGTGAGGTAAGTTGATCACTAGTCTTTTTGTTGTGCACCCTTGCATCCACTCGTGTATCACCTTTGCACAATATATACCATATAAACCATACTATAAAATGTGGTGATTACTCGTGCCATTATATTTATGAGCTCTTAATATGCCATTGGATTTTTGTCTTGATTTTCATTCTTGGTTGAGTCTGCAATGTGCGTATGACTTGATGCATTGAAACAAAGACATTGCCACAAATGATAGTTTTGAGTTTGTGTATGAGAAGCTTTTGTCACAAAGTGATGTTAAGTTTCCAATAGATTAACATATGTAATGATTCATTTCACACATTGGCAACACAAAAAAAACTCATTACATTGAATGATAGTGACATCACATTTTTAATATATTTTGACTGGTTTTATGAATTTTAATTGTTAACTAGATTTGATTGTTACAAATAAATTCTCTTTTCTTTGTTTTGATGTGTTTTGTTTAACATACTTTAATTATAATTTTTTTTTTTTTACTTTAAATGTGAGTATCTATTTGTGATTCTGTCTTAAAAGCAAATAACAATTAAGTCTTAAATTTCTTAGAGTTAAGGATTGTGATTTTTAATTTTTTTTTTTATTCAGTCTTACAATTGGCAATTGTGCTGAAAGTTTCTCAGCTTTAACCTACTCTCCAAAATCTGATTGAGAAAACAAACATCAGATATTTATTTTTTTCAAGGCCTTTTTGATCTTGATCAGGCTAGGAACTTTTCAGCACTCATTCATTAAATAGCATTGATTGGAAATAAAGATGAAAGAACTAGTAAAAAAAAAAATGTGTGCTACTATAGCGTGAGATCTACCTCTCATTTTGACTATAGCATGAGGTCTATCATAGCATCAAACTATAATATATGTGTATACTTATTTTAAATAAATATATATATATATATATATATATATATATAATTTATATTAAAGGTAGGTAAAAATAAATACTATCAAATATAATACATTTATTTTAGCGATAAACACTTTATATATCTTCTAGGAATGGCATGAATAGATCATTGGAATTTTTTCTCATCATCTTGCAGTAAAAATTATCAAGATATAGTTGGAACAGATGACTACCAACACCTCATATTTTCTTGAGAATCATCGTTTTAGCATCCAAGCACGATCGCTCAATTACCTAAATGTGTACTCCTATCACTGGATGGCCACGTGAGGGGAGCTGCTTGGTAGACCTCTATGCTGCACCTGGTTAGATGATACATTGAGGTAGACCTCACGTTATAGTAGCACCGAAAATGAATGATATTAAAATTTATATTATTGTCCTCCTCTTTGTTATCATTAACACAATGTTTCAGCTGTTGTGCCCTCTGACCATCATCATAAAGATGTCAATATGAGTAACCTACAAGGAATTCCAAACTAAACCCTTTATTTAATCTACTTGGGTAAACTGGTCTTGTTTCCTGCACATATCTAAGGATACCTTGTTTAATTCTTTTTTTTTTTGGTACTGCTCAGTTGTTTGCTCACGCAGTTTCCACCAAGTCAAAGTATACACTACCTGGCGCAAGGATTGAACTTACAATTACTATCACCAGATTTACAAATCAATGCACAAAGAATAGATTAAAGACATTTGTATATGACAAGCCAACCATCACCAGACAATACCTCAACTTAAATTCCCACATCCATACATTGTGAAGAAAGCGATTATCCAATGCCTACAATACCAGGCAAAAATTATGAGTGGCTAACTAAACACATACTAACAAGAAATGATCAGCATCAAGCATATATCTTCAGAATAACAACTACCCTGCAAACATGTCAGCATTTGCAGGTGGAAATAGGAGGATCAAAGAGGAAGACCAGAAAACTGCCAGTCTGTATACCTTATATCAAGGGCTTATGGGAAAGATTTCCAAGATCCACAGTCCACACAACATTAAGACAATATTCAGCAGCAACTCTGCTCTACAGAGAAATCTTTGCAATATAAATCCTAGCATGATGGAAAAAATATCCAAGAACTGTGTGTACTTCATTCTTTGTAGTTGTGGCAAAGAGTATAAAAGTGAAACAACCTACCCTCATAAAAGTAAACCTGAAAAAATATTGAAAAGCTTTTTAGTGAGGAGTAAGACAGTGAATTCGGGCATGGCTGATCATGTAGAGTAAGAACGGTAGTCCCTGTGGAATGAAGTGAAAATACTGGACAAGGAGAAAATACTGGAGAGTTAGACATTTGAAAGAATCAACACATTCTAGCCTATGAGGTCCTTTTTAGTAGACCTGGCATAGAAATAAATGTGATATGGGAGCCACAAATAAAAAAAGACAAATAACAGTAAGTCTTCAACAGAAGTAGCTGTAATAGAGAAAATCTTCAGTGAGTGCAGTCAGCACAAGTAGAAGAACTAATCAGCAAGCAGGTTAGGTTTCTATATAGAATTGTCCCATGGGAATGGAATAAAGCATTGATTTTGTGAATTTAGTGAAATAGTAATTGTGACTTCAATTCTTGGGTTGGTAGTGTGTCCTTGGACTCAGCAGAAATAAGGCAAGTAACAACAGTACAAATAATGACTACACAAGATATTCCTAGATATGGGCAATGGAGCAAGAATAGTCTACCGAAGTAGACTAAATAAAAGTTTCAGTTTGGTTGCCCATATTGACATATCCCTGATGAAGGTCAGATGGCACAACAGCTGAAACATTAATTAAAGTAAATCTCATAGTTTAAATAAAAATAATTCCCCGTAGATTAACTGTATAATACACCTGATGAAGGCTGAAATGTTATGACAACAATAACAAAGATGAGGAAAATAGTCTGTGTGTAAATAATGTAAATAAATGTCATAAAATACTGAACTAATTCAGCCAATTAGAATTAGTTCCTGTCTTTTTTGAAAAAAATTTTTTAAGGATTAATAAATCTTGCTACTATATCCACTTTGGAGAAAGCAATGTGACTTCACAACAAATCCTATTTGATTCTTATGAAGCAACTTACAAATCACATCTCTTTAAGATAATTGTATCACAGGAAAAGGTTAAGACAATAATGAATATTGTCTAATGATAAAAGTGCAGAAAAGTTTTCGGCTAAAAATCAGTATTCTGATATTTTTTTATTGAAATAATGATTTTGGAAAGTGGGTTGGGCTAAGAACTTTTCAGCACTTCATGTTTTGAAGAGGTAGTGTAGATAAGAACATTTCACATCAAAAGTTCTCAGATTTGTTTTCGTTTCCCAATGAGTCTAAATGATTCTTTCAGTATTTTCATATCCTTCAATGTTGTTCTGTCTCTTATCTTGACTTAATTTTCATTTAAATTATCAGTGTTTGTTGTAACTACACATCTTGAAAAACAAGATTGTTTCAGTTATTTTATTTTTTTCACTATTTTCAAAATAAAATATAAAAATCAATTTCTTTTATGTTCTCTCTTAGTTTATTCTCTAGTGAGAAGTCTAACTTTTTTTAATTGTGAGCTTTTTTTTTTTTTTTTTTTGCTTAATCTGTAAATGTTGGAATGGAGTAACCACCAACCCTGGTTAGTCAAAATAAATGCTATAATTGAGGCAAGGTTGCTAACAATCAAGCGGTTAATTTATTTGCTGGAAAAAAAAAGGTGTTTTTTTGTTTTAACAATAGGCTCGTATGATGGTATTGATTGAGTTGCAAGGCTGTGATAAATTTTCTATTACAGTGCTACAAAAGTGATTAAGAGGTTCTCTTATGATGATTTAATTTTTGGAAGGTCAAGCTAGGAGCAACTTTGCCATCCCAAAGAAAACTACTTTTCTGATTATAACACCACTTTCATCAATAATCATTTATTCAAGGAAAAGATCAATTTTTAAACAGATATACAAGTTGCAGCAGGTATTAGACTGATCATCAACCAAAGCATGGTATAGCCCGCATGTGCTACCTACAGAGTTGATGGGATAATACAGATGTTCTTGCTACAAATTACTTTCAAACACATAAAATCACTGAACAAGTAGAATTGTGGCTATTTGGACTTATGGTTCTGTGAATTTATGACTGTTTACTACATTTCATTTATGCAACCAGGCTAATTTTTGAGAATCCAGATCAGAAGTAAATGATTTTAATGGAAAAGCCAAATTTAAACAGCATACATGACATGAAAGCCTTTGCTTCAATATCCTAAAAGTAATCAAAGAATTCCCCAATCACTTGAAAGTTGAGAAACAGAGCCTTACAATGTGGAGCTGTATGTATAAGCAGAAGAGAAAACTAAAATAAACAATGAAAGGCAATGAAAAAGAAATATACGTTTTTGTTCTCACTTAATTCACACAGCAAATGCTCTGCTCTGAGGGAGATTTACTACCCTGGTGCTTACAATGTGAGGTATTATGTAAGGACCGGAAAGGGGTAATCTGCCCTTGGGCAGTGTAGGATTGGGAGTGAACCTTTGGACAAGGAGGTGAACGGTAGTGTTGAAAATTTCCAACATGAGTTTAGCTACAAGAACACTAATTCCACCACCTTTTGGTGAGTCTTATAAACTCTAAATATTTCCAATTGATGTAAATGTTTTTGTCTTATATTCGTTGACTATTTGGCCTGTAATAAATGTGTAAATGTACTTTGGGTTTAGTTTCCTTTCATGTTGTTTTAGTTTTAATAAGTTACTTTAGAACTAACAATTGGTGATCCCAACTAAAAAATGAACGCGCACAATAGCAGTAACAATTGTCTTCATAAATTTAAAAAAGGAAACGTCTTAATTTAAAATTAATACTTTCCTTGTATCAAAAAAAATATCACGAATTTCAGTAGCATGGTCATTAAACAGAAACGACATTCGTAGTAAACCATGTAAAAGTATAATAATGTTTCTTTTTATTAATAAAGCAAAAAAGGAACTAGGTTTCTGTTGCAAACGGGTTTAACACAACAAACCGTCACAGGTAAAATATTTTTCTTAATCGGAAAATTTCGTTTCCAATATGGCCGTCTGTTGTTCTTCCTCAGTCATACTCGGCGCTTTATCTGTGATTGGTTGATCTAAACGTCTACGTCACGCTCTTTCCCTATCTCTCTCTTTCCCTCCCTATTATACTACTGTTCTCCCTCTGTCCTGCTACTACGATTGAAGCTAACGCATCTAAGCAGCCAACAAGTGTGGTACTAATTAATAAAATAAATTTTTGTGAAATGGCGACGCCAGCCTTTAATCTAAATGCGTCGTTGGTGCACGATGACCCTGCTTTGTTTTTTGCACAACTAGATTTATTTTTTAGGCAAAAAGCAATCACTAATCAGGCGGAGAAGTTCTGTTACGTGGCGTCCATCTTACCTCAGGACACAATTACGGAGGTAAGGGAGTTAATTATCTCTCCACCTACGGAAAAGCCGTACGATGTGCTTCGAGAGAAAGTAACAGTTTCTGTGACAGCTTCAACACACAAACGTATTTCACAGTTGTTAGAGCAGGAAACTCTAGGGGACAGCAAGCTGTCACAATTTCTAAAACGGTTACAGAAGTTGGCGGAGGGAACGATGGATAAAAGCATCGTTAAACACATATTCCTCCAACGTATCCCGACACAATATAAGGTGGCTATAGCTGCACAGGACGAATCCACGCCTGTCGAACAGCTGGCTGTCATAGCAGACCATATAGCTGACATATTATCCACTTAGTCGCCTGCTATATCCAGTGTGCAGACATCGGATAGGGATGAGCTGCTCTCAAAATTAATGAAGGGACAGCAGCAGATGGAAGCTCGCATGAATAAGATGGCGGAAGACATCGCCAGACTAACACTGAAGCAGAAGCAAGGACAAAGGAGTAGGGATACACGCAGCCAGTCTATGGAACGAGGGCAGGAAAAGGCGATTTGTTGGAAACACAAGAGATTTGGAGAAAATGCAAATTCTTGTATACCACCCTGTAATTACAAGGGGCAGGGAAAAGCCTAAACCGACAGAAGACAGCGGCATCAACTGTTGGTGCAGCCCGCTCTGGCTGCCTACTTTATGTAGTAGATAAAAACACGGGAACGTCCTTTTTAGTAGACAGTGGGGCACAGGTGTCCCTCATCCCTGCAACATCAGCTGACAAAAGATCTCCTCCCTGTAAATTTATACTCCGAGCTGTAAATGGTTCGTTAATACACACTTATGGGGAGAGGTGTATGGACCTCAATCTTGGCTTACGCAAATCATTTACCCACATTTTTATAGTTGCATATGTAAATGGCGCTATTTTAGGTACGGACTTTTTACAAGCGTTCGGCCTTGTTGTAGATATGACAGGCCAGTGTCTAAGAGATCCAGATACACAACTTACAACATGTGGGGTGTTGAAGGATGGTACTCCGCTATGTCCAGCAGTGGCACATGCAAACCAGGATGACGCTTTCCTGAGACTTTTGAGGGAATATCCTTCAATTTCTGTACCCTCCTTTAATAAGGAAGTCTTGCCACATTCTACAACACACTACATAGAGACAACAGGCCCACCCGTCCATTGCAAAGCTAGACGTTTAGCACCTGATAAAATAAAAGCTGCTAAAGCAGAATTTCAACAGATGATGAAGTTTGGCATAGTTCGCCCGTCAAAGAGCGAATGGGCTTCACCTCTTCATATAGTTAGTAAAGGTCCTAACACATGGCATGCATGCGGAGACTACAGAGCTTTGAATGCTGTTACTAAACCTGATAGGTATCCTGTACCACATATCCAAGACATAACAGCAGTAGCCCAGAATAATCAGGTTTTTACAAAATTGGACCTAATTCGAGCATATCACCAAATACCAGTGGAGCCCGAACACATTCCCAAAACGGCTATTACTACGCCGTTTGGAATGTTTGAATTTGTACGAGTTACGTTTGGGTTGCGGAATGCAGCACAGACATTCCAAAGGTTTATAGACCAGGTCTTGTGCGATTTGCCATTCGTCTGTGCATATATTGACGATGTCCTCATTGCTAGCAGAAATATGCAGGAACACATTGACCATGTGCGTCAAGTATTTAAACACTTGAAACAGTATGGAGTCGTTTTGAACCCATCAAAGTGTGCTTTCGGTCAATCCGAAGTTATATTTTTGGGACACCATATTTCAGAGAGGGGAATTTCCCCAGCGCCGGAGACAGTCAAGTCTATCCGGGATTTCCCTATTCCTGTTACAATGAGACAGTTACGTCAATTTTTAGGGCTAGTAAATTTTTACCGTACTTTTACCCTCACTGTGCCCAAGTACTTTTACCATTGACAGGTATGTTAACAAATGTGAAGAACTGTGACATTACATTTTCGGAAGATGCAGTAACGGCATTCAACAAGGTGAAGGCCATGTTAGAAGACACCGTCAAATTATCCCACATTCAACCAGACCATGAACTGTGTCTAGCAGTGGATGCATCTGCAACTGGAATTGGAGCTGTCCTGCAGCAGAAATGCGACAGTGATTGGAGACCCATTTCTTTTTTCTCCAGGAAATTGACAGACACAGAAACATGCTACAGCACATTTTCCAGAGAATTGTTAGCTTCATTCTCTGCAGTGCAACATTTTTGTCAACTCCTGGAAGGTCAGCAGTTCTACATACTCACAGACCACAAGCCTCTGTTGGGCGCCTTGCAGTTTTCCTTGGATAAATACTCCCTTCGTGAAATTCGAGAGATGGACTACATCCTCCAGTTCACATTGGATGTCAGGCATATCAAGGGAGCAGACAACATCCCAGCAGATACTTTGTCACGTAGGATTAATACAGTCACGTTGGCTCCCTCCATCGATGTCAATAATTTAGGGGAAGAACAAGAAAAGGATGAGCAGCTGAAAAACCTACTGCAGAATAATGCGACATCATTGCAACTGGTGAAAATTACCCATCCTAACAGCAACAAGAAAATAGTATGTGACATCAGCACAAACAGACTGCGCCCATATGTCCCAGCGTCATTACGGAAAGACATATTCGGTGCTGTACATGGACTATCGCACCCTGGAGCTAATGCGTCAATACGCTTAATGATCGACAGGTACGTTTGGCCGCGTATGTGAGAGAGTGGATGAAGAAGTGTGTGAAGTGCCAAAAAGCCAAGATTGACCGACATACACGAGCACCTCTAGGCACATTTCCTGTGCCAGATGAGCGATTCAAGCACATACACATTGACATCACCGGTCCATTTCCCACATGTGAAGGTCAATGCTGTTGACCTGCATTGACAGATTCTCGCGCTGGTTTGAAGCGTTACCTATGCCAGATATGACGGCATACACAACAGCCAGGACATTTCTTGCCGGTTGGATAGCAAGGTTTGGTGTCCCAGAGAAGGTGACAACAGAGTCTGAACTGTTTCATAAATTCTCGGCACTCTTGGGCACCAGGAATATTCACACAACAGCATACCATCCACAAGCAAACGGTGCGGTCGAACGATTACATCACAGCTTAAAAGCCTCTTTACGTGCAGTGCTTACCAGCAATACTAAGTGGTTAGAACATCTTCCACTAATATTGTTGGGGTTACGCACTGCAGTAAAAAAGGATATGGAATGCTCAGCAGCAGAAGCACTGTATGGAACCACATTGCACCTGCCAGCACAATATTTTTTTGAGACACCGGAGAAAGTATGGGATGTAACATCATTCGTGGATAGACTGACCAGAAACATAGCCAAGATGGCCTATTCTCGTTCAGGGGAAAACAAGTGCATTAAAACATATGTACCAAAGGCCCTAGAGACGTGTACGCACGTATTTATCCGAGATACAGCTAGGTCACATTTCCTGCAACCACCGTATCATGGTCCATTTAAAGTTACCAAGAAAAACAACAAGTTCTTCAGCGTTCTCATGAAGAACAAAACTTTACAATAGACAGGTTAAAACCTGCAACATTGGAGGACGAATACTTAGAAGTAGTAACCTCAACCTCAATGCTAGTAGACTTGACACTGGAAAAACGCCCTCAAGAAAAAAAGACATGTTCAGGCAGACACGTAAGATGGCCTGCTCATTTAAAGAACTTTGTTGCTACGTAAAAATAAAAAGTGTATTCCCCCCGTCTTTCGATGTTTTTCCTCATGACATTCTATTACAGATACTCCATATTTTGGTGGGGAGTGATGTGGGGACAAAAAAAATAAAAAGGACCGGAAAGGGGTAATCTGCCCTTGGGCAGTGTAGGATTGGGAGTGAGCCTTTGGACAAGGAGGTGAACGGTAGCGTTGAAAATTTCCAACATGAGTTGAGCTACAAGAACACTAATTTCACCACCTTTTGGTGAGTCTTATAAACTCTAAATATTTCCGATTGATGTAAATGTTTTTGTCTTATATTCGTTGACTATTTGGCCTGTAATAAATGTGTAAATGTACTTTGGGTTTAGTTTCCTTTCATGTTGTTTTAGTTTTAATAACTTACTTTAGAACTAACAGTATCCTTGACAACCATTGCCAGTTTCAAGTCTAAAAATACTAAAGGAATCACTTACTTGAAAGAGGTGTGTGTGTTTTTTTTAAGTTCAATATGATATAATTGATTATAAGACGACTTTTATTTTTATTCTTGCAGAAGTGACAACATTGAGATTGTAAAATTGGGAGAAAAATTATTAAATCTTTTGAGAGAAAATCCTACCTTTTCTCAATCTCAAAACATTTACCAGACACCAAAAGGCCAAAGGTAAAAAAACAAATTATTTCTTTAGTTTCATTTGTTTGTTTGTTTTTTATTGTAATTAATGAATCTGTCCTCTTTCTTTAGGCATTGAATCTTTCCTTTTGTACCATTACAGTATAAGCCATGTAACCATTTGGGAGCTGAAAATTCTAGACTTATAATACTTACATTTAGCCCACACTTAAAAATGTCAGCATATCCTGAAAGTATTTAAGTTGTATGGAATTTTAAAATATGTAGATTATTTTTAGTCAGATATGATTTATAAGTGCAGAAATTGTTAAATGTTATCTTTAACCTTCCCTGTTTGAAGGGGAAATAAAATAGTTTCATTTCATAATTAACAATAAAGTGATTATATTTTCTTTTTATTAAAGGCATGGAATTAGTCATGTCACTCCATAACTTTACTCATGACCTTTTCTTTAGCATGCAGAAAATGATGAAACAAACTAGAGAAAGCAAAAACATTTTAAATATACCTTAGCACAGATTTACAATTTTAGCCATTTTTTGCAAAAAATCAAAAATATTATTTTTGTATGGAAAAAAAAATATGAATTCTTTAAATACCCAAACAGTTTTAGAAAAGTTTGTTTATTTGGTAAAATTTGGAATATGCCAACAAGATTTGTGTTGAGCAATTGTTAGTTGTTACTTGACGTTGGTTACATGCACTTGAAAATGCCATGAGAAGTTAATCTTTCAGAAGAAAATGAAAGTTATGGTTTTAATTAATGAAATATGTAGTGTTAACAACATAACACAGAATCTCAGACAAAGCAGAGCTGCTGTAACTTTCTTAAAAATCCCAGGAAATATGGAACAAGTAAACAAAATTGAAAACATCCAGAATTCACAACAACTGTACAAAAACTTTGAGAGGCTTCTGAAGAACAGTCCTATAGAACGATTCTGACGTAACTCCCAGTCATGTAAAACATGTATTAAATGAATGTGATCATTTATTTTATCAGTCAAGAAAGACAACACTATCTCTGACACAATTTTGTCAGAAAAGGTACACTGAATGGGCATAGTCAATAGGGAGTATGAACAATGAGCTGATGGTGTCTTTTGTGATGACAAGAAGTTTAATTTTGATTAAGATGGGATATAATCTTACCGGCATAATTATATTTAAAGAATAGATATTCTGAACGTGGCTTTAATGTTCAATGAGTTTTGCTAAAGGAAATACTTAGTAGTAATAACAGGTTGACAAACTGCTGCAAAATATCTTAAGAGTTCAACCTCTTTTTTTGGCTCCTATCACACCACTAAATTCATATTCATACAAAACCATGCAATCAACTATACTGCACAAGTCATCAAAAATTAGTTTGAGAGCTAAAGCGTTTTATTAGATTGGCCAACAAAGTCTTGCAATCTTAACCCTATGGAGAACATACTGGTGAACCCTCTCCAGGAAGGTTTATGCTCAAGGGAGGCCATTTAAGATAAAGAAACAGGTTTGTACTATCAAAATTAGTTGGGATGAAATTCTGAATGTTACACTGAATCTAATATAATTGAAGCAAAGCAGATGCTCATAATGATCTACAAGTTAAAAGAGCATCAAGTATTAGGAACTGCAGAAGTTATGGAAGAAAAAAAACTTTTTCCATCTTCAAAAAATTATTCCCCCCCTCGGTAAATGTTTTCCAACTGACAATTTTTAAATGACTTTCTTTAGTGAAAGTATGATCAATTTCCAAGTGTCCGGAAAAAAAATTATAAGCAAATTTGAGACTTACGTCTTTTAGAAAATTTTGTTAATTCCAAAAGTTCTTGGAGTAATCCATTGTCAAGAGAAAGTGTGATAATCTCTTCATGTTTGGAAATCTTTTTTAATTTCTCTCATTTAATACAAAAATGGTTTGTTAATCTCATTTTGTCAGATTTTTTTTTCTTTTCTGCCTTTATGCTAATAAATAAGGTGGGCTGTAGTTTCACTGAATAAATGTTCAGGTAAATAATACTCAGATGTAAAAGATGAATAAATTTCTCTGTGCATTCTGAATCTACTAATCCATAAAGTTAACTTTAAAACTTGCACCAAAATTCAGATTTTGTTAAACTGTAATTTGTCAGCATAAAGAATTGAACATCACCACTTGTAGTTTTGTTTGGGTTTTGCATATACAAATCATTTTATTATCTTTACAGATCTACATATTGGCGGTACTCTGAGCAGTCCAGTAATGGTCGTCCACAGAAATACATAACCCTTGTCTTCCAGTTAAAAGGCCTTTTGGATAAAGTATTTATCACTTTAAAAATTTAAAATTTTAAGAGTTAAGATGTTGACCATTATTTTCTCAGCTGACGAATTTTTACAGCTCAATATGAATATAATATATGCAAATCATGGTATGATACTATGCCGGGTCGGTCGCTGTTGGTTTCGATCCAGATAGCTGGTCATAGATTAACTCTGTTCACGATGATCTCCCTTGTCCCACGTTGTGTTGATTGATCACAAGGTAGTCACGTGTTTTCCACTAGCTGCTTCTCTGTCGAACTAAACCAAACCAGGAAGCGTGCACGCAATTGAATAATAAAAGAAAGAAATATGGCACCAAGAAAAATAAGTGGACCGACGCCTGAGGTGTTATAGAATAAAGTCTTTATATACAGAAAATAATTCACACAATAGTCTTTTGGATAATTCACAATCCCTGCTCCTATCAAGCTGGTAACAGTCTCTTAAGTAAATCAAATTATCCTCTTAAGCAATAAACAAAAAATCTGGTTAGCCACAGCGCGTTGCTCCGAACGGAGTTCTAAGTTCGTCGTAAGTCTAGTCAACTTTGATTCTTTTTCTCCAGAATGTTGCAGAAATTGCCTAAGTGCTGGGTTATGGGTAGGTTGGTGCAGTTCATCTTCAGAATCGGGATCAAGGTGGATTTCTTGTTCCGGGCTGGATCACTTTGCTCTTTTGTTAACTCTGTTCATTTGGCAATTTCAAACTTTGTCTGGCATGGCAATTATTTCTCTGTCTCTTTACTTCTTCAGCTGGGAACTGTCTTTGGCAGATGGCGATTTTTCTATGGTTGGCACCCAGTTGTGTGGCAATTATCTCTCTGTCATTACGTCTCTGGGCCAGGAACTCAACTCAAACTGATTTTGGTCCCTTGGGACCCTGTATTTATGCCCATGCCATGGTGTGAAGCTAACGGACACTGGGTGTCTAACCCCTCTTTTCGGCAACCAATAGAATGCTGAGGTTAGCTGCTACTCATTGTTGCCTTTGGTTTACCCAATGGGATTAGCCTTATTTCCAGGATGTCAACTGCTGGTCGTCTCCCCCTTTCAGGTGCTGGTTCACAGGACCAATGAGATTCCTCTCAGTCTTATGACGTCAACTTCCTATACCCCTTTTCTGGGCTGGACATATCCAGCGAATTTTCTTTCTCACAAAATAATTTTGGGGATTTTATTTTTTTTAATCAATCACTATTAATCTTTTGAACTTGTCCCTTCTTGTTTCGCCTGAAACAACCAGACAACCAGACAAACAGACAGGTGTGTCTGTTTACATTGTCACTTAGATAAGAATTTCCACATCTGCGTTTCCAATATCTATTTTTGAGTCACAGATATTTTCAGAGCCTTCCCTTGATGACAGAAAATATTTTGTTATCAACTCTTTCTCCTAATGTCAAGCTAGCCAGGCAATTTTCTATTTCCTTTGTTATCATCTTGGCAGATAACTGATTCTTCTAAATTTCATCTAAGGCCATATGGATTTTATATTTCTATCAAATTACTAATGTCCAGCAAAAATAAAAATTGAATTTATTTCTCTTTTCTTTCTCTTTCTCTCTCTCCCTTTCAGGTTTAGAATAACAACAGAGAAACAAAACTGGTTACCTTTCATGGGTGGGCTTGGTTCTTTTAAATTCCAATGTCTATTGTTCTGTATTTTATCTAACTGTGAAAATAAAAACAAATTTATTTCTCTTTTCTTTCTCTTCTTTCTCTCTCTCCTTCTCAGGTTTAGAATAACAAGGAAAAAAAACTTGTTACCTTTTTGTTTCTTTTTCCTTTGCTCATATTTGGAGAATAAAAAAAAATTCTTTTAGTACGTTTTCTTCTGATCTATAATAGTAATTTCTTCTGTTTAAAAAATTTTCCAATTAATAATTAATAAAATTAATTACCTTTGTTCCGCTAAATATTGTTACAATGGTAAACAAATAAAATGTTTAAGTAGATCAAAGAAACAAAACATATTCAATATAGTTAATATTTATTAGATGGTCTCATAAGTAATTTATCTAAAATATAGATTAAACGAGATTTTTACTTTTTTAAAATTTTTTTTTTTTTAATCATCTCACCCCAAGCAAGGCATTCCACTGCCACTATTGCGCATGGGGCTACATAGGGGAAGGTAAAGAGAAGGAGTGGATAGACATAGGGAATGTCAGGAGAAAGGTGACAGATGAGTAAGGATAGCGAGGATGAGGGTCGGGCAGATGGGAAGAGTGCTTCATAGAATGGGAGCAGGTTAGTGTGTTAGGAGGTGTGTATTGACCTTACATTTAAACTCCTGGAGATTGTAGCCGTCGGGGAAGCAATCGTTTGGAAGAGAATTCCACAGTCGGGAAGTGCGAGGAAAGAAACTGTTGGAGTAGAAGTTACGGCTGCATTTTATCGGTTTCACTGTAAAAGGGTGGGATCTAGTTGCTAATCTAGTATCTCGTGCAAATTCGTATTTAGGGGGCACCAGTGATCTAAGTTCATCGGAGCAGAAGCCGTGAAAGTATTTATAGAAGAGACACAGGGAAGCCACGTCTCGCCGGTGGGAGAGAGACTGCAGGCGGTCTGCCAAGTCGCCATCTATCACATTACAGACCCTCCTCTGAACCTTATCGAGAAGCCCGAGGAGAACAGCAGGGGCACCCGACCAGATATGGCAGCAGTATTCAATGCACGGGCGGATGGTAGATTTGTAAATGTGCAGGATAGATTTAGACGGAAAAAACCTCCGGGCCCTACACAGAGAACCGACTTTCATAGCAGCGGATTTAGCAATGGATTCGATATAGTCATTCCATTTGAGGTCCGCTGAAAGTGTGAGACCAAGGAGGCGTAGTGTTTTACTCTCTGGGAGGCAAGCCTGGTCCATGCTAATGGGAGGTAGGTGAGATTGTCGATGATGGTTAATTGACAGTAGCTTCGTTTTAGAAGCATTAAAATTTACTAGCCATTTCATACCCCAGTCCAATATGGATTGGAGGTCTTTTTCAATCTCGGCTGCGAGTTTAGCTTTGACGCCTACACCAGATTTTTGTTGGAGGCGAGAGGAAACTGTGGTGTCATCGGCGTACAAACCTATTTGGATTCTTATGGAATCAGGGAGATCATTAATATATATCAGGAAGAGTGTAGGACCTAAGATGGAGTCTTGGGGGACACCTGCGTTTGTATGGTAGTTCTGAGAGGCATGTCCGTTTAATACCACTTTCATTGTGCAGTTAGAGAGGAATGACTGGATTAGTTCAAACAAATGTCCAGTTATACCATAGCTCCGCAGTTTACATAGAAGGCCAGCATGCCAAACTCTGTCGAACGCCTTAGATATATCCAATGCAACGGTTCAAGCTTCGCCATTCCTGTCGAGTGCCTGGTATATGTACTCTGTGATGGTCGTTAGCATATCAGCAGTAGACCTGGTGAAGCAGAAACCATATTGCTTGTCCGAGAGGAGCCTGTGTGCTGTGAGATGCTGAACCACCTCGGCGTTGATAATGGCTTCGAACACTTTGCCAAAGATCGGAAGAAGGCTGATAGGGCAGTAATTTGCAGGGTCAAAGGGTTCTCCAGTGTTTTTAAATATAGGAACTATAGAGGAAGATTTCCAACAGGCAGGAAAGCAGGAAGCAGATAGGCAGAGGTTGTAGAGCTTAGAAAGGATAGAGGAGAGTTCAGGGGCACATTTCTTTAAGACTATGGTTGGGATTCCGTCACCACCGCTCGCTTTGTGAGGGTCAAGTTTTAAGATTATCTTAGAGACAAGCGAAGGTGTAATGTGGACATCATTCAGTTGTGCCTCGGTTCTAGGTAAGAAATCGGGTGTAAAAACTCCAGATGAGTCCAGACTCGAATTGTTCGAGAATCTGTGGGCAAAACATTCAGCCTTATCTGCTGGGGAGGTGAGGACCTCAAATTTGTTGATTAGCGGGGGTATTGTGGACTTGCTCTTGTTAAGTACTCTTTTACAGAGTCGCCAGTAGTTTTTAGAGCCGAATTTAGAGCATGCTATGTGTTGCTTCATTCTGGCAGCAAACAACATCATAGCTTCGTTAAGTATCCTTTTACACTTATTACGAGCTGAAGTGAAAAGGCGCCTGTTTTGTTCCGATGCATAGTTACGATAGTCGGAAGAAATGATTCCGGTGGGCAATGGCAGCCGAGCAAGCGGGTGTGAACCATTCGTCTCGAATGAGATTTAAGCTGGAATTTCCTAGCAGGGATGAAGGCATCGATGCCAGCCTTAACCCAGGAGGAGACCTCGGATGCACATTCTTCGATGGGAAGACTAAAGACGTTGTTCCAAGGGATGTCACAGAGGAAGTCTCGGAACGAATCCCAGTCTGCTCTTTGATCGCAATAGGATATTCCACTTGTCTGTGTTTCATGGGTCGGGCGGGAGTGGAGTGAAATATTGACGGACACTACAGTGTGGTCAGAGTTTCCGAGTGGGCAGAGTTGTCTGGTAGTGCAAGAGTCTGGGATGGAAGTGAAGCAGAGGTCTAGAAGTGAGTCCCTTCCGTTAGGGTTGTCGGAGAAACGCGTGGGGAAGTCCACTACTTGCGTAAGGGATTGGGTGATTGAAAAGTTCATGGTGTGGACACCAGCAGCGTCAGTGACAGCGTTCTTCAGCCACTTGGTGTGGTGGGCGTTAAAGTCACCAAACACGAATACATGGGCAGAGGGATGGGTAGAAATGGCTTTGTCAATATTGTCAGAAATGATGTCAAGTAACGAACAGTCAGGGGAGGAAGGAGAGCGGTAGAGAAAGAAGAGATAGCTAATCGAGCTGAGAAGTGAGAGGCGGAAGCACATGAAAGAATGATCTGGGGATTCAAAAGATGACACCCTAGCTAAAGGAAGGTGTTCGCTGACATAGACACCAAGCCCATGCATATGAACATTGGAGTCCTTCCTGAAGAGGGGAAGGTAGCCTAAATAATGGCCGTTCATACTATTGCTTATTTCAAAAGAGAAAATTAGGTTGTCATAGTACAATTCAACTATCTTATAGTAACTAACTTGATCCTTGTAAGCTCCTTCGGCTTAAAAAAGCAACACTGTTGCAGAAGCTGCTTAGAATATCTATAGTTTTTATAGGATAAGTTCTTAATCAAAAGATGCTAATAATGGTTTAGAAGGCTTGGAAAAACTTGTTCAGTATAAGTCTAACCCATATACATGTCCTGAATTTAACATTGGGGATAGTGTTATTATGGTTAAAGAATTAAACTGCAAACTGGATTAAAGCCATTCAACAGTTTACTGCCTAAACTTGAAAAATAGGTTTACATGATTTAAGAGAAGCCAATTGTAAGGCAAAAGTGAATAGCTGCTGTCTCAGGAGTACATCTTAGCATTTTTCAACAGATTAGTGACTGATAATGAAAAATGTATCTTTCACATATTCCTATAAAAGTAGTGCAGACAATGGCTTAGTGGAGGCGAACAGACTAAAACTCAATTTCAAATGGACATTTATTATCAGCAATTATAGCATTTCACTACTTTGAAGGAAGAGAGTCCCAGCTCGTTCAATCAAAATGTGTTATTTCTCATCATAATAAAGCACAAACCTGTACTTTTTGATAGACTAGAGAAGATAATCTCCTCCTTTTCATGCTGAAATGCATGAAAAGATGATTATCCTCTCTTCATTGCTTTCCAAGAAACAAAAATTTTACAAAAATATAAGCACTCTTGAGCACTTTTCCATTGAAAATAGTGTAAAATATTCTCTCCCCCATCCAACTCTCTGTATTGTTTAGTACAATGTTGAAACAGCCACCTTGGAGATGAATGCTACCAAAAGAAGAGCTTCAAGCCCACTTCAAGACTACAGTACAGCTAGTGATGGAAGTTCTGTTTACCATTGACAGTGACATTCTCCACTTAAAGGTGGTCGTAAATCCAATTTTACATAGGGCTATCAAACTGTTTAGCTTGGAAATCAGCCTAAAGATAATTCCTCATCTACCAACTTGCATTCACCAAATGTACCACCCAGTGTCCATATGTCACTATATAACAAAGATGAACAATCATCATTCACAACTTTACCTGTTTAGGGTGTGTGTCATATCAGTTAATGCCAAACTTAACCACAGCCTGGCAAAAGTAAGCAAAGTTTTTAGAAGACTTCATATGCATGTCTAGACCAATGAAAGCCCAAGTCACCAAACTAAAGTTCTATAAAGCTGTCATACTGCCCACTCTTGTGTGCCGTGCTGAATCTTTACTTACATCACTACACTTCCTCAAACACTTGCACAAATGTTGACTCCAAAACATTCTCAAAGTTCACTGGATTCATTTTATTATAAACACAAATGACTCAAAACTCCCAAAGCTTACAGCAGTGAAACATGGGTGAAAAAGGAGCTGCACTGAGCTGATCATATATCAATGATGGAAGGTCATTGACTTCTAAAAACCCTAATGTTTGGCAAAAAGGGATTCATTGAAAAGATCCTCATCTTCTGCAGTATGAACTGCCACAAATGAATAACAAAAGTTGCTGACAGGCATTCTTGGTGCTTTTTCTATTCACCAGTCTCGTGCTTGCACTCAATGCAGAAGGATCCGTCTCATGTGACTTTTGCAAATCTGTCAAGCCTGTGACAGTCGTGCAGACGATTCATGAGTCCTTTGTATACACACGCACATATCTACATGGATTCGAATTACTTCATTCATTAGAATCAACTTTTTGAGGGTCTGTTTTTGTTTTGAATACAATATGAGATTTTTTTTAGCAAATATAAACCATATGAAAAAATACCAGAAAATGATTTTTATAATGTAAGAAAAACAGGTAGATATTGTTTTAGGTTGACTTTGTTATTAGATATATAAAATTGAATCATGTTAACAAGAGATTTATAATATTTTGGTTTGATGCTGAAGCCAGATTTGTTTTTGTAGCATGACAGAGAGCTGTGTACCCGTCTTCTCATCAAAATAAAAGGTGTTGTAAGCATCATCTTTGATATGAACCGATCACGCTGCACTGTCCGCACACTACCCACAGTGTTGCCAGAGGTAAGCTTTCTACCCCAACATGCTTTTTTTTTATTTTGTATATAGCTGTTTGATGTTTCTTGAGAAAATTTGCCTTGGGTTCACTAGTTTTATCATGTTGATTTAGGAGGAAAATGTGTTTATAGTCTGCTGAGAATGATATAATGTAGCATTCGATAGGTTTTCTTGTACATATTTCTTGATCATCTCATCTATTTCTTACTACAGAAAAAAGTGGAGCAATTTGATACACTTGGCGCTTTACTTTTTCTTTCCCTCTCCCAACAAACAAGAAGCGTCTCTTAGAATTATCATAATGCATTAATATTTTCCTTTTTATACATGTGATGCTTTTATGATAAACTTTTCTTCAAGTTGCTATTTGTGATCATCTTATTTATCGAAAAGCAGAATAGGAGCTTGAAAATTTAGAATCAGCAAACGTTTTTCCAGCGATGATCTTTTTCATAAACTTATCAAAATTTTAGGTATGAAGTTAAGTTGAGGTTATACAGTTTTTTTCTTTTGTGTGGGTGAGAGAGATTTGATAGATATTCTGCAACCTACCTTTTATACACTTGTTACTTTGAAGGACTTCTTCAAAAGATGCTTTGTTTTCCTTTTCTTATATTGTGTATATTTAAGTTACTTGGGTGTCATTAATCTTACCTGACCACTAGAGAAATACTTTGTACTAAGTTATTGTAGAGCTTCACTGAGTCAACATTTGGATTGGAATTCTAGATGTGGCTTATGATTCTTTTTTTCATCCCTACACTTAACTGATTTTTTTTTTGGGGGGGGGGGTAGGGGGGAACAATCTTTGTACATCCATTTTCTCACAAAAATTAAACTCTTTTCTGATATTTTACTCTGTAGACATTGGCTGATGCAATTGCAAAGTCCCAGACAATGTTGGCACAACAAGTTGTAAAAAATGAATTTGGAGAAGAGGTAAGTTGTCACTGGTAATTATTCCCTTATATATATATATATATATATATGTATATATATATATATATATATAAGAGATAATGAATGTCTATTTATGTTTAGTACAGCTCATGATTAAACATAAGACATTCATTGTCTCTTATATTTAACAGTATATGTTTAGAAAAAAAAAAATATATATATATATATATATATATAGAATAAGTAAAGAACAAGTGGGGGGGATTGTCTTTAAAGACGAATGTTTTTAAAAAAAATAATCCAAGAGACAGTATGTTGTTTGAGGTATGGTTTCATTGGTCAGATACATGTCACGTGTGATAAAGCAATGGATGAATACTAAATGTAGAAAAAAAACTTATCTGGTTAAGTGTGTGTGTGTATCCAATGTAATAAAAAACATTGGATCTTTATTATGAATGCATGCAAAGATAATGCATGACAAGCATATTTAAAATATAAACAAATTAAGTGTGTATATGTCAGTAACGTTAGTATGTATGAAATGAAATAATTTCCATTTAAAATATGTTACAAGTATTGTATACCCATGTCAAGTGACGGAACGATTTCCTTTTTTTAAATAAAATAAGAAAATCATGTATGAATGTACGTGTATGAAAGAAATCTAAAACTAATTTATTTTAGATTTTCCTCATTACATGAGAAATTTTTATTGCTAGAAGGCTGTTGTAAGTTTCTGTTTTTTTTTTTTTTTGCCACATCATGGAAGATGGTGGCCTTGAAAGAATATGCTCTTTGTTAATGAATATCACCCTTACTACATATCATTCACCCTGGTTACAGAGTTTAATACTAACTACCGTTATTAATTTTTATGAATTTAAATACAGTACTAGATTGGCAGTTAGATTTCATTTTAACATCAAAATTGCTAAATGTAAATAGTTCTACACTAACGGTTTCTATACTTGCACTTCTCACATTTCCAGCTTCTTGCTTTCTAATCAACTTTGATCTTCAAAAGTTTAAATGTAATGTCAATCATCATCATCATCAGTCTTAGTTCCTGTCCTTTTATTGTCCTCTCTCCTGAATAACTTTTTTCTCAGATTCTTTTACTCAATAACCCCTTGCATCTTAGTGGTTGTATTATCTTGCTTGGGGTGTTATTAAAATAAAATTTTTGAATTGTTAACTAGTTTTGATAGGGATTAGTAGTATGAAATGTTTGGTTTACTGTTTTATAAGAGAAAACATAGTCTGCATTATGATAAATTTAATTCCTGCAAAAAATAAAAATAAAACGTTTTTGTTTAATGATCCAATCATTGAAATCTGTTTCAGATAATAGTGCCTTTTGGAAATGAGGATCTTAATATAAGCTATGATGGGCCTGATTATTTGGATGAAATGGAAAGTCCCCAAGCTGGCAACCAAGCAGTGTGCCTTAATGATGATTCAAGCCAGACTTCTTCATCTTTTGGGAATTGGTTCCAGAAAGCAGCAAGTTTCTGGACAAATGGGTTTTGGTGATATTATGAAACCCCTACTGGAAGCATCAATATGAATTCATACACACCTTTCACAATGTCTCTATTTTCAGTTAACTTACATTTTTACGACAAAATAATTTTAAATTGACACAAGGTCATTTTTTTCTGACAGCCAGTGTACAAAATCATTCATTTTTAACTTTACATAAACATTCACACAAAATCACTCTTTAATTTGATAAAAAACATTAGTTTGATAATTTTTATCTTGTTTTTTTTTATTTTTTCAGATTTCTTCTGAAATATTGATATCTTGATTTTCTCATTCCAAACATTACCATGATTTTCTTTTTGATCATCAAAAAAACATTTTACACTAAAACAATTCGTTTTGCAATCTTATTATTTTTTTTATGTTAAAAATATAAAAAAATCACCCTAAAAAGGGATTCTTTTATTGCAGTTCTCTTTTGTTGCAACAACTTTGTACAGTATACATATTCACAATTTTAAGAATTATCTTCCTGAGTTTTTCTTATGGATTTATGGCAATGTTAAATAAGCAATCAATTCTTTTTTTTATGACAAAATTTGGAAATTATGTATTGACAACAGCAAAGTTTGTATAACAAAAAAAAAAATTAAAGAGCTTGAATAATAATTTTATTTGTCTTTTAATATCTTTTTAATTTTTCCAGAAAAGTATTATATCACCAAACTTTTCTCATTTCCAAAGTGGAAAGCCTTTTTGCATTAACTGTTGGACCTAGGCAATACACTGGCATACTCCTCCAGCTTGTCTTTAGTCAGCCTTATGTTCTGTTCATGTTTTTCATTAGTTTAAATGGTTCACCTGTTGTTATCTCAGCAACGGGATAGGTGTGCTGCCCATCTGTATAGAATAGATTGAACTGTGTCACAGATTCCTGCTTGATGTCTTATTCAGCTGTTGGGCTTTCTATCTCTGAGTGTTATGTCCAACATATTCTGTTCCATTTTCTGCTTGGCTGCTGTTAATTGTTTCAAGTCTTGTCGTCCTACATTATAGTTAGTAGCAGGCATTTCCTCTCATTTTACTGTTCCTCATATTGTCAAATTTGCTATCCACCCTTGTTTGACACTCTGGCATGTGTTTATCTTTTATTATCAACTGACCCTAGTAATTTAACTTTTGACTTGCGCAATGTAACTTCTGCTGGCTTTTGTATATTTCTTGTTTACAAATTTGTTGAACCTATTTTGCCAAAACTGCATATTCAGGTTTTCTACCAATGGAGATATCACCAAACTTCTTCCCTAATTCTTCTGGGAAGCTTGGAATGAGACAGATGCTTGTCAATATTGATGTCTTTTGTCATCTCGGTTTATTTAGCCAATGATGGAGCTTTCTTGTCATACTGTAAATAGGCTGGTTGAGATGTTGACTCGTTTGTGTAGCACCTCTTTGTATTTTGAGCTTTTTTGCAAATGTATGGTACAAGTAGCTCAGCAGCAAGAGAACATAGTAAGTTATCTTATTTAAAATTACTAAATAGTAACTTACATCATAACTTGAAATAGTTGCTTTGCTCCACTAAGTTTGCAAACTGTAGTTCTCATTGTAGAATTATTGACAACAATCTTGGACAATATTTGTAAATTGTGTCAAACATTTATTATTGTTTATAAAGATGCAATAAGTAGGTGAATGCTTTATTTAATCTTAAATAATTTGTGAATAATTCCTGGAAGTAAGTATTTGATTATTTTGGAAATTCTTGCAAAAAAAAGTGTTTTTAATGGCATTAAGGCACTAAATTTCTTAATACTAATCTCTGGTGCCCCTGCAAGAAAAACCACTTTTATTTTCAAATGAACTGGAAGGGATTAAAAATTTAATAAAAAATTCAAATACTTTGGTCTTTGCTTTTAATAACATACATTTTGATAATAAAACTTTGTTTTTAATCAAGTCTGGTGACTTTTTCATCATTCTATGCCCTTTTAAGCAAATTATTGATACCTAGAGTAAACTAACTTTATAAACAATAATGGAAAGTTGGAAAACACTTTAGTTATAACTTGGTTTCCCTATGTATTAAATGAAATTCTTACAGAAAGATTTATCTATGTGCTTCATCATTTTTCAAGAATCCATTCCCCCCCTAATCTGTCAGATTTGATTTTAAATTCAAACACATTTTTAAAGATCTTTAAAAGAAAGGTTTCTATTTCGAAAATTTCCTTTTTGAAATTCACCAAGATACTAATTTATCAAGAAAGTGAATAGAAATTCTTCAGATATGACTTCAGAACTTTAACTGAGGACAACAAAAGTTTTTGAGCATCTTTTTTCACATATTCCTCTATTAAATATTAGTAAAGAGATTAGGGAGTTGGGATTCAGCTCATACATAATATTTTCATTGTAAAAAAAAAAAATTTTTTTTTAATTAAAAAAAACTTAAGGCATTTTTTCTTTGCAAAATCTGAATTTCCAAGAACTATATTTAAGCAATTTTAAGATAAATTTAAAAAAAAACAAAAAAAAAACATAAAAATATAAGTTTGTATTTATCTTGAAAATACAAAATAATATATATCAATATTAATGATTAGCAACTATTATATAAATTTGTTGACTCCTCAGTATTACTTATCATCTCTAGTCAGGGATGTGAAACATTTTACAATATGCATGGCAGAAGACTTAAGTTTTTTTCTTTTTGACATCAAGCCATTGTGTGAACATCTGGTTAAAGCAATATATAACTAATTTACCAATAATAATGATGGCGTATACAAAATTTATATATTAAGTATTCAATTTTTTTTTTTTTTTTTACATGTCTTAAATGTTTTAATTATTATAATTTTTTTTTACCAAAGTCAATCTTTTCATGTTTGATTTGGCTAGTGCAAGGGACTAAAATAATCTACATTGGTAGATTATTTTAGGTAAGTATAACTGGCATATGCTATGAACTATTTCTTTTTCGAAAATTAATTTCCCTGAAAAGCCATACCATACTTTCAATATTTTTAAATTTGAAAATAATCTGTATCTAACCCAAAATAGTTTTTATAAACCCTGTATATATTAAAAAAAAAAAAAAAAGTTTTGCTTAAACATAAATCTTTTGCCATCAGTTCAATTGCAAAAATCCTTTTCACTTTCTCTCTACACAATAAATATCACTGCACTAATATCTGTCCTGAATTCTGAATGGTGTGTGATGTAAAGAGGTGGGGATAGATGATTGCTTGTCAATTTGAAGATTGGAACTTCTGTTTTGTAGTACAAAGTAGCAGTTGGTGGAAAGAAATAAGGGTGATTCAACTCCATGGAAATAATATTGTGTGCCCCAACAACAAGTTTGAATTGGTGAAACTAAAGAATGAACCACTTTTTAAATATATTTGCCATGAAAAATAGTGACAGAATAGTAATAGGCTACTATGTCTCTGGGGAAAGAGGCTGCAGAAAGGAAAATAATTTTTTTCTGAACTCTGTCAAGGGTGGAAAGTGAGGATTAAGTTGGTCCAACCCAGGTATGGCAGATGTCTGATACTTCTTGGGACAAAAGGAGGAGTTGAACTTTTTTCCAGCATCTTTAGCAAGGGATACATTTCACTTGAGACGTTCAAAGCATGGTGTCTCATTTAAGAGTGTAACCATTGATTGTGACTGGAGAAAGTGAGCCTGAATGGAGTTATTGAAACTAACAAGTGATTCCTCATTGACTTTTGTTTCTTTTTTTATTTTAAGGGATTGATCTGATCTACTGCAAGGCTTGGATCATCTTGATTTTTGGAAGTGTGTCCATAAGAGGTATCATTTGTATAGATGTTCATTAGTGATCGAGAAAGAGAGTAGGACTAACAAGAAAACTTTGAGGGATGTCTTCATTGATTATGAGTTTTAGCAAACTGGCCATTCACAACAACCTTCATGGACCTACCTGAAAGAAAGCTCTTGAGTATTCTGCCAGTGGTAGAGAGAATATAAGCAAGCTAATCAGAAATGTATTATTTCAACAAACACATTTTAGCTGTAAAGAGGCTTTCCCTAAAGCTTCTATGTATTATATAAAATATTTAGCTCTTGATAAACCACTCAAAGAAAATCTTAACAGATCTTTATAAAAAGAAATGCTTGTTTCTGACTTACTTATTTTTTTTTCCCCCTTGTATACAGAGTGTGATGGATAAATCGTAAAAATTATACAAAAATGAAAATGATGGCATCTCATTTCAACATATTTTTGCGTCTGTGGAATTAACCCTCCCAGCATTCTCTGGCCAAAAAGTTTAATTTTTTTTTCAACTCACTGGCAGTAACAATGTGCGTTTTGGGATGGAATCAACTGTCTTAAATATTGTTAAAAGTAAGCCTTTTTTTTTTTTGTTGTTCTTTTTTGCCTAATTTTAAACTTTCATGCTTAATTGAAGGATTGGTTTTGTTTTTTTGTTTTTTTTAGCAGAAATTTCTTTGACTGGAGGATTCTTTTTTTTATTTTTTTCCCTAGTCAGTCAATCTCTTTCTTTTTCTCCTGTTGGCCAGCTGTATTTTAGTTAGTTTGGTGTAGAGGTCACACTGGCTATTTAAGGCATTCTCTGGCCAAATTTTTTTTTTTTTCAACCCACTGGCAGTAACAATGTGCGTTTTGGGATGGAATAGATTGTCTTAAATATTGCTAAAAGTAAGCCTTTTTTTTTTTTGCCTAATTGAAGGATTGGTTTCGTTTTGTTTTTTTTTTTTGTTTTTTAGCAGAAATTTCTTTGACTGGGCTTTTAACTAAGTTAAAACTTAGCAAGTCACCAACCTTTTTTTTTATTTCTTTCTTTCTTTTCAATTAGAGTAGATAGACTAAACTATCGCCCAGTTCACACTCCACCCACGTCTATTGAACAGGTGAAGAGGCTCATCCCTTGTTCCCTGTTTAGGATGTGGTTTCCGGCTTTCTCTTGTCCAATCTTTTCACTATAACATAGCCCCCTGTGCATCAGTGGCATTACTGCCTTGCTCGGGGTGATATGATTAAAAAAAATATAAATAATATCTTAAAATATGAAAGAGTAATGAATAATTTCAATAAAATTGCCATTGACTTCAACCACAGCTTCTAGACAACTTTGCAATGGTTTTCTTGTTTATATTAATGAATGCTGCCATACTTGCCTTCAGTCCATCTTTGGTGTTGTCAGGAGTAATAATAATCAAAGGGGGTTGCAGCCTGGAGGAATCAGGTGACCAGATGTAAATGGTGATGTCACAGAAATTATTTGACAGACATAGCTGGGTTGCTCTGTTTTATCTTCCAGCAGCCAGCTTTTAGACCCGGGGCAGCACTACCTCCTCAAGGAACTTGATGTAGGCCTCTGTTGAATTTGATGCCTCTACTAATAAATTCCAAAATTTTCAGAGTTATTGTTCACCATCAGACTTCAACTCTTTCTGAATCCTCTGCATTTTCCTAAGATTAACACCCAAACACTGAAATATTTGTATTGAAGCTTCCAGCACAAATGCCAGGCAGTATAGAATGCAGTTTCCAAATTTCTGGCTGCGTGAATTGTATCATGGTGGTGCCCTTTTTCTTACAGATGGTGCCCAGCTGACCCTACCAAAATAATGTGCATGCACAAAATATAAAATGGCGATAATTTACTCATTGCACCCTGTAAGTTATTTAAAAAAAAAAAAAATGAAATCTGGTAATAATCACACAACTGCAAATTGCATAGCTAAATTTCAGCTTCATACATGATCCTTTCTAGTGTTTGAATTTACCAAATTTAGTTCTCATGTACTGTTGTGAATAGAAGTTTTTAAAAAAAAATGCAAGTTATATATATGTAGAGAGATGACAGAAAAGTTAAATCTATCAAATGCACTCCAGTATGTTTTAAAGCTTCATTTCTGTCTCTTTTTTTTTTTTGGCTGGTGCTATTGGTCCTGCTGAAAATGGAAAAAAAAAAATATTTTCGTTCACTTACAAAAGTTCCAGAGATGCTTTGCTGATGCTGAAAGTCAGATTTCAGACATTAATCTCCAGTCAATCATAAAGAATAAGAAAAAAAAATTTTTTTTTGATCTATCATCCTCCTCTTTGTTGCTTTTAATTTCTTTGTATCAGATTTTATAGATGAAGAGAGAAAATAAAGAAACTTGAAGCTAATCAATAAGTAAATTCTTTTCCAGTATAAAAATGGCCCATTTTAATAGATTAGAATAGAACGTTCCTACAATTTGAATTTCCAGAGGTTTATTCTCCTTGTAGGAATGAAAACGGAATGATTATTAGAGAATGCACTAATTGAAACAACAAAGAGAAGGCAGTTTGTGACACTGAGCAATGCTCCTAACACAATTCACAAAGTGGATTCACAAGTCAATTTAAATCTCAAGCTATAGTTTTATTAATTCAACTTGCCAAAGTGATAACCACTTGTAAAACTTGAAAAATAAATTTTATGAATTGGATTTAACCAATAAATACGTGGTGCACCTCACATTTTGTGAACTATTTGCTCAAACGATGAGTTATACAATGTATATAAACTTGCTATTTTTGGCACCAAGTTAACCAGGAGAGATGACTGATTTTACCAGTCATTAAAAAGAAACCATTCTGTCGAAAACAAAATTTATAGAATTATCAAATGAGAAATTCCAGTTGTCTGAGCCAAAAAAGACATTCTAAAATTACAAGCCAAAACATTGAAACAAGCTATTAATATAAGCATAAAAGAAAAATGTTAAAGTAATATTACTAATATTACTAATCTAAAATATACTGTCAGTAACATTGATAATATATCACTTAGTATATTGCAGCAGTAATAAGCAAATCCACTTGCACATTTTTTTATAATGCTAATTTATACAGTTAACAATACTGTAGACACTACAACTAATAAAATACTAATTGCATCAAATAATATGAAAATAATAACTATTATAAATACTAATGATGGTCATAATATTTTAAGTTGATTCTCTCATAAACAGTAATAAATTAGCTACAGTATTTATAACAATGAAAATAATGATACTAGTCTGAGTAATTCTTACATTAAAACATGACTCAGTGATTTCATTGTTAATGATCATTTCCAAATGAAATTATCACTACATAATATGCAGTGGAAATTTTTTGCCTGCTCATTTACTGCAACCAAAAGACTCTTCAAATTCAATCATTTTTCACCAAATCAATAAATAAATAATTATACAAATGTAATGATGCTTGTACAAAAGGTTGATACTCTTGCAAGTACTGATAAAAATCACAATAATCTTAGTACTAAATTGTATCGTGTTTGGCAAATTTTTAAAAAATGTTAAGAATCAAATATAATGAATCAATTGTGTTATTAACTATTTCTTTTGTCAGATGAAGAATTTTTATCATTTTGCAGTTTATTTGAATTTTAAATCACCATAAATGATATTGTACTTTAACCCTCCCACTCCACATGGGGAGTGGGGTGTTGGCTTTGGAAATACAATTTACAATTTGTAGTTTAATCATTCATCCTGTTACTCATTTTTGTTTGCAACATTTCAACTGATATGTTATGTTCTCTATGCCTGATATTGTTTACATTTTGAAAATATCTTTTTTTTCTTTTCTAGACTAAACTACAACACATTTTAATCAATAAGCTTTGATATTCTTTGGTGAATGATTGATTGTCTTGTGTGTCAAAATATTTGTGGAACATAAAAAATAAAAGTAGATTAGTATAGTCTTTGCTTACAATTTGCAGTATACACCATTTTCAAATATACTGGTTAGAAATAAAAGCACAAAAGATGAGCATAACTGTTTGAACTGAATAAATGATAATCTCAATGAGACCCACTTCAAACCAAAATTCTGCTGGAATGATTATTTTGCTTTTTAAAAGTTTTTTTTTTTTTATCACATTTTGTCAACTTAGATATTTTGTTAAAGTAACGTTCGAAAGGAGGATGAAGGATGCATGATTTGTTTTTTTTTCATTTTAATAAAATGAATGTAGAAAAGGTTATGAAAATGAATAAAATTAGTTTCTTCATTTTTATAGTTTTACAAATCAACTCTCAAGTGATTTTGAAAAATTATAAAAAGAATCTTTCCTATTGCTATTAGGACATATTTTCATGTTGGTCAGAATGTCCCATAGTAACAAATCAATCATATGAATGTATATATTTTCAAGAAGTGTATTTGAATTTTATTTCAAAAACATTATGGTTTGCTTTTAGTTATATTTACCATCATTCTTTTTCAATTATAATAAAATTATATTTGTTATATTCTTTTATAACCAAATCTTTTTTTTTTAGTTGATTCCTGTTTTCTTGTAACAAATGATTTTCTCATAATTTTATAAATTCTATAAACTTAACAATAAATATTCTTTGAAGATTTATGTGCTTTCCTGTTATATTTAGAGTTTCTTATAAAGACTAGGTTTTAGTTCTTCGTCTCCATGCCATTGTGTTGTCATCATAACAATATACCTTGAACATTTGTTTTTAAAACTAGAAGATGAGTTTCAGCAGATGGAAAATTCTTTGACAAGTTACTTAAAAAATACACTAAACTAACGAACTGAATATGTTGAATGTTTCCATTCAAATCTGAAGCATTCATTTCTTTCTTTATATCTTCTTTTTTTGAAGGAAGCATTTCTTTTTCATGCCAACCTGCCCTCATCAAAGATTTGTTTTTGTTTTGTAGAGTTCAACTGTTTTAAAATTGATTAAATTTCAGATAGTGCAAATATTTTGTAATTTTTTTAAAATGAAAAATACAAGTCTTAAAATTAAACAAAGTTAATTATAAGCCACAAATTCAATAAAATGAGAAATAAATTTTTTTTAAGATCCTGAAAATAAAAATGAAGGAAAAGTAAAATTTTCAGTTCTTCATAATCCATGACAAAATCCTTTTTAATACTTGTTTTGGTTTTTTTTTCTCTCTCTCTCTCTCTCTTAAATTGAGCCACAATGGGACAATCAATCATTGTCAGATTGTTTTTCAAATTATTTCTCAGCAGTTTTAATTTGGAATACTATTTTTTCCTTGTTTTTTGTTTTTCTTAATTAACCAGAGATCTATATTAGATCTCACACAAATATTTTATATATCATTTATTGGATATATCATCCAATAAAACAGATATAGAATAGAGGAGAGTCACATATCTATGCCACATCAGAATAATTATTTATCACGGGTTCACTTTGGTACATCACTTGAGTCTTGATGTATTTGGTTGTCCATGGTCTAATGACTGCCATTCATCTTCATCACTCTCTTGAGCCCATACTTCATTGTCCCAGCCAGACTCTTCTCGTACTCGATTGGAATCAGTGATGCTCAGATCTACTAAATTTCCCACAAGTGGTTCTTTCTGCTTGCTTGTGAAATCATTCCAACCTGACACATCATCCCAATCAATTCTGTTTTTGTTTACATTATTTTGCTGTGGTTTAGGTGATGCTTTCTTCTTGCTCCCTGACATTGAGCTGTGAGTTGATGATACAGTGTTGGTGGACATGGGGGACCCTTGGGCACTGCCCACCTGCCAGTCATCCCAATCTGAGTTGAAATCGGACTTCTTGGACGGTGTCTTCTTTGACTGCAATTTAGGGCTGTCTGTGTCAATGCTACTGTCATTGAGCCATCTTTCAAGATCATTCATTTCTTTTTTCTTCTGAGCAGCAGCTGTAGTAGCTGGGGAAGAACTAGCCGGATCAAACTCTGAGGGTGGGCTCCGAAGTTTTCCACTGCTGCCACTACTACTGCTACCACTTTCTCCAGGATGCCAGTCTCCTGCACCCCAACTACCCCATGAATCATCATCTTCAGACAGCAAACGATTTTTGCTGGGATCTCTGCAAACAAACAAAAAATCAGAAAAGTTAAAAATTATTTAGAACTAAAATATAAATTATTCTATAATAATTATTTGAATTTCTTAAATTTACTGAAAACTTTTCTATGACTAAAATATTTTTGAAATTTTTTTCTCTTCCATTTGAAAAAGATGCTGTAGATAATTTATAATAAAAAATATATTTCCATATATACTATATATTTTAAATGGATAAAATAATAAAAGTAAGAGTTACCTCCCCTTAGTTGGTGATGCATTGCCGCCTCCAAGAAGGGAGGTTTTCTCCCCTGGGCTAGTGTCAGCAGTGGCAAGAGTTGTCTTCGGTTCTCCTCCCCATAATGTTGAAGATAAACCCTGCCAACCTTTTGTGCCTGCTGAAGAGAGCTGAGGGAAAAATCGATTCAAAACATTTTAAATTTCTTTCTCTAATAAAAGCAATAATCTTTTCAAGATATAATTAGATTTTCTCACTAGAAACAAGATAAATCTTTTATTAGTTTTGTGTAGACTTTATAAATATTAAAATATTGCTAATTATACAAAAAATAGTTTTAAACATAAAATGAATCTTGATATAACAAATTACAGAAAATTTAAATTAATAAATTTTCGGAAATATCCCAGGTACTTTAATGAAAATCATTAAAAACATAATTAAAATACATCTGAAATCCAAGTTATTTGGAATATAACAGAAATCATCTTCAGATCCATTAAAAATTATCAATATTAGAAATATATCCTTAAAAATGCAAAAAAATGTTTTTAATGTAGCTGTAGACAGCAGATCTCATCTATTAATATTTGAAAAGAAATGTAAATGTAACAAATAAAACTACAAAATAAATTACAATAGTGATTCTGTAGAATTATCTAGAAAAATGTATACAAAACAGATTTGTTACAAATATGGAGACTCATTTTGAAAAATCAGCTGATTATTAAAAGCTATCCAAGGGGTAATACTTGTTGATAAACATCATATTTTAGCAATATTGATAAAAATCAAATAGTTAAATATGTAAAAACATCTTGTAACATTCAAACTAAACTCATAAAGAAGTGGCAACTATCATGTTCACAAATATGTACAATATGCTTATGGTGTGGATAGCACAATCAATATGAAACCTTTAGCCACTAACACAACATCACATGCATAACATCAAAAGCAATGCTGGGAAAGTGTAAATTCAATTGTGCATTATTGCTGAATATACTGGTCAAAATTTTTGGCTTGTATGAATTAAGAAACAAGTTCATAAAATTATTACAATGAATAAATAAAATAATAATCTGTAAGAAAACAAAAACAACAATAACAAGAAAAAAAGAAGTTTAAAAACAGATTTTAAAGTCAGCCTGAAGTTTTGAGAATAAACATTGAATTTCAAGACAGGAAAATGTTTGTATGACACTCATTCTTTAAGTCAACTTTAAAACATTTCATTTCTCATAGAACTAATAGTAACCAATTCCCTGTATAATAATAAGCAGAGTATTAAAAAAAACAAAACAAAAAATTCAGCTTGCTAGATTATCTGCAATAACATTTCTTTATTATTATTATTTGAATTCTGCTTTATTATGATTAACATGTTTAGTGCTACAGGATATCTTGGCTACTTTGTCTGTTAAATAACATTAATTCCAAAATAACTTCTTTGTCTTCATTTTACCTTTTAAACACTGTTGTGATTAATACTTGCCAGCAATATTATTCACTTTTGAAGGAATCCCTATTGATTTATTCTTGATTGGGGAGAAAAAATGTTAGAGCTGAAGGTTTAAAAAAAAACTTTCACAATTTATACAGGAATTAATTTCATGTACTTAGAAAGGATCTCTTAAATACTGAATAACACCCAAACCTAGAATTGTTCATGAATCTCTTTTTCAGCAATGTTAAGTGCAGTATAATTCAATGATTTATTTTTTCTTAAAAGAATTTATTCAAATATGGTCCCTAACAATTCATCAATCTGGAAAAAAATCAAGATAAATTTAAGAATATATTGATATTATTTTCAAGAAATTACGGCTTTATTCATATAAAGATTGAGAAACCAATTAAAAACTGTCAATTTAAATTGCTTACATTTTTTCTGTTTAAATTAGAATTTCTGTTTCATTATTTTAAGAAAAAAGTCAAGAATTGACACAAAAACAAACAAAATGTATAAATTCAAATATACGTGAATCTTATGCTTTATGCAGAAGTGTGTGCAGAAACAGCTGATAGCTGCTTTATAGCGCATAGACAAGTAAATGTACAGGAATCACTTGATTAATGCACTAACATTTTTATATACCAAAACTTCAATTTGTGTGGTAAAACATTCTTCAATTTAACCATAGAAATTGAAAATAGATTTTTTTTATTATAGTTAATGATGTACACATTAGATGCACAGAGGGATTCATTTTCTTTGTCCAGTTATTACAAAATACAGCAGTTCTTTAATTGTGAATGTTGTAATTTTATCATTATAGCCTATTTTACAACTAAAATGATTTCCATAAAAATGGCAAATCAGTTACAAAAACTAGAATTATTCAGTCAAAATGAATTTCCTCTTTTTCCAGCTTTCAACTACAAGGGATTTTTGTAAGAAGCTATTCTCTGAAGACATTATATAGTTGGAAGGAAAGTAATTGCATATTGTAGAAAATTACATTTAATTACAAGAATTTTTCTAAATATGCTCTTTCAGTTCAATTAGAGCCATTTGAAAGCGGGGATTGTATTGTGGGCTTCTGACATGTTTATATCAGAAATTATATTTTTTTTAATGATACAATGTAAGATAAATAAGATCTGAAACAAAAAACTGAAAACAAAATAATATATTATTCTCAATATTACTCTTATCAGTAAGAATCATTATTTTTGAAAGCAAGGCAGTTTGGCATTACATAATGATAGTACATATGTGGAGAAGTTTTAAAAATCTCACTAAACATCAGACTTTTTAATTTCTTTTTGGAAAGGTTTCCTTGGTTGAGCTACGAATTTTTCAGCACACTTTCATAATATATCTTTATAATTAGAAGTAGTACTTCAGTATTGTAGACAAATTTATTTAAAGGAAACCTAAATTTTGTAGAAAACACAAAAAGCCATTATACCTAAACCAATCAATACTATCAGCCCTTACACCTAAATAGATTTTGTTCCCAAATAATTGAAGATTTTAAAATTAAGAGAAATAACATGCAAAATCTTGTTAGCATCTGTCGGAGGAAATAGACAATAAAGTTACCCTTGCCTCATGTATACAAATTGTTGATATAGCAACACCTGAAGTGGGTGTAGCACTTACTTTAGAAGCAAAGCCACTCATGGAGGTACCAACGTCATTCAGCAGAGTGCCCTCTTTTACCTGAAAACAGAAGCAAATATAAAGTAATATTTAAAGCCACCTCTTTAAATTCACTATAGGTTGGTAGTAAATTAGGGCACGAAAGAACGGAAATTTTCAAATTTGTTCATATAAGCTTTATATTAGAAAGTATGTTTTATGTTTCTTGGGTGTGATTTTACAAATGTTTTTAAAATTCTGTATCATGGGATTCTTTTTCTTAGATTTGACATTGCGCATAAGGCCAGGAATTGTCAGACTTCTAGGAATTAATCTGAAGAATGAACCACAATCAAATGACATTGAAATTGGAAATTCCACTTCCAATTGCATGGTCATAAACTTACTAATGAAAGAAAGAAAACTACTGCAGCATATTTAGATTGATTTGAGCCATCATAAAGATGCAATAAAACAAGAAATTAAAAAATAAATTCTCTCTACAGACAGTAGTGCTAGTCTAGATCAGCTCAAAAATGACAGTACAGTCTTTTTGTCACATGGATTATTAAGGAAGAGCATCCAGAAGAAAGCATTTTCTTAAGCAAGATAAAGCAATGCAAAATTGAGATGGTGGGTAGATTTTCATCTTTTTCAATGATTTGTCATTCTCATTGGTTTGAACTGCTCACAACACATAAAATATCACACACTTTTGGTTATGATGTGGGTGTAGCAATTTTAAGCACAGCTCATGCAAAGCTTATGAAATGTATGAGTAAGATGTTAAACAATAGATTTGATATGGTAATTAGAATGATATGAAAGATCTAAATAAAAAAAATATTTGCATCAATGCATCATCAGAATTTGAAAGATTGCAGTGAAATTGAATATTAGGACTGTGTGAAAGTCTTTCTCAAGGACCACAGCATTGACTGATAGGTTAGACCTATACATAGGCAATTTGCTTTACCTAAAGATGTTGCTTTAGAAAATGTTATATCAAGTTGTAAAAATCAAATCAAGAAAGCACATCTCATTCAAAGCAGAAATTAGATAAATACCTTAAAAGGTTTGTAATATGCCAAGAAGAGACTATGTAGGCTTAACCTAAAGTTCTACTGACACAGTAAGCATTCCCAAGATAAGTTCATAAAGATCATTTTGATTCAGATATGCCAAAGCTATCAATCACATCCATGATGTCAAAAATCAGAATAAACCAGGATCATAGTAACTTCTTGGGAAAATTATATCAAGAATAAGATTCATTAGTCTGTTATCAGATTGTCAGTATCCCAAAAAAAAAAAAACTTGGGGTTTAGATCCACATCACACAAATGAAGTTTATTCTGCAGACATTTATAAGAGTATAAAGCAATTTGCAAGAAAACACATTCAGCACACTTCAACTCATGCCCACAACTTGCAAAGGCAAATTCTTATCAGACAACATTATTTTTCTGTCTTTATTTCAATATTTAAATATTTAAACCAATAGTTCCCTAACTTTTAATAAATGCTTCTTTGCATTATCAGAATAGATTATCTGAAGGTTCACCACCACTTTCAAAATCCATGATACAATCGTTGAAGAAAAAGTGTAACATCCATGGCAGGCAGCTTTTAAAATAACATGGAACAGGCCCAACAAACAAGTATTTCCAAAATCATCAATTCTTCTTTGGACAGACATAAACAAAGCAGAAGCTCTTAATACCCCAAATGAAACCAGTCACTAGTCAAACTGTGTTGACATGGTGACATGTCGAATTTGATGCCATTTATATGGACAATATATAACTTTTATATCATATTGAAATGGTTCATAATTATAATAAATTTAAAAAATGCATATCTATTCTGCCATAAGTAGTTCCAATATCTACTGACAAATACTTGGACAAAAATTATGTTTTCATGGAAGATAGAGTTCCATGTTACAAAGCAAAAAGAACACAAACATGGCAGGCTCAAAATGCTATAAAGTAGCTCTTATAACTAAGTCATTCTCTTAACATAATTCTTATTGACTATGTGTCTGGTCTATTTGAGTTAGTGAAATAAAGAAAAGACTGAGAAAAACATTTACAAGAGAACATTTTTTGTTTTCAATGTAGTTTGGTTAGTTATCACTAACAAGAAAATAGTAAATTTGAAATCAAAAAATAAAAATATAAATTGTCATATCTGTAAGGGGCAAAATTATCAAATGTTTAGTTGCACACACAAAATATTCTTGAAGTGATTTCATTAATGAATAAAGGATCTTGCTTGAAAATATAAATGTCTATTTCATTTTTGTCATGTCTGCAGTGTAGAGGAAAAATTTATATTAGTCACATTTTATAAACATAAAGAAATTTTTGATTATTAAACATTTTAGATTCATTTTTTAAACCCTTGTAAGGAAGTTAGATAATGAAATTAATAATAAACATACCAAGATATATGATATTATCGAATTTTAGAATATATTCTTTTATAGCTTGTCAAACTATAAAATTATTTTTCATACCTTCTAGCAAATTTCCTAATAAATAAGTTGCAGTACAAAATAAAATTATATTTTAACAGAAGCTTATTAATTTACATACAAAACGAAATGTCATGCCCACAGCTTTCTACTTTGCCTTTTGTAGTAATTCATATCCTTTGAAATATGAAAACAAAGACAAACCAAATAATAATAATGAGCACAGTTGTTACTAATCTAAAATCTTAAATTAGCTAACTAAAACATAATACCCTATCAAACAACAATTTTATCAGCAAACAGAGAATAGAAATATTCCTTTGGTGGATACCTATAGTTTTTGCTTAAAAGCTCTTGAAAAACAAAGTAAGTTTTTGCTTATTTCCAATATAATGAGGCAATTATTCCTTTCCAAAAGAAATTAGAAAGTATTATAAAACTAAAAGCTAATGAAATATTAGATAATTTTTATGCAATATTTTTGTGCAAAGAATGGTTAAACTGCAAAGTACATCATTAGATGAGTATAAAGACTTGACATTTGATGATTTTATGATGGCTTTCACTACTTTTGCAAAAATTAGATATTTAACTTAAATGCATAAAACATAAAAAGCCTCCTGAATGAATTGTCAGAACTAGGTTCATTATTTACCGATTAATATTCTCATACTTAAATACTATAAATATCAATTTTCTTCATTTAATAATATAAAAAAAGATATTCGATAATGAAGAGAATTTTCATTAGACTTCATATTTTTAATGCATTTTATCTTTAAAAGCATTAATCATAATTTCATAGATATAAAAATAAGAGAAACTTTTATTATAAGAGAAAGAAAACCATCCTTAAAATGTGATATTTGTTATTAGAGATTGTCAAATAAATTTTAATATTAACCTATCTAAAAGTACTGAACAATGGTCAAGCACACGTTGGTTAGAAAATGACATTAACCATACAAATATGTTTGAAAAAATTTATATATTTTTAAAAATATTTTCTGAAGATTTTTAAGAGAATAAAAATAATGCATTTTCAGTTATCAGTTGCACTATACAAAAGGTAAATTTTTTTCTGGGAGGTTAAAATCCTTGCAAAAATAATCAGGGGTCACACAATATATGAAATTATCTTATACAAGAATAAATACAGTACACCAAAAAGATGTCCAAAATTATTTAAACCCAAACACCTTCAAATCATACTTAATACAAGACTACATGTCAAGATTTGGGGGCAAATAAACTTCACATGAAGTGAATCATTTATACAGACAAATAAGATAAGAGAAGCCGATAAATAGAAAACTTTATCATTAAGTATTGTGCGTTGTTCTTCTTGTCCATCTAGCGTTTCAGAATATTTTTATCTTCTGGTTGCTGGTATTTATGTACGAGTAAAAGAAAACATTTTTATTTGACAAATATTGCCAGTGTCTTACAAAGAAAAATATTTTCTCATAGCTGGATCTATTTAATATGTAATTCAAATGTGAATTTTATTATCAATAAATATATAAATCATGATAAAAGCTTCACTTATGAAGTCTTATTAAGACTATGAATTTTAGAAAGGAGTAAGTATCAGAACTGCAACAAAAAGCATTCAAAATGTTTATTTGGATCGTTGGTCAAAAAGTAATTTGGCAGATTTTATCAGGGTGATTTTAACCTAAATGACCAATCATGCTCCGGTCAACCTTCTGACACTGAAAAAGATGCTCTGCTTGACATCATAGAGAAGACGCCAAAGATTTTGATTGAAATGACTGCTAAGAGTTTGAAAGTCAGTATCTAATCTGCCTTTTGCCATTTGAAGAAACTTGGACTTTTTCACACAACATTTTTTGATGAAACCAAAGAAGACTAATCATTTTTCGGTAGCAATTTCTTTGCTGTTACATCACAAAAAGGAGTTGTTCTTCGACAGAATTGTTACAGATGATGAAAAATTGATCATTGATTATAATATTCAACACAAGATGAGCTGGAAAAAAGATTGTGCATGTGCAGAACCCATGGCTAAAGCTGGATTGTATTCAATGAAGGTGCTGCTGTCTGTTTAACAGGATTGCAAAAAGATAATTCCCTTTGAGCTTCTTCCAGTTGGTGACACAATAACTGCAAAGATATATTGCAACCAACACCACCAATCTCAATGTGGCTATTCAAGAAAAATGGCCAATTTTGACAAATTGAAAAGGTTATTTTGCACCACAACTATACAAGATTGCATATTACAAAACAAATCTTGCAGAAGCTTAAAGAGTTAAAATGAGAAACCTGCCCGCATCCACTGTATTTCTCATGAATTGATTCTTCAGATTTACATTTATTCCAGTTTCTACAGAGCACTTTAAATGAGAAAAAATTTGACTGTACAGTTAAAAACATTCTCACCACCTCTTTCCAACAAAAAAAGTTGAAGTTTCTATGAAAATGGCATCAACACACTTGTAGAATAATAGAAGACAGTTGTTAAAAATAATGGAGATGATGAAATTTGAGAGAATGTAAAATTTTATTCTTAATTTTCTAATCAGGCACAAACTTTTGCAATGATCTAATATTTTGTCTCCTCTCATATTTTTGGGAGATCAGTAAAGATACAATGTTTATATATCTATAAATACGTAAATGAAAGTATAATTGTCTATTGCAATTCTCAATAAAAAACTTGATACAATTATTAGTTGAATTGTGATCTGAAATTTTCTTGTATAGTGTTTGATCTATGTGATTAATAAAGGAGATCATGTTAAAAATATTTCTTGTGTAAAATAAATGCTTTTTTATTTTTTTCATGTTAAAGCTTGGTACTTATTGATTGATGTAGCTACATATGTAACACTACTTTCTGGTACCAAAAGAAATGAACAAAGTTATTTGAATAGACTGATCAATATACTAAAAAAAAAATGTAATTGAATATTTTTTTTTCTTCTTCTTCATCCACTAGTGGTTAGGTGAAATCATATTCTAAAAAGACCACCCAAGAAAAATAGATAAATTTATGGTCATCAAAAATGAACAATCACTTGAGATAAAATCTTTTCTGACTTTTGGATTCTGGCCACAGAATTTGATCAGAGAGATAAGATTTGGTATGGTTTCTTGTCACCAAATTTAGGATGGCCATTATCGGTGAAAAAGTCACTCTCTCTGTTATAGCAAAAATTTAACAACCACTGATAAAATGACAGCTCACTATAGTTTGATTTGAAACAGAATCTTCTCCCTTGCATAGAAAATTGTTGAAAGGATTTTGTGACCATTAAAGACAGGCCATCCCTGGTCAGAAAGATGGTTGGAATTCTTAGAAATAAAGTTTCTTTGTTTTTAAGGAATTTTGCATTTCTGATAAAAACAAAGAAAAAACACATGTAGTATTTTTTTCTGTCGAAGCTAATTAATTTATTGCAATGGTTGAACAGAAGTGAGAAGGCCTAGATGATTAAAAATGTCTCAGGTTGAGTGATTGTCTCCTTTTTTTTTTTTTTTTGTTACTTGTTGGCAAAAAAATTAGCAAGAAAAGGTGATAAAACACAGATGTAAAAAATGACCACACACTAAAACTCAATAAGAAAGGAATTTTGGAGTGATAATTAGATTTAGCTATTTGGGCTAGACCACACCCTCAAGCAGTGATGGTAACCAAGAAGGAAGGGGTCCAGACAGAATTTCAGTAAAATCAAAGAAACTTTCCATGCTCTCGAAGAGCAACACATCACCACTAGATGCGAGGCTCATTATAAGCAAGAGTCAGTGGAATTCTCAGAGAATTAGAGTTTTTCAGTTCGAATTCCAGTCCAATATGGGTTGAGTTAAGATGGGAGATTTGTTGTCACGTGAATGCCTGCCTTAGAAGAACCTCCAATTTTAGCCTTGTGCCAGACCAACCAAATTAGATAAAGTGTTACATGCTATAGAAGCTGTGGGGTGGAATTATAATTGTCTGCATGCAAGAGTGGTAAACTTAAACCAAATACTGTACCAAACAGAAGGTGTGTGTTTTATATATATATATATATATATATATATACAAACAGCTTATTTTTAATTTCACAAAGATTTTTTCTTATTGCAGCTTCCAACTTTTAACCTAAACTGGCTTTGTGATCAACCAAACACAACCTGGAACAGAGCCAAGATTGGAACAAAGTGATTAACTATTGATCAGCCACAGATACTTAAGTGTTGACACAAAGGACACATTAGAAGCTTCACACATAAAATGGGCACCAACTTTCGGCACAAAATATATTTACAGTGTATCTAGTGAAACAAATGCTATCAATGGTTTGCATTGTAGATACACTAACAAAGATAATAGAAAAAATATAACAACAATTAAATTGTCAAGTGATTTTGTTTGTTTTCTATTGAATCAAGCTCAGCACTACTTGCTTCTCTGGAGTAACAAAAAAAAAACAATCAATATAATTTAACATCATTGAAAACAAAAACTAGATTGAGCATTAACGAGGTGAACCATTCAAAAATTAATATTCTGAAATATGATAATAGTGGAATTTGCCAATATTTACAGAGTTCTGAATCAGGAGTGTACTTACAGTTAATAGTTAGGTAAAGTATCATAGCAACCACAAATCAAAAGAACATTCGTAAAATATTTTTTGATAAGTCCAGTTAGACCAAGAAATAGATGTTTATGATTGAATTCCAAGATCTAGATTCAAATACTGAATTCCAAATTTTCTTCTGTAAGTCAAATTTCACTTTTGCCAACTTGATGTGTTATTAGAAGAGCGCTAAAGATTATCTATAAACTGAATCTTATTAAATAATTACTTCTTTGTATCCTTTTTCAATAGAATATTGAATGTAATAAACTTACAAATTTAGATATAAATAAATTTACTTTCTTCTTTCATTAACCATGTTTGCTTAAAAGCAAGATCTATTCTGAAGAAATTTTTGCATATTCTGCATTCAATGAAATCTATTGATGTTTGTTTGTTCCTGTTTAACGGCCTATCAACATCTAAAGGGTCATTTAAGGCCGGAAGCGTATTTTTATTTTAAATGAAAGTTATTCCCTGGAAACAGGCTTATTCGGAACACAGCATGCTATTTTACCTATAGCTAGGAGGAAATGTTATAGTTTATATGTCTATGTTGAAGCTATATAATAAAGTTAAATTTTATTAAATAGGTCAATTTTCCGAAGGTAGGCTAGTATTTTGTCAATGTTGATGTTTTCAAATAAAGATCTTAAGTTCTGTACTTTATAAAACTGTTGACGAATTTTTGCCAGGTCTGTACAATCAATTAGTATATGTCTTATGCTATTATTCATCTGGCATTTAGAGCATTTGGGCAGATCTACTCCTCTTAACAGCCAGGAGTGGGTAAAAAAGATGTGTCCTATCCTAATTCGAGCCAGTATTACCTCTTCCTTTCTGGATTTCCTTAATGCAACTCTCCACTCTCCCAAATTTGGTTTAATTCACATTCCACCCACATCTATTGAACAGGTGAAGAGGCTCATCCCTTGTTTCCTGTTTAGGATGCGGTTTCTGGTTTTCTCTTTTCTAATCTTCTCACTCTTATGACATCAGTGGCGTTACCACCTTGCTTGGAAAATTGAAAGAGTTTGTTGTTCTGACAGGTCGACCAACGATTTTGCCATTTGAGTTGAATATATCTTTTTATTGCAGGCCTTTGATCTGTGAATAGGACCTTCATATTGAAGATATCCTCTCTCAGAGACTTCTTTGCAGCCATGTCCGCTTTCGTGTTACCACAAATGCCAATGTGGCTGGGGATCCAACAAAAGACAATATTCTCAGTTTTGTTGTTCACGTTTAATCGATTTAAAAGTTTAATGATAATCGTGTTATTAAGATTCTTGTTGTGGATGGACAATAGTACAGAGAGTGAATCAGAGAATATAACAAAGCTGTCACATACATTGTCAGTGATTAGATCAAGTGCCAGCTCGACAGCTGTGGCTTCACCACTAAAAATTGATGCTCCATCGGTAGATGTCTTTTTTTTTGTGACATTATCTAGTAGGGCATGGCATCCACATTTCTCACCTTCTTTCGATCCATCTGTGTATACATGTTTATAGGAAGGGAAACTATCGACAATCTTGTTGTTCTTCGTAGAAATCTGTTGTTTAAAAAGTTATTGATGAAAATAGGTAGTCTTCCCATCAGTCCAGCTTCTTTAAGATTTTTCATGATACCATATCTCCATGTGATATCGTATGCCTTTTCCAAGTCAAAGAAACTAGCAGTAATGTGTTTTTTTGGATAAAGGCATTCCTAAGAAAAGTTTCCAGTTTTATTAAATGATCCATAGTACTCCGCTGTTTTTGGAAACAGCATTGAAGATTGGTTATTGTTTTATTGATTTCAAAAAAACCAAACTAATCTGTTATTAACCATTCTTTCAAGAGTCTTACATACACAGCTTGTTAGTGCTATGGGGCGGTAGTTGGAGGGGTCAGATGCATCTTTTCCTGGTTTTACTACAGGAATGACTATGGCTTGTTTCCATATGGCAGGGATATTACCACTGATCCAGATGTCATTAAAAATAGATAGTAAATACTTCAATGATTGATCAGGTAGTTGTTTTAAGAACTCATACGATATCTATGCTGGTCCCTCAGCTGTGTTATTGGCCTTCTTTAATGAATCCTTCAGTTCATTAAAAGGAAAAGGTTTATTATACTCTTCTTCATTATTACTTTTAAAGTTCAGCTTGATTTTTTCTGATTCCTGTTTAATAGTCTGGAACTTTTTACTGTGATTTTTGGATGACAAGCTATTTGCAAGAGAGTCTGCAAGCAGGTTGGCCATGTCCTTTTTTTTGGGATTATTTTGTTGTTGTTTATACAGAGGTGCTTGAGGGGGGGACTGATGTTTTTCCCTGAAATTTTCCGCACCATATTCCATATGGTTTTACTTTTGGTGTTATTATTAATTTTGGAAACAAAGCTCTTCCATGTCTCCCATTTGGCTTATTCAGTATGCTTTAGCCATGCATATTTTAAAATGATTTAAATTCTGAGCAGTGGCTTGGTGGTTGAATTTTCTTAATGCAGCACGCCGTAGCCTGATAGCCTTTTTACAATCGTCATTAAACCAAGGCCGGTTATATTTAGTTGATGAAGTTGTTTTAGGGATACATTCCTCAGCTATAGAAATAATAGTATTTGTAAAATGAGTGATCGGGTCTTTCTCATGTTTTCCAGGTAGGAGTTTATATTTGCATAATTGTTTGAATTTATTCTAGTTGGCTTTTTTAAGGTTCCAGTGAGGTATTTTTTATATTATTTCAGGGCCAGTATGTTCTAATGTTATTGGGAAGTGGTTGCTTCCACATGTATCCCCATGGAGAGTCCAGTCATAATCCATAAAGATACTTGGATCACTTATAGAAAGATCAATTGCTGAGAACGTGTTTGTAGCAGAGTGAATAAAAGTTGGTTTCTTATTATTATATATACATAGGTTGTTATTGTTGATAACGTTTTCTATTATGATTTCTCTTCTGTTTGTGTCTGAGCATCCCCAACTAGTGTTGTGACTGTTAAAGTCACCTAATAGTAGGAAGGGACGAGGGAGTTGGTTAATAATATTTTCTATTTCTGTTTCGTCTATAGGGTCATTTGGAGGTAGATAAATGGAGCAAACTGTGACAGTCCTATGTAAAGTGGTTGTAACGGCAATTGCCTGTAAATTAGTTTGTAAATTTATCTGGCTTTGTGCTATTTTATTATTGATAAGAATGGATGTTCCTCCAGAAGCTCTACTTGGGTTATTTACAATATGGTTGTATTCAGAGAAGTTGCGGAGTTTAATGCTTTCAGACGGTTTTAAAAAGTTTCTTGTAAACACATTATTAAAGGATATAGACTAGATATTAGTAGAAGTTCATTCAGATTGGCTTTTATACCTCTGCAATTCCATTGAATTATTTTGCTGGCCATGGTTAAATTTTATGTATTTGATTTCCGTTTATCTTTATGAGTATTGAGGTGGTTGTTTTCTACAGGAGGGATACTCTCCATTTCCATGTCTTCTGAATCTACAGATGTGCACTGGTTATTTTTTTAGTGTTTTTCTCCACTATAGTTCTTTGTTTAGAAGAAGATCTCTGTACAGTCTGCTCCTGAGTAGTAGTGACTTTCTTTGGGGGAGGGGACTTAGATTTCTTCCGTAATGTCAATTTTTTTTGGATAGTTTCCCTCTGGAGAAGAGGTTTTTGTTCCGCCATAGAGGTATTTGATGTTGATGGTTTTTCCATGCTTGAAGTTTCAGTGAGTGGATTAATTTCTTTCAAGAAAGTGGGGAGTGTTTCTGATGTAAGTTTTGATAATTTACTGAGTAGGAGTTTGCAAGAATGGCATTCTTGTTTTTCAAAGTTGTTTGGTTTTGGTTTAGTAACTGATGCATATGATTTAGTGGGGAATAAGCCAGTTGCTTCGACTATCTTTCTAGCTTCAGAGAAGGATATATTATGTGTAAACTTGATAGTGTTGATCTTTTTCTTTTTTCCAGATTATACATTGTTTGGAGTCTGATGGGTGATCTTCAAGACAACACATTTTGCTTTTTTGTTACATTCTTGCCCATGGTGGTCAGAGTCTCTTTCTCCACATCTTCTGCATGTTGGAAGTCTTGTGCACCTGTCTTTATGGTGTCCAAAAGGTTGACAATTGAAGCACCGTAGAGGGTTTGGGATGTACTGGTTGACCTTTTCAATTGTAAATCCTATTTTTAATTCCTTCGGGACTTTGGGGAGGTTGAAAGTGAATATATATGTGTTTGTTTCGATGACATCTGTTCCTTTTCTAAATTGAATACGTCGTACATCTATTACACCTTGTGTTTTTAGCTGAGTCTTAATTTCTTCGATAGCGCAGAGTGAAAGCTCAGTGCTTCTGACTACACCTCTAGATTTGTTCAGCGTACCATTTTTAAGTTTCTTTACCATTTTTGGTACTATAGCACCAGAAAGAATTTTTTCATTAACAAATGGGGATATCATTGTTAATTGTTTTTCTTCTGACGACTCCAAAACAATAAACTGAGGAAATTGTTTTGTAATAATAAACTCACTTTCTGAGTCTAACGGAGATTCTATATGGGGGCATTTGGAATATTTATTAGACATACTATATAATATTATTCATTGGAGGGCTATCCCCATCTACCAAACCAGGCTGGAGCCCATGAACGTGATCTGTCAGGGGGAAACCCATTCACCCTGACAGATCAGGGACTTCTCCTCCAATATACTCGACAGCGCGAGAGACCTGGAGCACCTGTCTCCTCCCCCTGTGCACTGCCCCATAATGTAGGTGCACAGTTGGATGGCTTGCAGCCATGTCCGGGCCTATGTATCTTGCACCGTCGATTGACCCTTAGCCAGCACTTTCTAACATCTATTCATAGAAAGCTGGTGGTAGTTTTCTTATATATAACTTTCCATGGTCTGGTAGTTTTTTTTTTTGGGGGGGGGGGGGAATATGTATGGTAGGATACATCAGTCTTGGTAGAAAATGTTTTTGGAGGGTATGTTTGGGAGTAGATGTTAGGGCTTGACCTGACCAGCCGGTTGATCGGATCGGGCCTCTCCGACTGCCCGTCTAGCCCAGGTAAGGGCCGAAGTGATGGGTTGTTGCAGGACCATGACCTCTTTGCACGCAGGCCATGGCCTGCTCAATCACCAGGATCCTATCCCCAGACAACACGGGTCACCACCCATGGCCAACAGGTGGCCCCATTGAGAGACTTTTACTCTCTGCAGGGGGGCAGTTGGTGTATTCTGATGCCCCACCAACAGAGTGATAAATCTATTGAACTCTAAAATCTTTGAACATAGGCATTTAAAGTCTTACATTGTATGTCACAACTAGCTTAGATGCTGACTTTCATTAATCCTTTGGGTAAGATGAATGATTCCAATGTTAAATCTCTGTATATCTGTACAATCTATTACATTGATTTAGCATTAATAGGTCATGAAACTTGACATATGCCCAATGAGATTGGTCACTTCTTGAAAGATTAAAACCTCAGAAAGATTAAAATCAATCCTAGCTAAGGAACAAACACTTTAAAGTGTGTGTGATAGCATGTAAAAACTTCTATAAACTGAAGTTAGCAACTATATTTTCATCAAAGTTTACCTTCAACAAACATAACATCTCAAATATGGTGCAAACATTAAGTTCTATTTTGAAGAATAATGAACTTTAAAATAAAAAAAATTAACCCAGTAAAAAGAAAATAACAATAAAACAAGATTTTGTATGTATCAAAAGAAATTTGGTAATTCATCATAATGATCTGATTAAATTGTCAGGAAGTAAAAGGTCAAATAAAAAGATAAAACCTCAAGCCTCTTTTGTAAGTCATGTCTAACTCGATTTGAAATCTGACAATTACTAACAGAAATCCTTTTTTAAAGACTGCAGAATAACAAAAAAAAAAACTATTAGAGATTGGCGGTACATAATAAAAGCAAAATTAAAAAGGAATATTATTAATGAAAACACTTTATAAAACTAATTCCAGAAATTCTTTATTCTTTGCATAAATAAACAAAAAAAAAAATAACCTAAAATTTAAGCTGCTTTTAAATTCAAATTACAACCAAATTTTAATAATGCAATGAGTACAAAAACTACAGAAAGATTTTATAGAACAAGGGGTTACATTTATCTAATATTATTACCTAAACTGTAGATTTCTTCTTGCAGTTAATCATGGAAGGAATTTGCTTCTCATGTGGACAATTTCTGCAAGTAAAACCACCATCACCACCACCACCAATGATCTTTGATGGCTTTGAATTATGTAACTGTACAGTTTGGCTAAAAAATGAGCAAACATAATTAAACAAATGCCCAAAACTTAAAAGACACAAAGTTTTATCATCAAAATCTTTGTTATTATTAAGAGAAAAGACCAAAAGATTTTTTGATTTATAAATTATATTTTTTTATCCTTTTTAGAACCTTTGAAATTTTGGTTAATTTTTTTTTTCTGATATCAAAGGGGACCATAAATTAGTATGGGAAATTTGAGTGTCTTTTTGCAGTGAAAAACATTGATTTAGAACATTTTGCAAAAATTAGATAATCATCAGATTTTCATGAAACTTTCAGGATTTATTCACAAATTAATTAAATTATTTTAGGAATGTTTCTTTTATAAAATGTTGATAATAATATACAAATAAATTTTTTATATCTCTGTTACATTCTACTTATTTAATTTTATGAGATTTCAAGAAATTCATTTTTGTACCACTTAATATTTATTTTAGTTATAAAGACAAGTCATTGGAGAATTTAAATCATTAATTTTTTTTACCAAACAGAACCTACCAGTTACAAAAAGTCTTCTCTGAATTATAAAATAAAAATGCAATTAAACATATTTAATTAAAAAGGCTCTTAATTGCTTTGATGAATAAGATATATTATGGGCACTATAGTCTTAAGAAAAAGATTTTTCAATGAATAATGAATTTTTACAAGAATTGTTTTCATTTTTTTTAATTATAATAATCTATAAAGTTCTAAATCTTAAAACTCTGTATTAATTTGTAGAGGTTAGGTAATATCGTTATTAAGTAAAAACTATATTTATTAATCTAAATGAAAAAGCTTTCTATAATTCAGCAAATCTCAGTAGTGTTTTTTTAAAGGAATTTTGAATTTGTTTTGTGTGCTGATTTTTGTAAATATGGACATCCATATACAACATTACCAGAAAACAAGAACAATAACTATAATAAATTTAAAATTTATTGGTAATTTTCTAATATTTCCTCAACAAACATCTTCATGAGATTATAAAGCCAAAATACCTTAAATTCAATAAAATATTAGAATATTTAAAATATTTAAAGTTACTGGTTAGTTAAAAAATTATATTAAAAAAGCATTTATGTTGTATTCATCATGTTATTGATAAATGCATCAAAACTCATAAAAACATCCACCTCTGTTAAAAAATATTTTTCTACAGTACTTTTAACTGAAAGTAAGTACTATATGTTTTAATTCAGGTTAATTAGACATTAAATCAGCTAATCTTTCTTAAATCTTTCAGAAAAGTATATTTTATTTTTGAAAGATTTTTAATAAAGAGAATGTTATGTTGACATAAAGAAAATATAAATAAGTATTTTGCTTATTGAAAGTATTATATTTAATGTTTAATTTAATAAAAGCTTCAAGATTGTTAATTTTTAAAATACATTTTAAACCTTAATAGACACTTTCTTTTTTAGAGGCATCTATGTTATTGATCTTGCTGGAGTCCAAAAAGTAAACTTCTCAATCACTCAGTTTCTCATGCAAGTGGTGGATTTCCCCACGTTTCCGCAGTAACCAAACTGAACACGCTTCTCTTCTAGATCTCTTCTTGCCATGTGATGCAGTTCTGCCATCTTAGCGACTGATCCAGCTGTGGTGTCTATAAATGTCTTTTTCTACTCCTCCTCCATCCAAGAACCACCTATCAATAGAATATCTTACTGCTATCAATGAGCAGATTGGGACTCATTCCCTGATTTCTTTTGCAATGTCCCTTGGAACAAATTTTTTAGTCTCCCTGTTCAAGACTGCACCTCTGAAGTCTCTTCCTGGGTGAAAAATGACATTAATGCTTTCTTCCGAACTAGGAAATTCTGACTTAAACCCCATTCACCTCCTTGGTTCTCTCCTACTTGCTCAGCAGCCATTAATCACAGGAATCACTTTTTTCGGCTATACCTTTTTGTCTCTGCTAGTAATGAATGTAAGCGTGTCCTAAATGATGCTAAGCTGAGCAAATGAAGCAGCGTATAGAATCTTTGGTTCTCTGGTTTCAAAGATTATTGGCAGGTTTGCAAGAGTGTGCTGAACAACAGAAAACCCTCAATCCCTCCTCTATTTAATCAATTTGAAGTCCTCACATCCAGAGCAGATAAGGTCGAGTGCTTTGCTCACAAATTCTCATCCAACCCCATACTTGTCTGGAGTACCCACACCCAATTTCCCACCTAGAACTAAGGCTCAACTGAGTAATATATGTCTCTAGTCTCTAATACAATTTCTAAGACTGACTCCAACAAGGCAAGCAGAGGTGATGGAATTCAGTCATTGTCCTTTAAAAAAAAACAAAGAAAAAGTGCCCCTGAGCTGGCTCCAGTCTTCTCCAAACTCTATAACTATTGCCTCACTGCTTCCAGCTTGTTGGAAGTCTTGCTCTGTAGTTCCCGTTTTTAAGAACTTTAGGGAACTCTCTTACCCCTCTAATTATTGCCCTATTAGCCTCTTACCTTTTTTGACAAAGTATTCAAGGCTATGATCGATGTCAAATTAGTTAGGCCTCTCACATCTCACAACCTTCTCTCTGACAAACAGTATGGTTTCCGCTTCACCAGGTCTAATGACCATCACTGAGGATATATAACAGACTCTTGATAAGAACATCAAAGCTTAAGGTGTTGCTTTTGATATCTTGAAAGTAATTAGCAGATATAATTGATCTGAACTTAGCAGCTCGCCTACAGTTACTTTCTCACCGACGTGATGTGGCTTCCTTCTGTCTTTTCTACAAGTATTTTGATGGCAACTACTCTGACGAGCTTTTTTCCCTGGCTCCCCAACCAAATGTATTTACTTGTGCTACTACATTGGCATTTATGTCCCACTCTTTTACTGTTAAAATAGTTAAATGTAATTTCCTCTTCTACTCTAATAGTTTTTTTTCTCACACTTCCAGTTTGTGGAACTCCCTACCATTTGCTTGCTTCCCAGGTAGCTACAATATCCAAAAGTTTAAATGTAATGTCAATTCCCATCCATCACTTTTCTTTGATATGCCCCTGTACCTTGCTTTTTCTCTCACTGTAACCCCCTGCACACCAGTGGCAGTTCTGCCTTGCTTAGGGTGAAATTATCATTAAAAAAATCGTAAATAGACCATATCTTTGAATAGGCAACTATCTTTCATGGCTGAAAATATAAACATATAAATATGTAACATCCAATAGATGCAATAGTTTCAGAACAGTGGTTATCTGCCAAGCTAAAAGTAAGTTTTCCTTTCCTGAAGCGATTTTATAAATCAATTATATACACTATGTTCTGAACCTTACAATTTATGAATTTCAAACCAAACTTTAGCTTCTTAACTGTTTTTGAAAGAAAAAAATAAAGGTGAATATTCAATGAAAAATTTCAATGAAATTTGAATTTTCAATGAAAAAGTTAGTTACTTTCATCAACATCCACTATCTGAATATGTGGTGGACATTTTCTTAGGCATGAAACATGGGCAAAGCTGTTATTTTTACCAATATCAACCAAATATTTTTGCCTTTCCATTAGACCAGTCAGCTTGCAATCCAGAAAAAATTGAGATAAAACAGTTTTACCAAATAACTGAAACTATCATAGGAAGTGAAACAGACACAGACATTATATATATTTAAAAAACAAGTACACATTTGCTGTCAGGAATAAGATTGAAACACTACAAGCAGATGCCAAGAAACTATCTCCGAATACAACTTAAAATAATTCTGTCACTTCTCATGAAAAGGCTGCAGTAGATCCATCTCTTAAACCTATCCAAGACTTCAATGAAGTATTTGCTCAACAAGCAAAAATTTGGTTCATCAACTCTATTGCTGCGAGCAAACAATCTGCCCTTCTTTGGAAAACTGTCAATGAGATCAGTAGCAGAACATCAATAAATAAATCTAAGTTATAAGTCAATCAGCCAGTCAGCCATACGTGATACATGTTTTGGGCAATCATGTCTCGAAAGAGACATGACTGACTGGGAGAAGATTATCCCGCAGTAGATTGCCATTGCTTTCTGTGGTAGACTGGTTGCAAGACAAGGCTATAAAACTCAATCTGTCCTATTATTTAACCAATAACTGGAGGGAAGAAACAGATTAATACCTTTCATAAGGGTATTTGTGTATAAGTGATGCAAGGAAGTGAACTGGAACTCAAACTCAGCCCCCATGATTGGTAGTTCCAAGTCAATATTCACTGCACCACAATGCAATATCCTTAAGGTCAATAGTCAGGCTAAAAGGCTGAATAAATGGAAAGACCATTTTGAAAATTTGTCGAGAAATGTACCTGACATTTTACATACTAAAGTTGAACAAATTATTGAACATCCTCTTGACATTAAACCTGGAAACTTTACAGATGCAGAATTTGAAACAGCTTCGAAAAAAAACTAAAAAATAGCAGCAAAACTTGATAATATTCCTCCAGAGGTCTGGAAGACCTAGGATTTCAACGATATTCTACTACAACTCTGTAATGCCACATATGATAGAGAAGTCATAGAAAGATGGACAGAAGGCTACATACTTCTTTTCCCAAAGAAAGAAAATCTAGGATCATCAAAACATTATAGAAGAATCACACACACATCTCCACTGTGGCAAAAATTTATATCTCAATGCTTCTAAAACAGAATACAGCCTGAGATAATGAAGGTACTCTGAAAAAAAATCAAAATAGAAAAATAAATCTACTATTTGTTAAATCCTGATTGTTCAGCAGATTATTGAGGGCATCAAGGAAAAGGATCTATAGAGGCTGCCTTACTTTTTGTAGATTTCTATAAAGCCTTTGATCCTGTACATAGAAACATAGATAAAATCCTCCTGGCATATGACATCCCCCAACCAGAAAGTAATTGCCATGTAAAGTAATGATGCTATACAAAAATAAAAAAATCTTTAGCTCGATCCCCAGACAAAAACACTAGCTCCTTCAAGATCAAAACAAGTGTCATTCAGGGAGACACCCTTGCAACTTTTCTCTTTGTTATCACCCTATGCATTGAGAACTTCCTTCAACAAACATCACCATTTAAGGTTTTACTTTATCACCAAAACAAGTCAATATCCTGCAGAAAAGAAGACATATATTGACTATACAGATGATCTAGCTATCACTGCAGACACCATTACCAATGCCACAACTCTTCTACATCATCTAGAAAATGCTGCTAACAATGTCAGAGTCTATGCCAATGCCTCTAAAACTGAATTCATAGGCTTCAACCAGCAAGGCTCAATACAAATTGTCATAGGTGAATCAATAAAATCTGTTGAAACTTTTACATACCTAGAAAGCAAGATAAATTCTACTAAAAAGGATGTAAAAATTTACAGAGCTAAAGTCTGGGCCTCCTTGAATAAAATGGGTAAGATCTAGAAATTTGATTTCAACAGGAAATTCTGTAGAAATAGTGTTAATTTTTGGGACCACTACCTGGACATTAACTAAAACCCAGGAATTTATTAGGTTGTCCCAAAAATTTGTAAACACTTGCGAAAAATTGAATTTTTATGCAATTTTGCATTTATATTGTTATAGTGATCTTCATCTCTGGGAGTTTTAATTCATTACTGCTGGAAGCGAGGTCTTTCAACCAGAAAGGCTGCAGAAGAGATTTGTGCTGCCAAAGGTGAAGGAACAATTGCATATGCCGCGATCTCAAAGTGGTACAAGAGTTTTGATTCTGGTGACATGAGTCTTGAAGATAAGCCTCGTTTGGAATGACCGTTAAAGTTGGATGATGGAGACTTGCAAACCGGGTTGGACATTGTGCCTTCATCGAGCACTCGAGACTTGGCTGATGAGCTTGGAGTTAGCAAATTAACAATTCACCGACATTTGAAGCAACTTGATTTTGTTCACAAAAAGCCACGCCAAGATCCGCACACACTCACCGAAGCACAAGCCAACAGACGAGTTGAAATTTGCCATCAATTGCTCAGCAATCCATTGAACGAGCGTTTTTGGAAGCGCGTTGTGACATCTGACAAGAAATGGGTCTATCTGGTCCAGCACAATCGAGACAAGTGATGGGTTCAGAAAGGGCAAGAGACACCGTCGGTTCCAAAACAAGATCGATTTGGCAAGAAAGTCATGTTGTGCGTTTAGTGGAACTTTGAAGGAATCATGCATTTTCAGTTGGTTCTGAATGGTCGTGCTATCAGTGCCGAACTTTACTGTCAGCAACTTAAGTGGGTCTACGAAAAGTTGAAGCAAAAGTACCCAGCTCTGATCAACCAAAAGTGCACTTTGATGTAGCAGGACAATGCCAAGCCACACACCACCAGGAAGACCAAAGACAAGTTTGAAGAGCTGGACAGCATTGAGGTTCTGCCACATCAGTCTACAGTCCCGACTGTGCTCCATCAGTTTATGGCCTTTTCCGGTCAATGCAACACTTTCTGAAGAGCCACCAATTCAACTCGTTTGATGAAGTCGAGGAAGCGTGTCAAGAATTCTTTGATTCGAAGCTGGCTGAATGGTACTTTGACCAGATCTCAAAGCTAGCAGATCGATGGTAGAAAGTCTTGGAAAATGATGGTTTTTATTTTGAGCAATAATTTTTTTTTGTTTTTGCGAATAAAATTTCAATTTTTTGCAAGTGTTTTCTGGAAAGCTTGGTGTTTACGAACTTTTGGGACAACCTAATAATTTTGATAGAACATACTCGGATGCTGAAAGCTATATTTAACATGTCTTGAAGGTAACATCCAACTAAATCACAGCTCTCTGATATTTCTACAATCTTACACAAATACACTTTATAGGATACTGCTGACAAGCAAAGCAAAAACTCATGAGTGATCTACTGTTCTGGATACCTAGCAATGGAGCAAGACAGATTGGTCACCCAGCAACAAAGTACATTGACCAGCTTATGACACAGAATGCAACCCTAATGACTTTGATGCAGGACCAAGATAGTTGGTGTGACTGTCCTAGCTAGCTCAATTGAATAAAAAAAAATAAATTTCTGATGGTTTCAAATAAAAAAAATGGCTGACAATAAAAATCACATACATGGTGGATTGGTTAGCAAGCTTGTCTCAGTATATCAACTACAACTGAGTAAGGATTTTCACTGATGCCTCATACTTTTGACATTGTGTCACATCTAAGCTATGCTCAGAAAACCACCATACATTTTAGTGCAATCATGTGATTAATGTACATATATGTCTTTTACAAGAATAAACATATATATAAAAATGCATTTTTTAAAAAATTGAATTTTTTTCTATATAAACTTGTATCATAATTTTTTACATTTATTTTTGATTTGATATAAAAATATGTGGAGACCTTTAATACTCTAATTTGATCTCTTAATATATTGATTCAGTTACAACACAATATTCAATGTGAATCCTCCGGAGAAAAGTAAATGTCACACAGTAGAATTAAAAAATTACAGGTAAATCATGTAAACCAACATTGATACAAATATTTTGGTTTTTTTCTCTTTTTAGTTAAAAAATTGGTATCTTAAGGAAAACTATCCATACTATTCAGTCAAAGTAAATTGTTCAACCTATTATTTAGTCAATTGAGAAAAATATTAAAATAAAAAAAAGTCTCATGTACAATGTGAAACCTGTTTTTTAAATGAGAAAATGATTATTCAGAAGAAATATATCTACACTTGATTTCCGTAGTAATTTAACATAAAGTGGGGAAAAAAAGAAAAAAAGTCAACAGTGGTGTACAGTGTATGTGTGTGTGTGGGGGGGGGGTATTCACCCACCCCCCTCGCCAGGACAGCACCAAAGGGCATTTCCAATGATAAAAAAGTAATAAAAAAGAGGAAAACATTCAGTAATGCCTTGAACACAGCTTAAAAATATTGCCAAGTAAATGGAATTCAAATTGAGCATTGCACTAGAAGGAGAAATATTATGCCAGAAGAAGAAGTTAGAGATGCCATTTTAGCAGCAAAGGAAGAGATGAAAACAGCCATGCATGAAGTTGTCAATTGTTTAGTAGTTAAGATTCAAGAAAGAGGCCAGCATTTTGCAGAACTAAGAAAAAGATTTTAATTGCTTCTTAATCTGCATTTATTAGACATGATGAAAATGAGAAAGCATGCCTTCAAAATAAATGTCTGAATTTTCAAAATCAGTTTGGTAGTGTTCTTTTATACAATGAAATGATAGATTTTATTTTGCTAATTTGAGCTAGAGGTAAAGGTGTACCCTATGATCTTCTTGATGTATTAAAGTGTATTATTAAATATGGCAAAGAATGTTTTAGTGAATTATACAGACTGTTGCTAACAGTAGAAGTTTCCACTGCTTCTTGTGAGCAAAGGTTTTCTAAACTTAAAATGATTAAAAATTATTTACATTCAACAATGTCACAGGATAGACTAATAAACATGTCACTTATAAATATTGAAAAACAATTTCTAATCAAAGAAGTAAAGAAGAGTGTTTGAAATGAATATGTTGATAAATGTGTTATCTGTTATTCTGGGATGGAGGCGTGTTATCTGTTGTTCTGGGATGGAGGCATTAAATTCAGTATTCAGCAGACTGATTTATAGAAAACCAACAGCTTTCCTTTGACAAAACAGACTCCAGAAAGCCAAGAATTTTCAAAGGAGTGAAATTTATTTTTGTTTTTTTTGTTTTCAGTCAATCAGATTCCTCTTTTTAAGAAATACTGTCTTGTAATTCCATTATGGTTTTCCCTTCAAAAATATTTGAAGCTCCATGATTATAATAATTTTCCTGCAAAAAGTATTAATAAAAGCAAATCAACTATTTTAGAACAAATGAAAATCACTAATTTGATAATTTCTGGAAAAAAAAAAAAATTAAAAAATAACCTCCCATGCCAAACATGTTACACACATCATTCACAACATGATGATCTTCTTAACAAACACCTTACAAATTTTTGTATTTGAATAATATAGAATCACATTGCTTGTTATTATTTTTCCTATAAAAAGGAACTCCATAAACTTTCTTTTGACACTCAAATTCGAAATAAATAAAATTTATCCAATTTGTATAATGTGTTAATCTATCTTATTTAAACATTCCCTCTAACTGATTGTGATAAACTTTTGTGAACAATGGATCTGTCTAAAAGAAAATAAACTAAGTATACTGTTGCAATTTTGTTTGAGGTGGGGGTAAGGGGCACCAGTCACAATCATCACCCCAGGCACTACCAGATCACTGCATGCCAATGTAAGTAGAAAAAAAAATCAAACAATTTTTGTTTCCAAGACAGAAAGCAAATGTAACAAGAGCTTTTCCCTACCTCGGTTAGGTAACAGTTGTTTGGACTTATCAAGGATTAAAATTTTCACCAAACAATAACTTACAGCTTTTATTTTATGGGTCATTAGTATAACAGTATTATTTGATTACATCTATTTTTCTGTAGACCAATCATTCCTTTAGAAATTGTGGTAAAGTCTTCAAAAAAGTTTACATTGGTTTGTAACTGGATTAAAGTGTAGGTATTTTGAAACTTAGCGGTAAGAAAATTTAGACATTCAGTTGTTGGCCTGGATTACCTACACTTTCAAGAAATATTAATTATGGATATATAGCTAGACTCCCAAAACCCATAAAAGTTAGGTTTTAAACAATGACCAGTAACTGCATGTAAAAATGAAAGTAGTTGTTGCTTCTATTGTGGATGGTAAAATATAACAGATGAGTTAGAATGAAAGTGGGCAGAAAAAAAATCTCTAGTAGAAAACACAGGATTCAGCATACAAAAGAGAAATATCAAATCATACCATCTTTTAGTAATGACTCTTTGAAACAATACAAAAGGAAATAATTTAATACTTAAAGAAATAGGTTACCAAATACATTATAATAGTAAGTACATAGACTTCTTATGCTGATTAATCAAATTCAAGAGTTATTTCTAAAATAATCTCACATAATCAAATGGATCTCCTCTGAAAAATATTTTTGTCTCTCTTTCAAAGAGCTAAAAAATAAACAATTAAAAACAGAAACTTGCACTAAATTACTTGCCTTTGGCTAAGAAAAATTATCATTTTAAAAGCTGGTTATTATGCTATTTGCAGTGAAAAGCAACACAACCTTCAACACAATGGTGTTTATGATACCTAAAGTAGTCTGTTTCAAAGAAGAGAAAATTGAAAGTAAATTTATTTAGTGTACTTAGAAATCAATCAGAATTCTTATTTTCCAATAATCTTGGTTGATTGTTCTTCAGGGGTTTATTTTTATGTGAGAGAGAAGCAAAAATGAGATGTGAAGACAGTTTGCTAGAGCTTGGATCATGAGCTTGGATCATGAAAGCAGGAAACTAAAAGTTGGAGATTGACTAACTGCATTTACACATCCAAAATTTACTGATGTGGAGAGTCTTTCTGCTTAAATAGCTTCTTTATTCAAGCTCATCTTCTCAGTTTAACTTCTACTTTTTTCATATTTTAACACTAGTCCAGTGAATTACATGGCAATCTTAAATTGTGTTTGCATGTATGTATATAGACATGGTGCCCCCACAAAAGATTGACACCCATGACATAGCCAATTCTTACTGAAATGATCTCAAATTTTAATAAAATATGTAAAACCTAAGTTGACTGTGCTGACTTATCTCAATGAAGATTGATTGGGCATGCCAGTGATAATGACAATGTGCTGTTGAAATGGCTACCATATTCACCAGATTTTATTCTATGGGACTATGTGAAAGGAGAGGTCTATATTCCCCTCTTCCTATAAGCCTAGAGGAACTTAAGCAGAGAATCACTGAGGTGCTGGAAAATGTTATGCAAGACAGGCTATAGCATATTTGGCAGAAGCTGGACTACTGATTTGGTGTATGTTATGTCACAGGAGGTGTGCATATAGAATATTTGTGAAACCTTGTGAAATCTGTTATAGAAACTACATCCTTTTGAATATCTTGTCCAACTTTTTATAAATCTTTTATTGTTCAGCATGAAGTCTGTCTAATTTTTTTTTTTTTTTTTTGCCTGGGACATGTAGTTACTTTGTAATTATCATTTTAAATGGTTTCAATTTTGAGTGGATACTATATATATACATAAACACACACATTTTTTTTTAATCAGTATCATCCATGCAAGGTAGTAAAGTCCATAAAACACAAGAGGTTACAGGATGTGGAAGAATTAGGAATACAAACATTAATAATAAGCAGAAAGAGAAAAGAGTAATTGAGAGGATAATAGACAATGATTGAGATGGCATTTAAACTTTTAGATTTTTACAGATTAAAGCTGGCTGGAAAGCATGGAGCTAGAAGAGAGTTCCACAAGCAAGAAGTGCTAGAAAAGAAACTGTTAGCATAGAACTTACAGCAACATCTTACCAGCTCAACTGTAAATTGTTGATATAATGCTAGTCTAGTACAGTGCTTAAATTAAAAAAGTCTACATACCAAAGCAAAGAGCGCATCTGAACAATTAGTATGAAAGTATTTATAGAAAAGACAGAGAGGCAACCCTCAACCTGGGCTTCACCATTTTTATCTAGAGCATGACAGACTCTTTCTGCAATTATGGCCAGTACACACGTGTATATAAAAATATTCACACAGTGGGTGCAATGGACAAATTGTCTCCATTTCATTTTAATTCTGCATATGTGCATTATTTGTTTTTTGATTTTATCAACTGCACAGTATAGTAGGGTCAGTTAGACACTGTGTGAAAAAGAGTACCATGACACAATTCACTCTGCCAGAAATTTGTAAATGGCATGCTGTATTCCTTGGCATTCATGCTAGAAACTCTAATATAAACATTTCAGAGTGTTTGGTTATCAATCTAAGAACAGTCCAGAGAATCTGGAAGGAGATAGATAATTAAAATGGTGATTACAAAGGAATTTAGAGTGATCAGCACTGATGATGATGTTATACCTCCATTCATCTTCCTACAGGGCCTCAGATTCAACAGAGGCCTACATCAAGTGCTTTGAAAAAGTAATGTTGCCCTGGATCAAGAGGGTGGCTGCTGGAAGACCCTACATATGGCAACAGGACTCTGCACCATGTCATACAAGCAGGAAAACCCAGTTATAGCTGTCAGACAACTTCTGCAACTACAAACCTTACATCTGCCCACCTAACTCCCAAAACTGCAATCCCCTTGATTATTATTTGTGGAGCACAGTTAAGTGTGAAACTAATAAAATTTCTTGTAACACCAAAGATGAATTGAAGGCTAAGATTATGGCAGCATTTACCAACTTAAACAAGGAAATCATCCAGAAGAAATGCAAGAGATGCCAAAATTGTCTGCGGTTGAAGCTAATGGCAATTTTATTGAATAAATTCATTCTTTAGTATTTTAAGATATTTTTACATAATTTTGGTAAATATATCTGTTAAAATGAGATATCATTTCTGTGTAATTTAGACAATTCATCCATCACACCATATCTATCTATCTATGTATCTATATATAAATACAATATAAAAATACTCTGCATATAAATACAAATATTGCTAAATATAATAGACAATGAATGTTTATTATGTTTGATCATGAGCTGTGCTAAATTTCATGTTTTAATTTCAGGTGAAAAAAAGACATATTGTCCAATATTTGGATATTTTTTTATTAAGCTGGTTCCTGATCTGAGCTTTTGGCTCACATTAGCCATCGTCAGAGTAGTTATACAGATATTCACCATCAAAGATGATATTCTGTTATGCTGACCTAGAAGATTGCTATGCAATGATAATGGTCATGGAATAGCAGACATAGATCATAAATTCATGATGCAGCTCTATGAAGATGGTTCATGTGAACATGAATCTTTCCTCCACAAAAAGTCCTGACATCCTAGCACTCTGTAAGACTAATCTCAACCCCTTAATTCCCTTCTCTGACTTCTCAATCCCCAGCTATTTTCCCCTCTTAAGGAAGGACTCCACTGCCCATATGAATGGGTTTACGTTAGTGAACACCTCCCTCTAACTAGGGTGACATCTCTCAAATCCTTTGACCACCTATATATGTGTCTCCATCTGTCAGTTCTCAGATCAGTTAGCTATCTTTTCTTTCTGTACCAGACATTCCCTCTCCTCTTCTGACTGCTCCCTGCTAGACAGCATCTCTGACAATATAGATAAGGCTACTTCCTCCCACCCATTTGCTAACATATTTGTGTTTGGAGATCTTAACATCCATCATGCCAAGTGGCTAAAAGACTATTACTGATTCAGCTGGCAATCACACCATAAATTTTGCTATTTCTCACTCTCTTATGCAAGTAGGGGATTTCCCCACACTCATTCCAAGCATCCTTCAAGAACATGCTTCTCTACTAGATCTCTGCTTCACCTCTGTACTTGATTCCTGCCAACTCTTGCAGCTTTGCCCTCTTGGTAACTCTGATCATGCTGTTGTTTCTCTTAATATATCGCATCACTCTCACTCCCCTCAAGAGCCTCATACCTACAGGACCTCCTACTGCTATCAAAGAGCTGACTGGGATGCATTTCATGATTTCCTATGCAAAGTTCCTTGGAGAAAAGTGTTCAGCCTTCCAGTTGATGACTGTGTCTCTGAGATTTCTTCCTGGGTGAAAGCTGGCTTTGATGCTTTCATACCGATCAGGAAGTTTCATCTCAAACCTCCCCTTGGTTCTCTCCTGCCTGTTCGGCCGCCATTGCTCACAGGAACCACTACTTCTGGCTATTTCAGAGACATGCATCTGGCCACAATAGGTGTCTATTTGCTTCTACTCGTAATGAGTTTAAGAAGATCCTGAATGACACCAAGCAGTTGTTTGTTGAGAATGAGACAGCGCATAGCTGACCGCAAGTTTGGCTCCAAGGACTATTGGTTGCGATGCAAACGTGTGCTGAACAACAGCAAATCCTCCATCCCTCCCTTAACCAATGAATTCAAGGTCCTCATGGCATCAGTTGACAAGGCAGAGTGCTCGCAGAGTTTCATTAAACTCCACATTTGAAGTACCCGCACTCGACTTCTCTCTTAGAACTGAGGCTCAACTGAAAGATGTTTACATTACCCAGTCTCTAATATCTAATATAATATCAAAACTTAACTCCCATAAGGTGAGCGAAGGTGATGGAATCACAGTCATTGTTCTTAAGAAATGAATGTGCCCCTGAACTCTCCTCTGTCTTCTCTAAACTCTAAAACTACTACCTTTCTGCTTCCTGTTTTCCTCTTCTGTGGTTCCTGTATTTAAGAACTCAGGGGAACCCTTGGACCCATCTATCACCCTATCAGCCTTCTACCAATTTTTGGAAAAGTGTTCGAGTCTATTATCAATGCTGAAATAGTTCAACATCTTACATCCAATAAACTTTTCTCAGACAGGCAGTATGGCTTCCGCTTTGCCAGGTCTATGGCCGATATGCTAACAACCATCACAGAGTAAATATACGAGGCCTTTCATAAGTCCAGCAAGACTCGTGCTGTGGTCCTGGACATCTTCAAAGCTTTTGATAGGGTTTGGCACGCTGAGCTTCTATGCAAGCTACAGGGCTATGGTATCACTGGACGCTTGCTTTCTATCTAACTACATCATGAAGGTCGTCTTGAACGGGAATGCTTCCACATTCTACTGCACGAACGCTGGTGTCCCCCAGGGCTCTATCCTAGGCCTGATGCTCTTCCTGATCTTCATAAATGATCTCCCAGACATGATCGAGTCCCAAGTATGCAGATGACACCACAATTTACTCCCACATCAGTAAGAAATCTGGCGAGGCGGACAAACATAATCTCACTGCAGATCTTGAGAAGGATCTACACTCAGTGGTGGATTGGAGCAAGAAGTGGCTTGTAAATTTCAATGCTTCTAAAATGAAACTGCTATCTGTCAACCATCACAGGTAACCTCTCCTGTCCCTCATAAGCATGGACAAAGCGAGTCTCCCTGAAAGCAATATACTGCGTCTTCTTGGCCTTACCCTATCTTCCAACCTCAAGTTGAATCATTACATTAAGTCATTAGCTAAATCCACTACCACGAAGGTTGGGTCACTGTGTCAGGCCAGGAAGTTTTTTCCACTTGAATCCATCTTGCACATATACAAATCAACCATCTGTCCATGCATAGAATACTGCTATCATATATGGTAAGGTGCCCCTGTTGTTTATCTCAGTGTTCTCGACAGGCTCCAAAGGAGAATCTTTAATGGGATAGGTCCTGACTTAGCAGCTCAACTCCAGCCACTTTCTCACCAGCGGGATGTAGCTTCCCTCTGTCTATTCTACAAATATTTTCATGGAGTCTGCTCTGATAAACTTAAGTCACTGATGACCCCACCACAAGAATTTACTCATGCAACCAGACTAGCTTCCACCCATTCACAGTTAGATCAACCAAATGCAGCCGACAATTCTACTCCAGCAGCTTTTTTCTGTGGAACTCCCTTGCTTTCCTGATGGCTACAACCTCCAGGAATTTAAATGCAATGTCAATATCTATCCACTTGACTCCATTTCATTCTACATCACCCTGTATGTCTTGTTCTTCTCCTTTCTCTCTACCTTCACAACTGTCTTCACATATGTGTTCCCATCCTTCTCTTACCCTTTCTCTGACACCCCTGTAACTGGTTTGTCTTTCTCTTCACTCTCCTCCTGTCTAAACTTATATTCTTATGTAGCCCTCTGCGTATCAGTGGCGATACTACCTTTGCTTGGGGTGAAACAATTAAAAAAAATAAAAATAATAATTCGAAAACTTATCAGCCAGTTACAGAATTGATTGTTAAAGAAATGTCTTCATTCAGAAATCAATCAATTTTCACAAGGTAGGTTTGATATTTAAGACAAAAAAAAGGATGGAGGAGTTGGAATAGATTATCCTACTTCTTTCTTCGTCATTAATTGAGACAAATTTTTCCCTTTTTTAAAATTATGTCTAAAAAGTGTACCAAGATAAAATAAGATAAAGTGCTTAATAAAATAGGGAATATGATTAGGAAATAAAATGATATAAAATTTATCAATGAGGAAAAGTCAATAAAAAGAATGTGCATGTCTCCTTATGTGTGTGCATTTCAAATATGAAAGCTTTAATATGTTAGTTGTTTGTACAGAATGTCAAACAGTTACAGAATAGGATAAAGCAAGCAACAAAAAGTCATCAGCAGATAAATAAACAGATTTCTGGTATCACTTACTTTATCTGCCCAATCAGACATAGTTGTAGTGACTTCATTAATGAATTTGCCTTCAATGACCTGTGATCACAGTGATGACAATAATCATGACAGCAGTAGCAGCAGCAACAACAACATGCATAAAGGAAAAAATGCAAGTGCTATCAACAAACAAAAACTAAAGCAATTTTTACAAGAGTGGTTCAAAAGTTTCCAAATAAAATTGTCAATGACAATAAAAATGTGTTTAATATTCAAGGGATTTTTGCTTTGTAAATTATTTCTTAAGACAATTATGTAAAAAAATAAACACAAGAAATATTTAAGAATTCATTTTTTTTAGTTTCATAAAGAGCAACACAAAAACTTTTAACTTAAAAGAATTATATAAGATTTTATTTTAACTTTTTGTGTTATGCTTGCCAATAAGATTATTTTTCAAGCTTATCAACACACTGAAAATGATAAAGTGAATAGTAAAAAAAATTAATACAATAGTAATATACATTTTGGGACATGCCATAACCAAAAATCTGTCATTAAACTATTGTGATAATAAAATGTTAAAAAGGCTCCAGCAGTAAAAAGAACTTCTGCTACACAACACACAATATAAATTCTATTGTAACATACATGGAGTCATTGCGGGCTAAAAAAAAGTATATATTTTTGACAAAAACATATGATTGGCATCATTTTCATATTATAAAAAGGCAATGTTAGACATGGTAAAAATTCAACTGTGCTGTCTTTATTGCCTGTTACAAACACATAATATACGAATGTTCATTGTAAGAAAAAATAATTTTTATAGTTGAAATACTGTAAGATTAAGGCAAAATACATGCCATATAATAAATATCATAATTTAAATAAAGAGAAAATTAACTTTGAACCTTTTCAAGACTAAAAACAAAACCTACTTTTTTGCCAATGATTGTAATGTGACATTATCAGCATAAAAAGTTTGTAATTAACGAAATTCTGTTGCATATAAACAAATCTGTTAAAAATTTTTTAAACAACCTATTTCTTTTTTTTTACAGTGCCAAATCAAGATAAATTTTAAAATCTAAAGAAAACAATTTTTTTTATAATTTGGTAATGTTTGAAAATTGATAATAATGTAAGCAGCAAACAAAGTTTAGATATCATTTGGACAAAAAAAAGTCAATTATAATTTTTGAAATAATAATGTTAAGGTATAATTTTCAAGTTCGTTACACAAAATTCCAACTGAGATATTAAATGTTTACATTAATAGTAAATTTAATTCCATAACTCAACATTTACAGGAACATAAATTAGTAATTACAAAGGATTTTTAAGTAAGATACATTTTATAAGTACTAGTAAAACAGTTTAGAATAGAACTGGTTAAGTTTTTCTAATGAACAAATATTTAAATGAGGTAAAATAAATATACAATTAACTATGATCATTGCTACAGAAATCATTTAGTTTGAAATGTTTAAAGATGTATAATAAAATTTCTAGCAAAGAATTTTAAAATAAAATTTAAATAATGTTTCAATTTGTATATTATTGCATTTTTGGTAATAATTTAGTCTTAGTGTTCAAGCTGGTGCTTATTTTTAAATTTTTTATAAAATTTATAATGGGCATTTATCAATATTTACTATTAGATCACTGCAAAAGTTTGTGTTTAATTAGAAAATTTAAAGTAAATTTTATATACACACAAGATATTTATTAGTCAAATATATAGTCTCTATTGTTTATAACAATTGTTTCTCAACATTTTATAAGCTTGTTGCAAGCTCTTTTTTTTTTTTTGCTGGAAGAAGGTTGTTAGGTAGTTTTTGACTGACTGTATATTCATTTTTTTTTTTACATTTAAATTGTTCTCTTAGAACAAATGAAAATCTAAATCAGCCAAGTCAGAAGAATACATTGGGTGCTGAAAGGCTTCCCATTTCTTAAGAAATTGCCACAGAAAAATGATTGCGCTTGTTTTGTTCCATCAAAAAAAATGTGGCATCCGTGTGCTGAGTTTGGAAACAAACCCAATTTCCTTCAAATGGCAAAGACAGTTTAGAAATTGATTTTCAGACTCTTTGCAATAAAAATTAAGGCATTGATTTGATTTCAACAAAGTTTGAATAAACTGAACAATGAAAGGTTTCAATCTATAACAGACTAGAAATCAACAATAAAACAAACTCCAGTGTCAAGTTGCAGTCATTTTATATTAACAATTTAAATCAAGCACAGACATTTGCAATGATCTGATATAAACAATACATGATTAATTATAATTTATGCATTGAATAATAAATCTTTAGTTAGGAAACAGAGAAGGTAAATGTTTAAATATTCTCATCTAGACAGAAAAAGCTTGTTAAAATGGAATTATTACAAGAGGAATTGACTTACAAGTAAAATATTATAGCTATATTGAACAATAATTTTAACTTAAGAAAGGATATAGAGAAATATTTTTAGAAGCATCAGTTTTAGACTTTTTAAATATCAAAATTTTACCTTTTGGTATTATGAATAATTTTGGAAAAGTACAACTATAATTAAATGTACATTAATGTCTCCTGGTCATTTAGCCATAAGATTAAACTATTTTAAAAAATTCTGGATTAGGATTTTACATGAATATTACAGTAAGATAGAAAACAGCACTAGCAATTTAGGATCTTATAAATACTAAGATAATATTTTAGTATATAGTAATCTGATATTTATGTCATATCAGATTATACTAAAATTAATGAAAGTTTATTCACAAGTTTTAAATATACTATATATAGGTCACCAACAATGGTGGCCCATATTATACTGCATCAGCCAAAATGAACACAAAGTATAGATTTGTGAACCACTCTTGCAAAGAAGAAACAACCAATAATAAGCATAATGGCAATATGTGACAACAGAAAATAGCACATGCAAAAGAAAAAAAGAAAAAGATTTCTGAATGTCAAGCAAAAAATTAACATATGGATACAAATAAATAAAACTGCATGAGGAAATTAAATGAAATAAATGTTTTCTTTGAAATATGACATCTTACAGTTGATAAGATACAAGACTATATAAAAAGACATTTTGGCAGCAAAAAATTCAGAAATGTTTTAACATGCATTTACATACAAGTGGCAGTAAAATTTCAATTTGTTTTTAGAAAAAGTATTTTATAATCAGTAAAATTCACTTTAAAAAAATGAAAAGTGGCAAAACATTTGAAAAAATGTACATTTGAAAGGTTAGTCAGTTAAGTACCATACATGATACATGCTTGGGTAATCATGTCTTTAAAAAGACATGACTGAATGGGCAGAAGATTTTTCTGCAGTAAGTTGCCATTACTTTCTGCAGTAGATTGGTTGCCAACCAAAGCTATAGAACTCAATCTTTCCTGCGATTTAACCTATAGCTGGAGGGAGAAGAAACAGATTCATACTTTTCCTAAGGGTATTTACATGTAAATGACTGCAACGAATTCAACTGGAATTTGAACTCAGGTACATCACTTTAAAGCAAATAGTCATTGAAATGTACTAAACCAGAGTGTGTTAATTACTTGTGTTTTACTATATGTTATGATTGAGGAAAAAAATGAACATAGCTGAAAAATAAGAGTAAATAAATGCTGAAAGCTCATTGTATAAGCTTCTTTAAACACTTTTTCAATACTTTAAGCACATCTGTTATTACAATAAGAAATCAAGTTAGAGTAGCAATCTGATTCCGTAAAATGCGTATACCATCTAATTAATCTTACCATTAAATTTAACTTAAAACATCTGATAGGTTCATTAATTTATATTTCTAAAAAACAAGAAGTGTAACATTTTAAAGATATCAAGATAATATACAGGTCCCAAATAAAATTTTCTTGTAAATATATTTTGCCTGAACCTTTTGGTGCTAACATATAGCAAAGTTGCAAAAAGCAGCATAAAATTGATTTGAAGGCTGTATTTAAGTGGAAATTAGTTTTCAGTGAAAAATGAAAATTTATAAAATATTGATTAAAGTATACTTATACCATGTACTTAGCATAGGGATTTTAAGTGCACATTGTAAAAGTATACTACAGTTGAAGGAAAAAAAGATAACTAGATTTAATAAAAATTGTTTAATTTGGACAAAAAAATGATCTTTTGTTCATGCATTTTGTGTCCCAAATGTGCTTTAAGAATGCATTTAGCATTAACTTTTTAGAAACATGTGAATGGGTTAAATTAAAGGACACTGACATTTTATCACTAAAATCATTGAATTTTTCGACATAGAATTGATTTTGATAAATATAATGCAGTCAACTATATACTATTGAATCTATTTTACAATACAGCAATTTCATCAACCAATTCTTATAAAACAAAATAGACTGACAAAATTATAGTTCATAAAATCTCTGATTTGGAATAGCAAAATCAACTGAATACCTAATCATTGAAGAACATAATACATTTTTATCTCATTTCAATATGATATATATACAGTATAAAAGTCTGAAAAAAATTCTTTGCAACTGACAAAATATCATATTCTTGATTTATCAGTGATAAATCAAGTGATGAACTAATTTGAAATGGTTTATAGTAAATTGTTACAATGAAGACAGTTCTGAAAACAGCAAAATGTGTGCATAAAGAAAAATACATTTTATTTCAATAAAGCTCTTACTTTTAATGATGTACACAACATTTTATGTTATCATAAATAAAATTTATATCACATCACATAAACAGGTTTCTTGAAAAGGAATATTTTTTTTCAAGATTGCGTAAATATTGAGCCAAAACAAACACATGCAAAATATTTTCTCTTAGAGGTATGCGCAAAACAAAAAACCTAAATCTCTAAGAACTTAGGTACAAAAACACTTCCTAATGAAAATTAATTGGTTGCAAATGTCATTTTTACATTTAATATTTGGTAGTCATCTTACAAGGACTAATATTGCATTCTATGACTGATATTTTTATTTTAGGAAAAAATATTTTTTACATACATTTGTCTTCATTAATCCCTTAGCATTTCCACTCACTATTACAAGATTGAAACATTAATCCTAAAAAATTAGATAATATTCACTGATCACTTTCAACACTTTCAATTATACAACTCAAAGAAAATTACATTCATAGAATTCTGTATTAAAGCTGTAGATTTTATCAAAATCAAGACTTAAAAGTTAAAGACAATACTATTCTACAGATATATCAAATTTAATAGACAGAAAGTAAAAGAATGTTCTGTTGGTTGGTTGGTTGATTGATTGTTGGTTTGTTTAACCAGCATATCGACCATCTTTGGGTCATTTAATGCTGAAAATCAGTTTTTTTTTTGTTTTTTTTTTTATAAACTTTTACATTAGTTGGATTTTTCAGAACTGTGACCTGGTATTATATTTTTAAGTATACTCCTGTCTCTCTCAAGTAGGAGAGAACGTTGTCCATGCGAGTGTTATCAAATATATCTTTTATATTGCTGGCTTTTAAGTATCACTTTCTAGCAGTAGCAAAGGGCTCTACATTCCACAAGAATATGTTTGACGGACAAGTTGTCTGGCATGGCAAACATTGTGGTGGCTGTTCTTGTTTGAGTGAGGCTTGTGTGGCAGATATGTAATCTGAATATAACTTGTTCTTTCCTCGACTTTCTAGTAACTGGTCTCCACTCTCCCAAAGTGGGCTTGATTTGAAAGAGTTTGCTGTTCATGTTATTATTCCAGTGTTGTTGCCATTTTGCGTAAAATAATTTGTTGATTTTACATTTCAGGTCGGTATAAGGGATGTTGATATTATCAGAACTCAGGTTTAAGGCTGATTTGGCTGCTGGGTTTGCTCTTTCATTACCTCTCACTCCGATATAGTTTGGGATCCAACACATAATTATTTCTTTATCGCTAGACAATGAGTCTAGTCTATTCAGCAGTTTGGTGATTAGTGGGTTCTCAAGCTTTTTATTACTGAGTGATGTTAAAACGGAGAGTGAGTCTGAAAATGTGAATTAGTTTACTTTTTGAAAGCATACTGAGAGCATGGTCAATGGCACAGATTTCTGCAGTGAAAATGGAGCTTTCTATTGGGAGAGCCTTTTTGTGGATTGTTTCATTCAGAACTGCTGCACATGCTGCTCTACTGTGGTCCTTGAAGCCATCTGTAAAGATATGTAAATGGTCGGGGGAGTCCAGGAGAATATTATAAAATTTTTCTTGATAAATGTTGGATGGGTTTTTGCTTTGGAGAGTTCATTCAGTTCAAAGATCATTTTGGGTTTTTTAAGAGTTCAAGGTGGAGTTTCAGACAAGATGTGCTCATGGATATTTACGACAGATATTCCTGATTCTTGTAAAACCGATTTCATTCAAAGGCCAAAGGATTTTATAGCTTTTCCTCTTGCTTCAAATAATTCACTATATTTTGGATTGAATACAGCATCAAACACAGGATTACATGGACTCAATTTCAACTTGGTATAATATTGGGTAGCCAGTTTATGACTCCTTATATTTGCAGGTGCTTCATTTACTTTATTTTACTACTTTATAGACTCTCCACTGGGGATGTTCTGAAGGCTCCAAGCACCAATCTCAGGCCTCCATGGCAGATCAGATCTAGTATCATTAAGTCTTTCTTTCTAGCTGACTGATTTATAAAACTACCATAATCCAACTTTGAGCTAATCAGTAACCTGTATAACTTCAGTAAAGTTTCTCGATCTGCTCCCCACTCTGTTTGGGCTATCACACATAACAGTTGTAGTCTTTTATTGCAAATAGCCCTCAGATGGGGGATAAACATCAGTTTTTTGTCAAATATTAACCCCGGAAACTTGTGTTCATTTACTACAGGGATTTTTGTCCTTTCAAGTTTTAAACTAGGATCATTGTGTAGTTTTCTCTTATGACAAAAATGTATGCATTTAGTTTTTTTGGAGAAAATCTAAATCCATTTTCTGTTGCCCATTTGTTTATTTTTTCTAGGCATTGCTGGAGTTAGTGCTCAATGGTGGGTATATATTTTGACCTGTAACATATTAGGTGGTCGTCCATGTATAAAGATTCATCAACTCCAGAGGTTAAACATTTTGTTATGTTGTTTATTTTCATGTTAAACAGTCACAGATAGTACACAGCCTTGAGGGACTCCCTCTTCCTATTTTTTTTTATATCAGAGAGAGTGTGTCTGATGTGAACTTTAAATTTGCAGTCTGATAAGAACTCCTTGATAAAATGTGAAAGTCTACCTTTTAAGCCAAGATCATGTTAGATCTCTCAATATTCCATATGGAGTCATAAGCCTTCTCTAGATCAAAAGAAATTGCTGAGAGATGCTCATTCCTAATAAATGCTTCTCTTACAGCTACTTCTAAGCAAACCAAGTGATCTATTGTGCTTCTTTTATTACAGAATCCACAATGTAGGTTGGAAATAAGGCCATTAGATTCTGAATACCAAACCAGTCTATCGTTTATCATCCTCTTCATTATTTTGCATAAACAACTGGTCAATGAGATTGGTCTATAGTTTTGTGGATTTGAGTTGTCTTTTCCTGCTTTTAGAATTGTTATTATTATAGTTTGTCTCTATATGTCTGGAAATTCACCTTCTGTCCATAGTTTGTTATAAATTCTTAAAAGCAGTTTTAGTTTTTTGTTTAGATGAATTTTGGGAAAAGGTTTCAGCTAGCAAATCTGCTCTGTTCTTTTTATCAGTTATGATGGAGTTATTTTTGAAAAGGTGTTTAATTGGTGTTGCTTGATGTTTACCCACAATTTTCCAGATCATCTTCCATATCGCTTTCGGTTCAGAGGAGGACTCCATTTGCTAACATATTTTTGCCAGAATTCTTTTTCCGCTACCTTTATCATCCTGCAAGCTTTACTCTGTTTTGCTTATATTCTATCAGATTTGAAATAGTGGGCTGTTTTTAAAATTTCTTTAGAGCAGCTTTTCGTAATCTGATAGCTTTTTTTACATTTATTGTCGAACCAGGGTCTGTTACGTTTGTTGGGTGTTAAGGTTTTAAGAATGCATTCTTTTACTATTTCTATTAGTGTTTTTGTGAAGTGCTCTACTGTGTCATTGTTTGTCTTAATATGGGTCAGTCTATTTCTACATTTTTCCTTAAATATTTGCCAGTTGACCTTATCAAATTTCCATCAGGGTGTTTTTTGACTATTGGGTTTTGAGCTTTGTATCAGGATTGGAAAGTGATTGCTGCCACAAGTGTCATCATATACATTCCAGGCAAAGCCCATGTATACTAATGAATCACATATGCTTAAATCAATGGCTGAGTGATTTCCACTAGATGAGTTGTAGGTATACCATTATTAAGTAGGCATATATCATTTTTGTTAATAATCTTTTCTAGCATTCTGCCCTTTTTGTTAGTGTCTTTACACTCCCATAGAATATTGTGACTATTGAAGTCCTCTAATAAGATGAAAGGTCCAGGCAATTGGTCAATCAGCCTATTCAGTTCATTCTTGTCAATGTCATCATTTAATGGGATATATATATATATATATATATATATATATATATATATACAGAACATATAGTCATGGTTTTATACAGTGTGGCCTTAATAGCAACTGCTTGGATGTTTGTTGTTATATTTATTTTACCATGGGGTGTATTGTTTCAGATCAGAACCGATACCCTCCCAGAAGCCCTGCCTTCAGAATTATGACTGTAATTAAACATCTGATAGTTTCTAATATTGATGTTATCATCTTGTTTCAAGAAGGTTCTTTGTAGGCAGATGACCATGGGCTGGTATTTTGTTATAAGTAAGAGAAGTTCATTTATGTTAGCTTTTAATCCTCTACAATTCCATCTTTACTTTTAGTGATTTTATTTTTTGTTTGGTTGGATTCATTTGCTTCCATGTTTTCTACACTTTTGGATTTGGCTTTGTAGGGGCTTTTTAAATATTTAAATTTTTTTTGTTTTGAAGAATTTTCCTCCATCTCCATTAGTTCAAATCTGTCTTTTTATTTTAATTAGTGTGGTTCTTGTTTTATGTTTGTTATATTCCTTCTTCCTAGGAGATCTTTCTTTTGGAGTTAGTGATGGGCTTTTGATGTTATTTATTTTTAGGCTGGTGGGAAAAGGTTCATTAGCCTTGGTCATGGTAGTATGGAAGTTTGGGGTGTATTTTTGTTTGGTTTGGATTTTGGGGAACATCAGTTTCATTAGTTGGAGGTTTAGAGCTTTTCTTTAGAACTGGTTCAACAGGGAGCTTGGTTGATAGTATGTTTATACTTTCTTTTAATAGATTTATCATTCCATGATGGCCCACTGCTTGGGTTTGAATTGGGTTGCTGGTGAGTTTTGGACATATTGGCATACGATGTTGTTGCTGTAGAGTCTTCGATAATTTTTCTAGCTTCAAGGTATGAAATATTTTTGGTGTGTTTAATTTCTGTTATTTTTTTCTCTTTTTTCCAGATTTCACACTCTTATGAATCAGCAGCAAGGTTTTGTTTGCAGTTTGGGCAACTCTGTGGCTTTTCACAGTTTATGTGGTCTGTTCCACTTTCTCCACACCTTTTACAGACTGGAGGCCTAATGCATTTTTCTTTGTAGTGCCCAAATCATTGGCAGTTGAAACATCGGAGAGGATTTGGGATATATACATTTACTTTAGTTATAGTGTATCCTATACATCTCTGCTGGGATTCTTGGAGGAGTGTTGAATGTGAGTATGTATGTATAAGTTCGTATTATTTTATCATTCTTTTTAATAGCGAATGTGAGTATGTATGTATAAGTTCGTATTATTTTATCATTCTTTTTAATAGCGATTCTGCAAGCATCAATGACACCTTGAGACCTGAGGTTGGATTTTATCTCATCTAGGGTGCAAAGAGAAAGATCAGGGCTTCTCACTACACCCTTTGATGAATTCAAAGAATTGTGGGGGTAAGATTTTATAGCCAGATTATGAAATGATTCTTGTTTTAATAGAAGATCTAAATTTTTTTTTTTTTTTTGTTACTTTTGCTAATAAAGTATTATTCACTAAGTTTTTCACAGATTTTGGTTTTATTATAGAGTTGATTGTTTTTTCTATGATAAAAGGGGACAACTTTGTAATCGGGGTTTCTTCTATTGATTCAAGAACAATAAATGGAGGGAAGGAAGTCTCATCTGAATCATTTTCTGAATCAGTTTCGACATGTAAGCGTTTTGTGGTTTTTGAGTTCCAACTTGAGATTTTTTGGTTTTTTGAATTCATAAAAATTTTTAATGGGTTCACTGATTGTGCTCCCCACCCACCACAGAGCTCTATAATGGGAAATGTCAAAGAGTAAACCAATTTGCCTTGACAAATCAGGGCTACACAGTCAGTATACTCACACCAAGAAAAGGAAACTAATAATTTGAGATCCCTGGGTTTTCATTCCCAAGAAGACCCAGTATTTATAAAGGGAAACATCAGTGAAAAAAAATAAATTTAAAAAAAAATTAAAAAAAACACAGTGATTGGTCTGATTGGGCTCATCTGACTGCCCATAAGGGCTAAAGTGGAGTGTTGCAGGTCATGTGTCCACTTAGGTAACTGGGTCACAGACTGCTCAGCCACCAGAATCCTGTCCTAAAGGCATCACAGGTTGCCACCTACGCACAAAAGATGGCCCCATCTGAGGAGTTCTTATCCCTCTATAGAGGTGAAGTTGGCATATTCTACTGCTCCAGTCGACAGGGCAAGAGTTTGGTTGAGTCAGATTTTGATGAAAATATATATGTATATATATATATATATTTTTTTTTTTTTTTTTGAAAACTGAATATCTTACAGTTTTGTATTCAAAAAATATATTACAGGTAATAATTTTAACTTCAAAAATGCATTATGGAAATAATTTTTTTTTTCCCCAAAACATGTATTTTTCTATAAAAGTTTATTTTTGTGTATCCATTTCTAGAAAGGTTTATATTTGTACATTCATAGCATTTTGACCTTGGTTTGGGGGTTAACTATTTTCCCATAGCTGGGACCCTAACAGGTGCTGCCACTCCGGGTCAGAGTGGACCTGGGAACAACAGCAATTAAGAGGTGGTTCCATGCTCCTCACAACCTCCCAATCAGAGGTCTTGCTGCTGGATGCAGTTTACCATCATACCCAGGACCAGAAAGTTCTGTGAATTTAAAATTCACTTTATTGAATAAAAAGAACATCCAGTGACAAAGCCCAAATTATAAATAAGACAGTAATAGGTAAATTTTAGAAACTTACTTCCTTTAACCATCTGATTTTAGAAATGATAATTTTAAAAATTAACAAGAGCTATACCAAATTATTGTTTTTTCTTTCACTTGCTGTTTTTAAAATAGAGCTATTCTGGGTCATTTACATCTATAGTTAACAGGCAATGATTTAGTATCAATGCTGGATGTGCAGAAAAATCTATTATGAACAGTCCAACTCTGATCTCATCAGAATTGGAAATTTAAGGAATTGCACAAAAAATAAATAGAAAAAAAAAATAATAATTTTTTCCCATAATTCTGTTTGAATTTTAATTTCTCTACAACTTTTGTAAGTCACTTGCTAAATAAAACTAGATACACATGGGTCTGTCATGAGAGATGGTTATGATTAGAGTAAATAGTAGTCTAGTTCCAATACACCTGACTGCTTTCAAGGAAGTTCATTAAAAAGTTAAAATTTAGGTGTTAACATTCACTGACTTCATTTCCAAGGATGAGTATGCAACAGCACCAGTCATCAAAATAAAAGTGTGCTAATGTTTAAAGTGATTCATAGGATATAAATGGTAAGTAATGCCTGGACACTAACTGAGGTCATTAAATAAAATGGAAGAACAATTGAAAAGTCAAATCCAAGCAATAAAAAAATATTAACCCTATTTACTTATTCTATATAAACTCTAAAATCAACCATTTTAAATATTTATACCTACAGTAGGTTTGAAATTTTTACTCCCATTTTTATATGCCTTTGAACAAAAGGTAAGAATACAAGTTTACAAAAAATGAAAAAAAAACAAAAAAAAAAACTGGACAACATTCTTATTCTATAGATCTCAGTTGAAAAAAAAAATGATACTGCATACATTTTGATATGGTTATCAATGTGCTTATATATTTACAATCACATTTTTTAGTTCAGTCATTTCAAGTGAATCCAAAATATGTTTATGCAATGAGTTAAAAACATTAACTTTCCAGTAAAAAGTTATTTTTTATCAGCATGAAATATTAGAAAATTAAACTTTTCACAGAAAAAATGTATTAGTGAACAGCAAACTCAGTGCTAGAAAAGTCATTTTATTAGACTTGTAATAGATTAAGACTACAGTTTGACACAGTTATTGGCTTAATTTTGATTTAAAATGTTCATTTGACCCTTTTGATTAATGGAAATTCATTGGATACTGAAAAATATTTTTAGAAAAAATCTTTTTATATCATTAAACTATGGAAGTATACTTGTGTGATCATAAAGCATAACAGTAAAAAAGAAAAAAATTTTAAATGATTTTTTAAAATTCACATTTGGTTAAAAAATTTGCTTAATGTAGGAAAAACATTTGAGAGAAAAATGAATAAGATAGAATAGTTGCCAATTATAAGTGAAATGGAAAGAAAAGCAATATTAATAATCTCAAATAAAGAACAAGAAAAGACTGAAGAGTTTCAGATAACTGCAAGGTAATTGGGTATCATCTTTGTTGACAACTTGGAGGAAAAGACTCTTAAAACCAGAATGTACACATTAGCTATTGGCAAAGAAAGCAAGTAAACATTTGGCAACAAGGTTATGCAAGTATAATAATAAAGTTATAATTTCTTTAAGAAAAATATAATTATATCTTCTCAGTCGTCACTAGTTTTCAAAAAATAAAAAACAGCCTACTTTTGTAATGCATACCAAGATTTTAAAAAACTCATTGACGTACATGTCATCAGATCTTTAAAGTTTTAATATCGATATTTTAAATATAACACAAAACATTCAACAACAGAAATAGAATAGTTGATTTTCTAAGCACCACTTAAATGTGGCACAAGGCTGAAAGTACAGGGCACTCAGTGAGGCTTGAACTCACTACTCATTTGTAATAATTCTAGCAAGACAAACTTGCTAACCATTACACTACATCAAGGTTCTCTTCAACAACAGAAAAAGAACAGACAGGAAAAAGAAAAATTTTTTAAAGAAAATGGAAGAAAATATTTCCTATTTAATTGCAACAAATTTATAAGAGAACTTGTCCATTTTGTTTGTTCTGTTGGATTAAAAATAGAAAGCAGTATGGGTGGAGAAAAGGTTCACACTTTGAGAATAAGAATATTTTTGTAAACTTTTGCCTATAGACTGATGTTATAAACTCAGTCCAGTAGTTTTATTATAAATCTGACAAAATATGTAAAGTATAAGATACAGAGTTAAGCTCCACCTTGATACTAAAAGTGGATATTTAGTGGTAAGTAGTAAATCAAATGAGTATCTTTATGTGCCATGTTCCCTCAGGATGTAGGTGATCATAGCTTTCCACAACTTTCTGTCTCTTATAGCTCTTTATAAACTTTGTCTTTTTGTTATTTCTCTCAAGCCTTATTCTGTCATCCATTTACTGAAAAACATTAAGTATGTTATGTCTTGTTTTACTATCTTGCAGTCTGTATGTCTCGTGAGTATCAAATTTTCCAGGCCCTCTTTCTTCACTATATGCCCCAGAAACCTCAATTGTCTCTTCCTGATGTTAAGTATTAGTTTCTGTTTTGCTTCCATTTCCTCATCACTGATATGTTCGGTCCACATTATCCTCAGAATCCTTCTTTAGGACCACATTTCCATTACTCCAAGTCTCCTCTTCATCTTTGAGGAGATTGTCCAGCACTCACTACCATACAGGAGGAGAGAGATCACATATCAGTTTAGTACTCTTTTCCTTGCTTCTATCAAAGTTTCCTGTTTCTTAGTACTCTGCTTAGCTTTAGGAATAATTCCTTGGGTATCCTAATATGCCTTTGGATCTCAGTGAAAACACTTCCCAGATATTTAACTTTCCGCACTTGTTTGATTTTGGTAACTCCAATTTACAATACACACTTTGGGTTCATTCTTTTGCCAACAACCCTGCATTCTGTCTTCTTGTTATTGATGTTTAATCCTTTCTTCTTGCTTTCCTTCACTATATGGGAGTTTTTATAGTTTTCTTTCTGCACCTGCTATCAACATCACATTTTCAAAAAAAACTCAAGTTAATTCACAAAAGTCAATTCTCTATGCCATATATTTAGCAATACCTATCTATATCAAAGTACTAAAGTTACAAGAGGTTAATATCCAAATCTCTAAAATATCTTGCACCTATTATGCTAAATACTTCTTCACTTTTGATTTCTTTAAAAGTATAACAAATCAAGAGAATAGTCACAAGATTGTAAAGTAAAATTAACAGTTTGACATATAATAGTTAAATAGTGGATAAAGTACATCCTAGTAATTAAATGTTAAGTAATAAATGAATGAAGAAGAAAGTTAAAATTAAAAGAATTATGAGAAAAAATTCTTACAACTTTGAGAAAGATTGTTTAAAATCACCAATTAAAAAAGTGACATCATTTAAGTCTTTCAATCCAGAATATCTTGAATATTGAATGCCAAAAACTGTATTTCTTAAATTGAAATTGAATAAATATATTTATAGTTTAGTATTTTACATTTAAAAATGCTACACTTGATACAATAGTTTTGCATTCAACTGTTAAAACCTCCTTTTTGATTGAATAACATTTTCTAAAATTTGGATTGAATTATTCATAGATTTTTATGGAACAACAATTTTCTTTGGCTTTAATACATTACCTGGCTAAGAATATATTCACCTTCCTAATAAAAGCATCTCAGAGAAAAATTCATGAATTCTCAGAAACCTCAAATGATCCATGATGTTACAGAAAAAAACTATCTTGATAATCAACATGATATACTTGTAATTTTGTACACATGACTACATGTTCATGATAATTTAAAAAAAATTAACTTCTGAAAGATTGGAATTTTAAATTAATTTTACTAGTCACTTTATTAATAGAGATTTACTAAGGGAAAGTAATTTCAAATATTCAATACAGACAATTAGCAATTTATAGTGAGACTGTACTACATACACATTTGATAAATATTCTCCATGAATAGTTATAAGTTTTTCATAACAGGAAATTCTAAGGATAAACAGTCTGATATTTAGTCTTTTGGTTTTATAGTTAGAATTTTACTTGTAATAATTCAATCTGTTCTGTTTCCTTACTAAAAAATGATCATGTATAATTTTAAATATACAAGGTTTTCTGTTTTTTCAAAAAATTATTCACTTAAAAATGCTTTACATAAATTAATATATCCAGATTAAATGTGTTTATTAGACAAGATTGCATATAAAACTATTATCTGAATAGCAAAGAGTATCACTACAGAAAAAGATTTATAAAATTTATGAACTCATAAGTAAGACAAGTCGTATGATATTTTCATTAGCAATTGCTAGATACTTATTATAAAAGACTTCTATATTCTGAATGATATCATAGGAGATACATTGAATCATATCCATGATCAAAGTCAAGTTAGTTAGGTTTTGGCACATCAACCCAGTGGGCTATATAATACCAAGTCTTGCTTATATGTATATATTATGTGTGTGGTTGGAAAAAAAATATAGGTTGTATTTCATATACATACACACATAACATTTATAATAGTTTTGGTTATTGGTAATAAGGGTTAGGAAAAATTTATGATATTTTTTTGACATAGTTTTGTAACTTTCAAAAAACACAGGATGTCATCAATGCTTGAATTTTCAAAAAGATCTTAAATTACTTGCATTGTAGAATCATTTTCTTATTGGAGTAAGAGTATCACATTCTATGAGAATGTGTTTAGCAGTGTATGGGGTTTGGCAGGTTGTGCATTTTGGTTGTGGTTCTTGTTTAAATATAAATGAGTGTGTAAGTTTGGTGTGACCAATACATGGTCATGATATTGTAACCTCTTCCCATCTAGTTTGTTAAATGCTGTTTTTCACTCTTCCAAGTTTGTTTTCATTCCAGTGCAACTGCCATTCTGTACGGAGGAATCTGCTGATTAGGGGTTTCAAATCAGTGTATGGGATCTTGAACTAGTTGGGTTTTAAATCTAGAGCTGATTTGGCTGCTGAGTCTGCTCTTTCGTTACTCTTTACCTCAATATGACTAGGAAAACAGCATAATGGGATCTTTCTAGTATTGGACAGAATCCAATCTGTTTAATAGTTTGATTATTTGGGGATCTTCTAGGTTTTTTTTATTTTTTAGTATTGTTAATAGAGATAGAGAATCTGAGAATATGACAGAGTCGATTAAGGTCAAGTTAGATGCCCTTGCATGTGAAATTACAAATTCTAAATTGTTAATTGATTTACCATTTAAACAGTGTAGAATCTAATGCAATAAAAATACCATTGTACTACCAACTTGGACAGTAGAAATCAATAAGGGAGAGCTGCTTCTCCTCATAATCATGCCAAAAAGAAAAGAACCAGAATAGCTGGATAAAATTGTGAATGCATGTAAAACAACTAATACTTTGACACTGATCTGAGGAACATTAAAATGAAAAAAAATTATCAGTTTGAATGGACTGGAGAAAAAACAAAACATGCCCAAGTTTCTGATTAAAAGAAAAAATATTCATTTGTTCTAAACCTGGTTCTTCACAATTTATTAGTTTGTCATTAATTTTTTTTTTTTTATTAAAGGGTATATTGTTATTTACTATAATGGGCCGGGCATGGAAAAAAAAGGACTATCAATTATATTTTTTTTTTTAAATGTCAACTTTTTAGTTGATCTTATACATTATCCATTTTTTAAAATGTTATTTCACTTCAATATGTAGATGATTATGATTCCTTTTCTTTATTACCTGTAAATTGCCATGCTTCTTTTAGATTGATGTTATCCAAAGCTTTAGTTGGGAGAGAAGATAGTTTCATACCTTTTCCCAGAACATTAGTGCAAAAGTGAATGCTAAGGACCAATTGGGACTTGGCTTGCTAATTCTATCTTCTGTGTTGATAACTATCATGCTACCCACAATTAGCTTTAAGTGAGATTGAAAAATATACTGGGCACGACTAAGTAATAAAATAATGCTTGTGCATGATGCAATAGACTTAAGTTGGCTAATCTAACATTTTTTGAGATTTGTCAATAAGTTATCCAAACCAAAATTTATTTATTGATCATCTTTTATAGTTACTGTTCTACTTCCAAGCAAGCAGAATAGTACTACTACCCTAAATACATTTATTAGATCTCTGACTCTATTCCAACCTAAGATATGATAATTGATCAATAGCCTGTTAATATGATGTTCTAAATGAAATATTTAAAAATTATATTTTATCTGAACATCTTGAATGAGGACGTATCATCATTTACACATGTAAATAATGTAAATAATTTCAAAATTAACCAAAAATTTATAACTTAACGAGGCTGTAAATTTATCTTTGTAATGATTGTCTTTTCACAAACTCTAAACAGAGTGTCAAGAAAAATGAAAACTGCTAAAATTCTATGCAAGTGTTTGTTTTGGCTTGACTAATATCATGTGACCAGCATTCAGATATATGTGGATTAAATAAGCAAGCAGTTAACAAAATTAATACAAGGAAGATGTAAAATGCAAAGTGTATCAAGACAAAAAGCATCTAAATGTGCACAGTTAGATACAAAACATTTGGAAATGCAATGAACACAAAAAAAAACAGAACAAAACAATATAAAATGTTGTAGTGGCTTCTAATTCAATAGACAAATTCTATGCAAGACAACGGGTAAAGCCTCTGTAGATGTGTTCAAAGATACATATTAAAAGTAAAAAACATCTGACTCACCTTGTCTCTTGTTGGCTTTATAACTGATTCATTAACAGTCAAACCAAGTTCTTTGGTTCGTTTGGCAGCAGTGCTAGCAGCTTTGGTTGCCTAGAAAATTAGAGAAAACATTTTAAATAACAACTTCCTTATCATATTCTTAAGTAACTATCAGGATTAAAACTTTTTATATCAATATTACTTTAAATAAAAATCCTGCCTGTTAATATTTTGTCAGGCATTAATAATAATATAAAATAATTCATACAATAAACAATCAATTATGTACTGAATCTCTAGAATAGAATTTATACAGAATTTAAAAAGTTTAGTTTTATTTTTTGTTTTTATAGAATTTGGAAAGCATTTTACCAAATGATGAAAGGGATGTATATTTTGTTCTAATTTTTAACAATTCACATCACATTATCAATGTTTTTTAAACACTGCAAAAAGATCATTTTGAAAATTGTATTTTAATGAACCATAAAAACAATTTGATTATAATATATATTAGTGTTATAGATGTTTCAAAGTTTTTCCCATTTTAAATTAGTATATGCTACAATTATGTTTGGATATTTGGCATAGTTTGAACCCTGAATACACCTTTGTGATTATAATTATATTGAAATTTAGGTCTTACCTTTTAATGTATGTGCGTGTATATAATTTTTTATTTGTAATAAAAAGGCCATGAAGACTACTTTGTGTAACAGCAATATATGAGATGCTATCAAATTTTAGGAACATTACCCATATTCAGGTCTTTAGGCTCTGTTATAGTAAAAGTTTTATCATGTAGAATTTAAGTAGACTAATTCACAACCATCAGTGAAATAAAATACTGAGTCAAAAATTAACAGTTCCATTTAAGGTGAAAGAGTTTAAATGATTACAACATCTCACCCCAAAAAAGTAAAGAGAGCCAGAAATTCTGAGACAGAAATTAGTCCTGTAATTATAACTGATACAGATATATTATAAATACCAAATGCTTTAGAACCTGAAAATAAAAAATGTTTTATTTACATTAAATTTTTCTGGAAATATTAACTAAAAGCATATTCTAATTTTAAATGTAAATTCAGTTATATTTGAAGAGAGTTAAATTTTTAATACTGAATAATGCTGGCTAATGAACTTCCCAGAAAAATTCACTTATTTTACCAACTGCTCTCTCTAAAACAAAACATTTTTTTAAAAAATCAGAATAAGGTGTCTATTCCAATTAATGGTAAATTATAATTTATCAATTTATGTTAATTTATTCAACTTCTGTTGAATAAATGTAATTAGGGTAAATCAAGAACAACAAAAATACAACTTACAGAATCTGTACACAATAGTTTCATAAAAATAAATATTTAATCAACTTATTCATAAAAATGTGAAATACACAAGATAGTAACCATGATGAGAATGTTATGAAAATTGATGGTTTCAGATAGATAAGATTGAAAGGGATTATTTTTATTCACAGATTCTAATATTTTAAGTCACTCATTTCATATTAATGTACAGTATTGATTTTAATATAAGTACTATCACATTGAGTTTAATATTACTGTTTTTCCTGTGACTTTTTAATGACAGGAAAAAAAAATGATCAAATTTAGATATAAAACTCAGGTGACTGCATTAACATTAAAATCTTTGCTGATATTATAATTTCAAGCTTCAGTAAAATATATCTGAGTTTCTGTGCTTTTTTTTCTTATTGTTCAATTTCTTTATAAGAGCAAGGTTTTTATTTCTTCTCTCTTCAATCAATTTGAGGAGTTAACATTTTGCTTCTACAGCATTTATGTCTATATACTCTAGAATTTCTTTTGATCAACCTTGTGAAATAGAAACATACTAATGTGCAAATTCATTCACTTCCAAGTATTCATTTGCGCATATTTTTTATATAATAACTTTTAATACTTTGATTTTTGCAGCATTTAATGATTTTTTATTTCCTGAGACTGACTAGGGGCTATGTAAACCATTACAAAGAGAGGGTATTCCGACTTATGCAAAGATATAACTTAATTATTACATTCTCTTATTCCCACTACCCTAGTAATTCTGATTCATAAACCCATCATTCACAACAAGTAAAAGTGGACTAACTTTCTTCCCCACACTCCTTGAATGGCATACAGGCACATGTAAAAGTTTGTGTGTGTGTGAGTAATACATATATATTTCACGGTCGGAGTATTGCCAACTAAACTGGCTACCCCGTTCCATGTTCTTGCAAGTGAGACAGGCCGTTAGCAACTCATTAGAATAAAAAATAAGACATACAAAAGGCGATAGAACTCCCGAGAAGTCAACAGCCAGCTAACTAGAGGCTGTGTCTCAATAAATCACTGTGGAGAAGGCAATGGGGAAATAACTCCACTTTTACGCCCAAGAATTATCATGGCTATGAAAAAACAAAGTATGAAACCTAACAGCATGAAGGGGGTTAAGTCTAAAAGAAGTAAGGAGTGACATGCACAACAGATGTCACCTGTCATTCAGCAACTGTTAGCTTAAACAGCATAAAGAGGATAAAACACCTCAAAACTGATCCCTCACTCAGAAAGGAACAACATGAATGACAGATGTGACCAGACAGTTATCCAACAACTGTTTGCACTGAAAAAAAACAAAAAAACTCTCAGAACATGGATGACAGAATGTTGAACAACTGTGGCTAGCTGAAAAATGTAAAGCAAGAGAAGAGTAGATTAAACAACATTTTACGTATAAGTGAAACTAGATGGCCATAGGACTATATATGCAGGCGGTGAAAATAATGAAAAAAAGAGTTGGGTTGAAATTAATTCTTATGATTAAACCAAAAGGAAACCCCTTGAACATATCTGTTATAGTCATGTATGCACCAAGATCACCAAGTACAGAGGAAGAAATTAAATCTTTCTACTTCAAGCTAAACAATAACAAGGCTCAGTGTAAATCACAAGAAATTAGAATTATCATGGCAGACATAATGCCAAAGTAGGCAAGGAGAGGGAAGAAGTAATAGTTAGCATGTTTGGACTAGGAAACTGCAATGACGATAGAGAAAAATGGGTCAAATGATGCAAATGAACAGGTAATAACCAACAACTGGTTCCAAGAACATCCAAGGTGACCATGGACATGGAAAAGCCCAGGAAGAGAAACTAAAAACCAAATCAACTACATAACTATCAACAAGCAATTCAGGAATACAGTTATTCACTGCAAAACCTATCCAAGTGCTGACTGGAAACAACAATCTCCTAGTTATATGTAAACTTAAAATGAAACTTTGAAAATTGAAGCTGCCTAATGCAACACCCAAATTGCAATAACAGATGCTTGAATGACTCAAACCAGCAGAAAAAATAAATGAACAACGTGTAAAAAAAATGGTATGAGATACAAATTGGAAACAGAAATTTGAAATGGGACCCAGAAAGAGAACCTTTAGTGACATTAACAAACAACATCATCCAAAAAGAAAACGGACGTAGAAGGAAAAATAAGATCACAAATGAAATCCTCAACATGATGCAAAGGAGACAGAAAACAATGTCAAGACATGGAACAAAATACAGAAAGCTACACAAGGAAATAAAGAACAAATGCAGGCAGGGTAAAGAAGAATTGCTAAATGACAAATGTGCAGAAAAAAGAGAGATGACAAAGGTGATATGCATAAAAAAAAAATAAGAAAATTAACAGGATAAAAACACGCTCATCAACAGGATGCATGAAATCCAAAGACAGAATATTAAAGGAAAAAAAAAAAAGCTTCAGTGATATTGAAGATCTCTTCCACAACAAAAGAGAACAATGGACATACTGACAAGCTGGAAATAAATAAATTTTATTACTTAAATATACTGAGAGATATACTGATACACGTCTCATGAAAAGACTTAACCAGTATAAAAATATTTCCTGGGATTGAAACTGTTACAAATCAGGTGTCTGGCTGGGGACAAATCTAATCTAATACAATGTTGACAGATGAACAAAACTGTAAATGCTAACCTCCAAGATAGTGACACTACATTGAATCCATTGCTAGGTCAGCTCCTAAGAAAGTTAGTTCAGTGTGTCATGCTAGACAATTTTTCTCTCCAAAATCTATCTTGCATATCTCTAAGTCTACCATTCATCTATGTCTCAAATAATGCTACCACATATGGTCCAGTTCTCCTGCTATATATATATATATATATATATATATATATATATTTATTCTTGATAAAAATCCCAAAAATCAACAATATTATTGGCCCTAATTTGGCATCTCAGCTTCAGTCACTTTCCCACCACTGCAAAGTTGCCTCTCTCTCTGCCTTTTCTTTACTTTAATGGATAAGCTTTTTGCTTTAGTACCTAGACTTTATGAATTTAAGTGCAGGACTAGATTAGCAAATAGGTCTTATCAATTTATAGCCAAATTGGCTAGATGTAACTGTAAGTTCTAAGCTAACAGATTCTTTTCTCACACTTCTTATTTGTGGAACTTACTTCCAAATCCATGATTTCTAGTTAAAAATGCAATATCAACTGTTATCTACTGTCTTCCTGATTACTCTTCTATCATTCTCACTCCTTAGCAATGGTTCTATTTTTTTAATTCTTTTACACCTAGTAACTGCTTGTGTTTCAGTGGCCTTGCTTGGAGTAAATTTGATTTAAAAAAAAAATCACCTTGTTAGAAATACTAAACTTTCCCAACAAAAATAGGATGTAATGCTCCTTCCTATCAGCCCATAGTTCACCAAAACCATAAATAGCTTCTTTTTCCCACCTTGGTCGTCCAAAATGTTCAACACTGTTTGATCTATGAATTGATTTCTTTAGCCCTCATTCTGCTCCACATTGTGATGAATTGGTTGCAGACAGGCTAAGGATTTGTTGTCAATATCCCACCTTGGTTCAATCTAAACAGGGTGAAGGTGTACAGTAATAATGAAAAAAATTAAATACTCGAAAAATGATGAATAATAAAAAAAAAAATATTACAATTTATCTCTAGTATATTATGCAATGACTTCGTTAGTAGTGTACATGCAGAGTTGTCAATCTAAATTGTCCCAAATCGGATGCGACACTTGGTTAAACTGATAAAGGTTGGCTGGAGTATAGTTAATGAAGTTTGTTCAGTTGATTTTTGGTAATTTCTTGGTAAGTCTGGCTCAAGGCTGATGTTTCAGAGTTACGCTTATGCGTGCAGTCACTCACTGTCCATCATCTTTGCCCAAATCTCAGAATTGTGCCTCATCACGCATTCACTTTTATTGATATCAGCCCTGAACTAGTGCAGAAGCAAGGGGGCAGTTGATAAATTATATTTCCAACTTTGTCGTCTTCCACTCTCTTGGGTAATGGTTGAAGGCAGGTGCCCACACCTCTTCCTCTGTATTGTTTTAAAAAAATAAATAAATAAATAAATATACATTTACCAGTTAAATTTCCTTCACATGGTTTCAGATCCCAAACACCTGACTTGTCCCCAGCCACCTAGGGAATATTTGTATACTGGTTAATTCTTTTATGAGAAGTGTATCAGTATACCTCTCCATATATCTAAGTAATAAAATTTATTAATTACCAGCAACCAAATAGTATCGCAAGTATACAAGCTAAGTGCTTTCATTAGAAAAAAAGATTGAGATATTTTAAACAAATTTTCTTTCCTATTTAGAAATCTAAAATATCTATTACCATTTCCAATCTAAACATGTAATATTGGGGAAAGCTGCCTTACACAAAGATACACAACATTATCAGAAAATAAGAATGGTACCTTCAATAAATTTAAAGCTTATTAGTAATTTTTTTAACATTTTATGAACAAGCGTCTTCATATGTAATTCAATAAAATATGAAATGGCTTACAATATTCTTTTTAGATTTTAAAGATTACTGGGTAGTTAAAAGATATGTATGATAAAAGAGTTCATGTATTCATCAATTAATTTATGCCATCCTTAAATTTCCAAAAATAAAGCTGTCAATAAATCATTCAACATATCAGAAAAATAACCACTCCATGTTAAAAAAAAATCATTTTCTGCTATATTTTAAACTAAAAGTAAGTAATATTTGATTCAATTCAGATTAATCAAACTTTAAAATCAGCTAATTTTCCTCAAGTAACATTTTTGAAAAATGAAAATTATTTTGTGTTAACAGATCTTTCAATATGGATGAATTTAGAAATTTTATTGATGAAGAGAAAAAAAATTCCAAGCAATCTACATCCAGTTTGAAATACATTAAAGTTTTTTTGTGTATTGAGAATATTAAATTTAATGTGTTACTTTGGAATTAAAACTAAAATTAAAGCATCATAAAAGATTCATTTTTTAAATGCATTTTAAACAAAGGTATACAATTATATCATGCCCCACCTAAAAATCTTGAAATTGCTAGGGGAAGAATATTTGCCTGTATTTTCTAAAGGAACAACTTTTTACATTTATCCTTTGTAAAGAAAAACATCTAAGACAAAGCTTATCAACAAAGACTTGTTCCTTCTAAACTGAATATCTTCCCAACACTAACAATACCAACAAGCTACCAATGATTTCTCTCTATACTTGTTTCTTTTTTCTTAAACAATATACCTTTTACAAAAACACAGAAAACACAATAGGCAATGTCTATTTACAGTGAAATTAGGAAGCAAGTGATGCTTTCAGTTGCTGATGACAAGTGCACATTACAAAGGGTGTAGCTAACATGAGGGAAATCACTTGTGGCAATTTTGTATCATTAGTCAAATGAAGATTACTTTTACAGAAAGTTACTTTTGTACTCAAACAAAATTTTATTGATACACATAGTTGCAACATTTCTTGGGATGAACAACAAATAATACAAGAAGTTTCATCTAGGAATTGAGATTGCATGGAATAACAGAAAAGAAAAGAAGAATATCTCCGTTCAGAAATTTAGGATGAAATAGATTTTATTCATTTGGCATAGATAACTTTAGAAGAAGAATAGAGAAAAAGGTGAAATGGAAATAAAAAAAAGAAAAAGTATAGGATAAAATTATGAAAAACTCAGATGTAAGAAAGCATGAAATTTTATATATTTATATATATTGTGACGTTGCACTGGGTTCGCTAAGAGGGGGCTTCTCACAAACCCAGCAATTGGCAGGGAGTGCCATTACGTTTGTTCCATACAATACCAAATTCCTCTCCGTCTCCCATTTTTATATCCAGATTTGAATTTATAGGTTATAAAATCATCCAAAAGTTGGATGATGGAATTTACCAATCTCTGGTTGGCTCAGGGTGGGGTGGGGGGGTAACAATGCAACAATATTAGAGATGATGAACGGAAAGAAAATGATCAACAGTACGATAAAAATCAAAATCCAAACAGCAATATATATTTATACGTATATTTAGACAGAACTGCAAACATTTAGCAACATATTGTACAAAATGCACAAAATAAAAAAAGAGAATAAAAATAAAACAAAATAATAATGTCTCTCAAAGTTTTTCTCTTTTATGTGCAGAGTTCATTGCCTGGCCAGGGCTAAACGTCTTTATTTAGTTTTTTTTTTTTCTAGGATCCTTTTTTAACATTTTTATATGTCTCTTTTTTTTTGTTTAAGCCCACGTGCATCCAAAGATTTTATTCACTTGTTTTGTTTTTTTTCTCTTTTAGAAATTCTGCAGTTACATTTAATCAAACAAAGTTTCAGACAAATGTTTCATTCATTTCTCTTTTTTTCATTTAAAACTTATTTCTAAAGGCCTTTCGATTCGAAGAGGGTATGGCTAAAGAAAGATCGGTACTTATCTTACACCCATAGGGTGACATTCCTTTTCTTGCCGGTGATTTGTTTTCTTTTTTTCGAGGAGATATAACTTGTCTCGGAGTAATGAAAATTTCATACCTTATCCAGGGAATCTCAGATCATAACTGATTATTAATTTTAACAATTGCTCACACATGGGTTCCTTTTTGGCATGCAAAGCAACCTTTGACCACTCAGCAAGTGTGGAACTCCACTGGCACAATTCTGTCATCCCCTTTTCCGGTCAACGTCCACATACACACTAATGAAACAATACTCACAAGGTGAGAGTGAGGGTTGTTGCTCTCTCTTCATTTACCTAATGTTTGTATAGAGGGAACATGACACCAATCTTTTTCCCTCTTTTAACAATCACTCCAAGAAAATATGTGAATGCGATTTTCACTTTCAACGACCGATGGGTTGAAAAGGTGGTGGGGTGTCTCTCTCTACGAAAACCTTGTCACTATATATATATATATATATATATATATATATATATATATATATATATTTTCCATTTGTAAACGAGTTATTAAGCGACCTAGGATTCTACCACGAGTGGTGTCTTCAGGTGATTTGTAAATTGCCTGAAGACATCACTCATGGTAGAAACCTAGGTCGCGTAATAACTCGTTTACAAATGGAAAATATTCAAAAGTTCTACAATATAATTGTCTTGAACACTTTTTAATACAAATGTGCACTGGTCTAACCTTATTATGACCAGAAACTAAGTAATTAAACAATATATATATGGCCATATCACAATTCGGTATCTATCAATTCATTATATGCTCGCTCATATGATCCTTATTAGCCTAAGTATTGACACAATCATAGCTACCTGTCTCCACATGCCTGTACATACATGCAATTACATAGACTGTTTTCTATTCTACTCAAATATTTCTGTTAAATCCCATAACAAATGAACATTGTGTCTATTCTGGTATTCTTCAGACCGGAGATTGCTTTGTTTTGATTGGTCCATCCTATCTTTGTAACAACACTTCCCCGATTAAGGGGATTTAGCTACTCTGTTAAACTTTTAAAACCCTCAAACTTGTAATTAAATTCATCGCCTGATAAGACACAGATAATGTCAAAACAAAATGGCTACTTATGTAGTGATATTATAACATATTTATGTCATATAATGACAAATATGAAAGTTATATATAAAAATACTAGAAGTATAGCCCGACGTTGCCCGGGTGTCATGAAAGCTTTAAAACTAATCCATGGTTCTGGAGCTCAGACTCTTTGGACGTTGGCATGAAGGCTAAAAAGCAATAGTTGTTTCCAGTTAAAGCAAAATCGTAGACTGAAAGAAAAATGAATGGATGTAAGTGAAATTTTGATTTCCTGGTATCAATATCAAATAAGTTTTTCTGTCATAAACTGAATTATATATATTATTGATTTTCTGCACTATTGTAAGAACTGCAACCTTGAAACTTCTGAATATCATTTCTTATATCTTTGTCTATGAGTGTATCAAATTTGATTGAAATCAGACCACTCCTATAATCCGATTTTTTCGATTATCAATTTTTATCGGGGTACCTTGACACAAAACCTAGCATTGAACACTCGCAGACGCTTATAGTACAACTGTGTAAATTTTCAAGAAAATCAGTTCAGCAGTATCTATAGGTAATGGACACACACATACACACACACACAGACAAAGTTCCATTTATAAATAAGTTTAGATAATTGTTCCAGTGAATAAAGCTTAGACTCTGACTGTTGTGCAGGGAACACTTGATAGATTCTTGATCTACTAAATAAAATAACTTTACGTGAAAGATTACATAAAGAGTACATAAAGAAAAGTTAGTAAAGTGTGTGTGTGTATGTATGACAGAAAAGTTAGTAAAGTATCTATCGCCTGGTTCACACTCCACCCACATCTATTGAACAGGTTAAGAGGCTCATCCCTTGTTCCCTGTTTAGGATGTGGTTTCCAGCTTTCTCTTTTCCAATCTTTTCACTATTACGTAGCCCCTGCACATCAGTGGCGTTGCCGCCTTGCTCGGGGTAATACAATTATAAATAAATAAAAAAAAAAGTGTGTGTATGTGTATGTATGACAGAAAAGTTAGCAGAGAGTGCATGTGGCAGAAAAGTTAGCAGAGAGAGAGTGAGTGACAGAAAAGTCGGCGCGGAGAGACAGTGCGTGACAGAAAAGTCGGCGCGGAGAGACAGTGCGTGACAGAAAAGTCGGCGCAGAGAGACGGTGCATGACAGAAAAGTCGGCGCAGAGAGACGGTGCGTGACAGAAAAGTCGGCGCGGAGAGACGGTGCGTGACAGAAAAGTTAGCGCAGAGATGGTGTGTGACAGAAAAGTTTGCAGAGTGAGAGGGTGTGTGACAGAAAAGTTTGCAGAGTGAGAGGGTGTGTGACAGAAAAATTAGCAGACAGAGAAGGGCAGAAAAAATACCAAATAGAGAGAAAAAGGAAGGGAGAAAGAAGTAGCAGGAGTAGCAAAAAGGATACAAAAAATTGTTAGATAAACAGAGGGATAAAACTGAAGACAGAAAGTGAATGAGACAAAAGTAACAGCAAATAAAATTACAGCTTGATAATATGATAGCAGAGGGTGGGTAGAAAAAAAGACCTATTAGGAAAATAGAAAAATAGTTAACAGAGAAAGTTGGAAGAAAAAAGGGAGGGAAAATTGAGAGAAAGTAAACAGAAAAATGTTTTCAAATAAAAAAAATAAAAATAAAACACAGAAGTTAGAAGATAGGGAAATATTTATGGCTCAACCCACTTCACAAAATCTGAAAGATTGATTAAATATCAATTTTTTCTTTTTAAATAACTTGCTCATGGTGAAAACTTTTCAGTACAACATTCTCATGTATGTGTATGATATAGAAAACATTTCTTTTTTTTAAACATTCATACATACTTAAAAAATTTGGTTCCTTCAACAGCTAAAAGATTTACATTAATTTTTAAGTAAATGCAGGCATGCAATACAGACTTATAACAGATAATTATTTAAAATTCTTGGAAAGAGAAGAAAAAAATGGATGGGCATGCAAAAGATGTGGCTGCTGTAATTCTACAAAATTAATTTTGCAACTTCATAAATGCCCTATATTATTTAACTTGTTTATTTAAATAAGCCTTCACAAAAGACATGTTAGAAAAATACACACAACTCTGTCTATCATGTCAAGATTTATATATATATATATATATATTTTTTAAAAGTACACCCAATTCAAGGCTCATAAGCCACTCATGGTAGAGAGTTACTGAATGATGTGTGTGATATGAATCTAAAAATAAATAGAAGGAAGTGAAGATTACAAAATAAGGAGGATAAACAGAGATTGACCCTTGACTTTAAGAAGTTCTGATTGTAATGTTTAGGTGGAAAACATCCCTATGGAAGTTTGTGTCACAAAATAGCAGTTCTCGAGAAACATTTAGCTGACTGGAACTTCTTCTTTACAAATAGTATATAGAGAAAATGTAGTTGATTCAACTCTGTAGACTTATCATGGTAAGTCCAAGCTGTAAATATATATTTATATGAAACAAAAAGAAATAGTAAAAGACAAATAATGATAATGGTTTAGCACTTTTAGTTCTAGAAATATACCAGGCAGTAAATTGCTAATAAAGTTGCCACTCATTACATTGTGTTATAGCATCTTACTGCTCACCTTATAAAAGCCCTATGTCTAGACAAGGTCAATTCTTCAACTGCAGAAATTTTTCATTTTTTCTTTATCAGCCAGCTGAATTATTTTTGTATCCAGAATCAAATACTGACATTCACTGCTTAATCAATACAGTGGATATAGTATTTTAGAATCAAATACTTTGCACCAGCAAATTGAAGAAGCCTAATTTATTAGTGATATAATGATCTTTAGCATTCCACTGTATTTAAAATCCCAAAATAATGTAAACAATATAAAGTAATTAGTTGCAGTCACTTATATAAATAAATAAATGAATAAATAAAAGCCTTACAAAAAGAGTTTGATTCCAGTTAAAAAATATTAATATTAAAAAATAAATGTGTGAATTTGGTTGATAAGAGCAAAATAAATCCAAAGAAATGCTAGGAAAGTAGAAAGAAATTATTTTTCAAATAAACCTTCAAACCACATTTTAAAAATGAATGTCAGGAAAAATCCTGAATCTGAGTTGACACTATTTTCTATTCTCATAAAAATATTTCCTAAAAAAAAAAAAAAGGTTAAAGCAGCTAAAGTATCTAAAAACTCTTGACAACATGACATAAGACTATTTTCTTTTAAGATTTTATTAAACTCTTCACATGTAATCCAAACTGTTATAAAATTCATAATTCATAAATCAGTAAATATTTTTTAATTGTTTTCAATAATGGTTGAATTTGTCTTCCACTTTAGTTTATATAACAGGTATTTTCTTTTTAATATCACTTATGCAGACACAGGATTCAAGAAACAATCTTTATGATGATTTCTACACCATTACTATGTGATAATAAAAACAGTAGAAGTACAAAATTAGTTTATATACAAAGATCATCTAATTATCAAAACTTCAGCTAAAGGAAAAAATCCTTGATTTCAAATCTGAAAACCATTAAGTGAAAATATGATTAAATTATTGACCAGTACAGAGAGGGACTAGAGATATTTAAAAAAAAAAAAAAGAAATGTTCCAGTTGCATTCAAATTCAAAGCAATAAAAAAAAAGAAAAATGTCACTAACATTTTTCTTTTGAAGTTATATATGAGGAGGTGCTAAAATTTATTTCTTAGCCCAACCCAATTTCCATAATCTAACCAAATAATCAAACATCAAAATATTCATCTGATTCCCTTCTTAGGCAAATAACTTTTCAATAGCATATCATATATGAATATGAGCATTTAACTATAAACTGCATATGAAGGATGCAAGTTAATAAGAAAATTAACATGCCAACTCCTGTGTAAATTGGTTAAACATCAGCATAATTATCAGATGAGTCATGCCCTAAAGGGTAAAAAAAAAAAATGAAAAAAAAACACACACACACATTTAACTACTGTGATTTTCTTAACTGATTACAATTTTCAAGTATGAAAGACATGTTAAAAATCTAAATGTAGTTCTAGAGACAATTATTAAGAGATTAAAACAGCTACCTCTTTAACAAATGAATTCCATGTCAACAGTCAAAATATTTCTGCAAAGTATATATTTCATGTATTTGATAAATAAAAAAATATTAAATCAGTCAAGCAACAAATGTGTAGCAATGACCTACTTGTGTCAATTTGACTTTCTGATACAAGACCAGCTTTATTATTATTGAGTCAAATTCAAAGTTTTTCAATAAAGCAAACAAACTCAATTTTTCCTATGAAAAATTTATAAGTTTTACACTAACAGAAAGGTGTTATGAATAAAACATTTTTGAGTTAATTACTAAGAAACAAAATCTTTTAAAGTTATATCAAGTACAATACTATGGCTAGTATTTCTAATAAGTTCATCAGTTGTTGAATAAAAAAATAAAATATTTCAATAAATAAAAATTAAAGTAGGTAAAATTAAAAATAAATATAATTTTCAATGCAATTTCTCTTGGAAATAATATAAACATAAAATTATTTAAATAAAAGTCAATCTTTAATAAAATTTTCTTTACTTACTGTTGATGTTTACTATATATCCCAAACATGATAGGGTGTTCACTGACTGAAGAACTGGAGAGTTTTTGAGTTTAAATAAAATTGAGTGGAGGATAAAGAAGAATGAAAAACGGAAGTTAAAAAAAAAAAAAAAAAAAAAAGAGTGTGTAGCAAAAAAAAAGAAATAGAGGAATAGTAAAAAACTATGAAAGCAAAAAAATAAATTAGAAAAGATGGAGAAGAAAAATAAGACAGAAATTTAATAAAAAGTAAGAGCTGTTAATAAAAAAAAAAGATATAAGAAGATAAGATTCTATAAAAAATGAAATGTTATATATCAAAAAAGGAGACAGAAAATGATTGGTGAATGTTAAAATTTCCCAAGACTACATCTGGAGAAAAGATTTTAACCAAACTTTAACTATTTCTTGTAACTACTATCACCATAAATGACACTCATCTCTTGAAGTTGGGAACAGTTCCCACAGAGTGAGGAGAACACCTCTGTCAATGCTAGTTGCTGAAAAGAATCTGTAAGGACTGCAGTGCTGACTGCAACCAACAATAGGATAGCGTATATGTTATTGATGGCTTTGGTTCTGATGTGAGGACCTATAGTAAACAGGATGGCTGCTTGATGATACATACAATACCTACAGTATCTGGATCAATTTTACTTTTTTTGTTGTTGTTTTCTTCATCCAATAATAGAAGAGAAATAAGCACTGGAATCTTTACTTGGGACAAATAGAATATTTTAGTTGCAGTAGAGGAACGAGTAGCATTAGTTTTCTCTGTAGACAAGAAAGTGGCAGTTGTAACCTTTCAAACACACTAAAAAAGATCTGATGTAATGTTGATACTGATAGGAGCTAGGGAAGGAAAAAAAATCAATTTTAGTACTCCTCTTTCTCATAATAAACAATATATAAAATAGCAAAGAAAACAGAGAAAGTAAAATTGAAATTTTCTAATTCTTTTATATACTGTTTAGTGTTTATATTTTGCTAAAAATTTTGATTTTTTTTTAAGTACAAAACTTAAGAATTTCATCAATTAATAGAAACAATATGTTAAACTTTCTACATAATTTTAATTATACTGAAAATTAACATGCAAAATAAAACATAAAATTTAACAAGGAATTTTTCTAATTTGTGAAAAAACTTTCATAATTATATCAAGATTTAATGCTCATTCATTATTATGATAGTGAAAAAAATTCTTTATCATTGAATCTTCTAAAAAATCTGATATGACAATGTGTTCATAGAGATTTATTTATCTTTTAATAGCACTAAAATATTTCAACTGAGAAACAAAATAAAGAAACAGCATTATATAAGCCAAGTATTTCTACTTAGTTTATGAAGTACAATAAAAAATTAATTCACCAAGTCATTAAAATCAGCATATGTTTACTATTTACATCATTCGCCTAGAAGGGAAAAGTAAAAACAGCTGAAGTAATTTTTCTTCAAGTATTTCAGTCAGACTTGATTTTACCTAGGAACATAGAAAAATGTTATACTGTTTCTGAATATTAATGAGACAACTGCTTATATAGCATCCTTTATTTCACCAAATATGTTTTTTAAGGAATACATTTCTTACAAACTGCATGGCCCAGAAAATAACCTTGGTTATAAATCTGAAAAGAACCATGCCATATCTCAAAGTTTCAGTCATTATGCAGACAGAAATAACATGGGCTATTGAAAAATGAATAGTTAAATGAAATTACTAAATCTCATAAATATGAACCCTTTTTTTTAAATACCCATTAGTGAGATTTCTGTTTTACCATTCAGTCAACAACTACATGTCATTGTAACACTGTTGTAAATTTCTTTAGTAACAGCTTTAAAATCATTTTTATATGTGTAGGTTAGTACTGATAAAGTGTTTTCCTGGGACTGTACAATTTCAATTAATCTATTAATGCCCACTGTCCTAATTTTTAATTAATATCATTTTTTTTTAAATTAATACTGGATTTTTCTATAGGCATTAACAGTTTAAACCAAGTTCTTGTTTATATCATAAAACTATATGAATTGTATTAAATTCACAGAATCATCTACTCCAATATTTTAATTACATTGTTCCTCTGTCAAAAATAGTAATTGAAGTAACACATTTTTTTTTTCATTCAAACAAAACTGTTGGCACAAAATTTCTCTTATCCAGCATATTTAATGACACTTAAAAGTTTATAAACATATTAATGATTTAAGCTTAAATTTTTAAAGTTCCTTAAAGAAATCATTTCAATATTGATTCTAAAACACTAAGAGACCAATTTTTTTTTTTTTTTGCTATTTGTTATAATATATAACAAATAGCAAAAAAAAAAAAAATTATACACAAAACCACCAATTTTTGGCAGGGATTCTTCCCTGCAGAAACAAATCCCTTACTCCACATTTTAAAGAACACTTGACTACATTCAGATTGAGAGAGATGATGATTCAACAGCAGCAAAACTCAGATGGCCACCTCTACTTCATAATAACCACATAAATATTGCTAAATTTTCATGATAAAAAGCAAGAACTGATATTATTAATATTTTATGATAAATGATAACTACCTGAACAAACTGATGGGTCACTCTTAGTGGAATCAATTATATCCTTAAGACTTCAATATAAGTATTAAAAAAAGAAGAGATTAAAAATAAATTAGTGAAGCATGTGAAGCAATCATTGCGTCCAAAATACTAACATTTTTTTGCAGTCTTTCAGAAGCGACAGGTTGTCAGAATATACTTTTGGTTGAAATTCATGCAAGATTCAATCACTCACCTCTCACACAATTTCACTACCAAAAAAAAGTCTTCAATTTTACATAATACTAAATCTGCTTTTTTCAGTTCTGTAATAAATTAAAACTTTCGTAAGTAATGAGTTTTTAACAATATATTTTATTGCTGAAAATGCTGTAAGATTTGACAACTAGAATTTATATCAAGATTCCAATTTTATAATTTCCGAAGTCTATTTTTTAATGAACACTCAGCACTTTTTTCAATTTTGTAAAAAAGCAGCTATCTTACTACAAGCTTTATTTCATTTTAATATTTATTCATAATGATGACTCTAATTAGTTGGACTGTAGCAAAGCATAAAGTTCTGCTTATAATGTACCTTTTCTATAAAAAATATTTTTAATTTTCTCCACATTCATGCAATCTTCTAAACATAAATACAACTACTGGTTCAAAATCTATCCAGAAGAAAAAGATTGTATATGATTGCAATCAAAGAAATCTAAATGGCTTTTATATTGGATCCCACTCACTGCATCTTCTTGGGTCTTGAGAAATTTGCATTGTCCATTGGATTGATGCATATTTTGTTTCCAGATAATTACTGTTGGACCAAGACTTTTCCTCAGTCACAACTTTGGAAAGGAACTGTAAGTCATTTTAAATTTAACTCAAATTTTGACATTTCAAAATATCTAATAAGAATTACATAAACACATATCAGGATGAGTGGTCATGTAAAACCCCATTAAAATGACCACTGTGAATACTTGAATGAACAATTTATATTTGGCTGTAATACTTAGTCCTGAAATTTTTGTATACTTTATTAATGAAATTTTACATTATTATATAGGATTATTTATAATAACATCATATTAGTATTTTTAATGTAAAATAATAGTTTCCCTAGAAATATTAATAATCTCTGATTACTTACAATGCTTTTTTGTCCATTGCAAAAATCTAAGGATATAGAGGAAATAAAAAGCCAAGATAAAGAATAGCTCATTTCCACTGTAAAATGATTTAAAATCTCAAAAGAAACTATATAAAAGGATTCATATTACACAACAAATATTTACTTTTCAATAATCTCTTGTTAATACACTTAATTCATTGATGAAAATTAATCATACAGATTGTATAGAGGGAAATTCAGATCAAAATTCAGCTGATAATTATGTATCAGACTTCAGAATTAGTAATCCATCCTCAAATGTGTATTCTCACATTTTCAGAAACAATTTTTAATGTGATTTAGTGATTTATTTTCTATGGTTATATACTACTTTCTATGATGTCAAAAAGACCAGAGAATTATACAAGAGAATAGTAACCCATAAAAAGTAACAAAAATATCAACCTCAATTTCAAAACTCGGTTTCTTTTTTATACACAAATATTAGCCCTTTATGAGTGAAATGTTTTTATTTAAACCAAATACAAATAAAAGATGGTTTATTGACAAATCAATGTCAACATGAGTCATATAAAGCCAAGTATTAACTTATTTCTTTTGATATTATACAGGAATAACATTCTTTTTAAAAGAAAGTAAACAAGAAAAATAAATTTTTAAATACAATATCAGTATATACAGGTAGCATGAAAGATATCAGGGCAAAAATAAAAGAAAGTTTTGATGTTTGGCCATTTGTCAAATTGAAAAGCAGAATTCAAGTTCCATACTGGTCTACTGAATTCTCTCTGCAAAAGCTAGGAGTTAAATAGCAAAGTAGATGGTGGCAACCAATCTAGAAGGGTAGCTTTAAATTCAAACCAGAGAAAGGGAAGTCATAGTAATTCACAGATAATAAAGAAAGATAATTGGTGGAGAGCCATGACTGCCTACACCCTGAAGAGACAGGATAGTAAAAAAGCAGAATGAAAATCTGAATTCAGAATCAGAAATTGCCTGTTGCCTCATCATTTACTATGACAAATATTTAAGTAAAATTGTTTGTAAAATTCTCATTTTTTAATTTTATACAAGATAATTATGGATATATTAGGAAAACTTAATATTATGGTAAAGGAAATTTAAGACTAAAAAGAAGTATTAGAAAATAAACACAGTACAAAAAAAAAAAAAAGAATAGATTGATTATTATTAAAACACTGAAAAAGAAAATGAGAAGTGTCAGATACACACACAAAACAAAAAATGTAAAAAACATTGATAGGTAAATGAGAAAGTGTTGAAAACTTCTTGACTTGATCCCCTTCCACAAATTTCAACCAAATGACCAAACATTAAAACTTTCTTTTCAAAGTACTTCTTGGCCAGACAGAGTTTTTCTCCATTCCTTGTAAATACCATAAAGAAACAAGATTGAAAAAAAAAAAGGCATGCATTGGGGGAATGAGTAAAGCAAATTGTTAAAAAAACGTTTTATATTTATTTATCTATAAAGTATCATTAATTTATTGATCAAAAGAAAGATAAACATTCTTCACTGCTCTCTTTCTTGTTCTGAGGCATTTGTTTTAATAAGATTGACAAATGAACACAGCTTCCTATTGTTAAAAACTGGATTAGATAAGAGCATCATGATTGATTCCTTATTGTTCTCTTGTGTCACGCAATCATGTAAAACTATTTACTTTAGACACGACTAATTGTACAGCCAATCACTCTAAGCACACCTCCTATAACAATATCCAATTAGTTTGCAGATACATTCAGTATTTGTTATCATTACTACATTTTATTTGTCTGGTTCAGTGATAATAGCAATTAATTTTGTATATATAAAATTGTTGTATGCCTAGAGGATCAATAAATAGTATGACATAGCGATAGAATAATTTGGGGTAAATGGAGGTTAAGGCTAAGGTAAAAAAACAAAACTAAAAAAAAATATCAAATATGTGGTACTAGAATAGGAAAAAACATACAGTCAATTTGATTAATAGAGTAGACAAAGCCTAAATAGCAATAAAAAATTTTGGGGCAGATTAGCTTTTTTTCTAATTGTTTTTTTCTCATTAAAATTCACTAAAGTCTCAGTCTGTCTAAAGCATTTGCACTTCATTTTTTTTTTGTTTTTAAATTTTGTTCTACTTCCCTTAATCAAATATAAAACCAAGAGCCTAAGTTTTATATATATATATATATATATATATATATATATATATATATATACACATACATACATACACACACACACACACACACACACACAACAATCTTTGAATTAGATAAATTGGAAGAATTCAAAATTGAAGCTGAGCAAAATTTGTCGCAAATGTTCAGGGAGTAAGCAAAATCCACTATTCATATAGTGAAAGGTGTGGAGAGTGCCTTCATGATATGTCATATGACATGTAGCCATTCCCTATTACTGAAATTCTTGAAACAATTCTAAAATTGTAAATTTTATCTAACTCTTATTTTCTTTCTTTTAACCTGTTAATGTTATATTAAAAATAGGCTATAAAAAGGCACTTTCAAAGATATCAAGCAAACTGAGAAAGAAAACTAAAAGAACAATCAGACAAAATAATGCCAGAAGAAAAGACTAACCATTAACTATAAGAAGACAGAATGCATGAAAAAAACTGCTTGAAATATGAGCTATGTAATAAAGATATCAAAATCAAGCAAATACAAATATTTAACTGAATAATGTTGTAAAAGATAACAGAAGAAAGTGTGACAGAAATTTAAAAGTATATAGGAATAGCAAAAGATGCCTTCCAGGAACTCACGTATTAAACAACATCTTTACAAAAAAAATGAATGCTGAACTGCTATGCAATATATAATCTCCAATATGACAGTGAATAATGGACAATCTCTCTCAGTTTAAGAGACATTGGGCAATAGAGATATGGTTCCACTGGCGAATGTTGAAAATATTATGGATAGAACATGCGAGTGATTTTTTTTTTTTTCAAGAAAATAAGCTTTATAAGGAAATTTATATTTACTATTAGAAAATATAACAAACAGTTGAAAGTTATGGGATACATAAAGAAAAGAATGTGAGCCTGGATAATTTAATTCATCAGCAATACTGAAAGAGAAACATGGGGGTAGGGAAGCAAGTAACCAATTTAAGTTTGTATAAATGGATAATAGAACAGGGACAAAGAGTCAAAAGATACTCAGAGTAACAGAAGTCATGAAGTTGTGGAGAGCTATGATTGACCAGATTCTGAAGACACACAGCACATAAAAGAAAATTCCAGAGTTCATAAAAAGTCTTCTTCGTTTTCTTTTTAAAAAAAAACTTTACAGTTAGCAATTTACCATAGTAATAGCTTAGAAGGAACAATTTGTTTAAAAATTCTAAATACAGAATCAATTTTATTAAAAGGAAAATCACTACAAAATTTGCACCAACTAATTTTTTAAAATTTCTGCAATTTAGAGAAAAGGAAAAAAAAATTAGTTGGTGCAAATTTTGTAGTGGTTTTCCACTTTTTTCCAATTTTTTAAAATTTCTGCAATTTAGTGAAGGATGTGGGTTGTGGAGCAGTGGATATCGGCTCAGAACGAGAAATCGGGGAGCTGAGTTCAAATTCCAGTTGAATTCCTTGCATTCACTTACGCGCAAATACCCTTGGGAAAGGTATTAATCCATCTCTTCCCTCCAGTTATGGGTTAAATAACAGGACAGTTTGGGTTCTATAGCCTTGGCTGGCAACCAGTCTACCACAGAAAGCAATGGCAACCTACTGCAGGATAATCTTCTGCCCAGTCGGTCATGTTTCGAAAGAGACATGATCATCCAAGCATGTATCACGTATGGCACTTAACTGACTGAATTTAGTCAATATTAAAATGTAGAAACAGAAGAAATATTTGCTTCAGGAATAAATTCAACATTCATGATGAATAGTATATATGTGATATAATTTAATTAGCAAAAATATGTTTTTTTAAAGAATTTTCACAAAATAGATATTTTTTTAGCTGAAAACTACAGGCAAAATATTGCTTATAACTTTCAAAATAGTCACTACCATAGTCAACATTGTTCAGACAAGTACAAAAAAGAGTTTCAACTGTTTGAACAATATTAGACAGATATTTTTAATATACTTAGTCAAATTGTTTGTTCACTTTATGAGGGTGTGTGTAAAAGCCAAATACATTTCCCAAATTATGGCCAAATGACTAGGCGATAGATATTGTGATCATGATTCCCCATAACACATTAGGACCATAGAGGCACCACGTGTACTGTGACTGTAGCAAATCCATCTTCATGTTGTTTTTTATATTCAGTTGACTTTATCCTAAACTGGTTACCCTACTAAAGATAAAGAGGGCTTAGTCTGTCCTATTATTTAAGACATAGCTGGAAGAAGTGGATTCATGCTTTTCTAAAGGTATTAGTGCCAAGTGAATTCAAGAGTCTTGGTTAAAATTTGAACTCAACACACTGATTCAACTGATCCATACCAATAACTTTTATACTAACCACATATTTATATATAAATAGAGTAGAATGAACAGTTCTCAAAATCAATTTTTTGGTAAATAGGAACATTTTAAGAAATAGTAAATGTTTGTATGGTATTCAATGCATTCTTTAATATCAGCTTTAAAAATGAAAGAAAGCCTTCAAAAGACAACAGTTTGTAAGTATTTTCAGCAACAAGACAAAAACACATTTACTATCAGATAATATTCAAACAGGTATATTTACAGTAGTAATGAGTGAAATTAGCATGGTAACATAAAATTTGACTACACATTTAAACTCAGAAGAAAAACAATAGAAGTAGCTCAAAGAATATATGTGGTGGGCAGTGAAGGTAAAGCTAGCAACTGTAATATACAAAAATGATCAAGTAAATTTTTTTAATGAAAATGTGCCAATTGAAGATGTACCTCATAAATGCTGATCAGTAAACATTGATACGGAGGAACTGAAAACTCTTTTTGAATTTATTTCAAATGTGTCACTTGCAAAATGAATTCAACATAACCAATTAAACTATATTCAAGCATGGCATCATAAAAATATATGCATTAAGGAAATGAATATACTATAAACTCAGTGAAAAATAAAAAGAAAGACTGTGCTCTACCCTTGATGAGGAAAACAGTCTAGGAAAAAGATTGTCTCATATAAATGTTTGCATTATTAATGTGCAGAATATTTCTGAGTGTATATAGAAATTACAGTAGACAATATATTACTCTTGTGCGAGCAGTTTTAGGAAGATAGCACTGTTTATATTTAACTTATCTACTTAAATCATACCATAAAAGTGAAAAATAGAGCAAAATTAAATAAGTTACTATAAAAGTTTTTCTTTAGAGTATAATGAATAATCCTAGTAGAAGAGATCTTTGATGAGGTTGTTTTGTTAATGAAGGAATTTGTTAAAATGATATAAAAAACAATAAATTTGACAATTCTTCTGGAATTATATTTTTAGCTTTCTCACCTGAATCTGAATATTTTTACAAGATTAACAAAAATCATCAATGAGATGGCCAATTAGAAAATGCAGATATTTTTCTGCACATATTAAAAAAAAAAAGAATAAAAGAAGCCATAACATGAAAAATATATTTTATTAAAGATTCAGTTTCATAAAGTTCTTTAAATTATTGATTAAAAGATATACTGTGATTATTCAAATATAACACTTTTTTTTCCAAACTTTTAAGCCTAGAAGTTTTGTTTTTTATTAATTATCCACTAATACAATGCCCAAAAGCCACTCAAGGTAGTGGGTTATTTAATGTAAGAGGAGGTAAGAAGTACAGGTTATAAGAAAATGTAGGAAAGATAACAGCTAACCCAAGATTTAAAATGGCTAAGATTGTAGTGATCAGGGATGAATCCACTCTGGAGTCTGTAGTGGTTCTTACAAAGAAACTATTTGAATTAAACTTCATTCTTACAAATAGAATATAAAGGGAATGGGAAAGGCTGCTGCAAAATGCTTTTGAACTATATCAAGACTAGAATGTGAGAACTGGGCAAACCAAATATGGTAGCAATACTCTATTTGTGGTCTGATTTAATTCTTGTAAATGGAGCATATCAGTAGGAGTCAGGTATTTTCAGAAGCAGTACAAGGAAACAACCATTTTACCAGTTTCTTTAGCAATTAATTGTATATAGAAGTTCCACTTGAAGTCTGGGGTGAACTTTAGTCCCAATAGTCTGCTAAATGTTACTGGCTTTGTTTTGGAGGTATTAAATGTTACAAATGTTTTTACCTATTGAACTGTTAGAGCTAGGTCAGAGGAGGAATCAGCTGCCAGGCTCTGGTTGTCTAGATTTTTGAAGGTGCATTTTTTACACTGAGAAATAATCTATTTAGATATATATGTATGTTCTTGGGCAAATCATGAACATAAAGCAGAAAGAGAATAAGACAAAGTAGAGAGTCTGCAAAGATCTCAGGCTTCTGAAGACTGGCCATTAACAATAGACCTACCTGTTAGGAATGTGCTTATTATACAGGTTGTTCCACAAAGAAAACAGGAAATTTGGTACAGTTTATTTAATTGTTGGAATTTTTGTTACAGTTATTTGAAACAAAAGCAAAGGATAGAAATTTAGTAGCTTAAAACAGAACACAAACACAAATGTTAGATGTGGGGTTCAAACTAAAGGAACCTTTTGGCATTTTTTCAGTCCCCAAGTTGGATGTTCTTTCTTTAAGAGAACAATCATCTCACATAGAAAATTTGATAACTGTGACCTCCTGAAACAACAAATAGTTAAAAAATGTATATGTTCATTCATATACATCATTTTTTTTTTTCATCATATAGTAAATCTAAAATTTCCTTTTTCTTTTTTTTTTGGTGTGTGTGTGGGGGGGGGGGGGATATCCTGTATGTAAGAACAAAATATTTTCTTTTTCTAAGCAAGTGCACTGACATATTTGGGAAAAAATGTCCAAAAGTAAATCATATCTATGGTCCAAACTAATGTATAATAAAGAGTTTAAATCACTAACCAAACATTGCATTTGATTTTTTTTTTTAAATTATTCTCACAGATATAAAACACAGGAACTTTTTGCATTCATTCTAGTTCAAGTCTATGAATATGTTTGTAGATTTTGGACAAACCTTTCATAATACTTCCATGTTCATTACAAAGAGTACATTTATATACTTTAAATTATGCTCAAGAGCCTAAAGACTTATATATGCAAACACAGACATAAAACAACTGACTGGAATCAAATATACAAAAGTTACACACACTCTTGAAAGCCATAATTTTCCCTCAACTCTAAAGAAAGTAAATATAAATGAAGAGATATGCAATCTAATCAGAATATTATGCCAATTCAACTCTAGGCCATGTTGGTCAACAACCTATTTTCTGTTCATCCGTTCCCTTTCTTGTCTTTCTACTTTAATACCAATCTCTTCCAATTTCTAAAACACTGGCAAATAAACAGAATCAATCTATAAATATAAATTAATGTCGGCATGCATCCATATGTACATAGCTGTACACTTGCAAATGAGATTATGAGTGAGCCAAAAATTTAACTTCAGAGTTTATTGAATTTTACAATTTCAACAAAATACAGTATACCTTTCTATTTGATACCTTCTTGATCAATATTTGTAAATCCAATGTAAAAATAACACTAGCATTGTTCTTTATTAAATCTTAAGAAAACTATGAGTGATGTTTTGAAAGTTCTATCAGAATATGACGAGTATAAATCCTGCATAAAAAATATACTTTATTCTTATCTATGTTTAGATACAGCAGATCTTCAGCACTATAAAGAAATATATCTACCATTGTTATTGGGATATTTCCAGTAACTTGCTAAATGGGTTGTATACTTATGTTCCGCGACTGCAAAGTGGTTTCAGTTTTTTCTAGATTTTCCATTGCAGTCATTAGCCATCTCTCATACCCACTTCTCTAATAGATAGCATATTTCAGCCATGTATCATATGTATGTATATCAACAGGAAATAAATTATCAACAAAACACTATTAATTGAATTCATAATAGGACCAAAGTTCAAAAGTCTGATAGACAACCAAAACACTAACATTAAATTGAAAAAGAAAAATTTCTTACCATTGACTGAATGAATTTAAAACCCATTAACATTAATAGCTTAAAAATCTAAGACATTCTACAAGACTGTGAGTATTCCTATCAATGGTTATTCTTAAAGGACCAAAATAAAAGAGAACCAAATTTTAATCATGGGCAATGTTCAAGTTACCAAAACAATTTTTTTTAACAAGGTTGATTATAACGCCATGTATATATGTGTATACATGTTTGTCATACACATGAGATGAATAATCATTGTTTATATGAACTAATATGACAAAATAGTAAAATAGGAGCATAACAGCTGAGAGGTATAAAATTTTAATTTTTCAGATAGTTAAAATAAAAAATAAAAAAAACAATGTACATTTGAAACTAAGGCCAAAAATCATTTATTCAGAACTGATGAGTTAATAATAAGTATATGGATTTTACAAGTAAAAATTATAGCAAGCAGAAATATAAAAATGAGTTAAAAATGAACTCATACTTATAGCTTGATCTTTAACAACAGCTAACTTGAATTCACATAATTTATGCTTTCATATAAATACATATAAGTTAAAAAACACCAAGACAAGTTGTAAAGATTCTTGTTACACTTAGGCATTTGTCAGTAAAACATGATTAATAAAAAGTTAAACGCCTGAAAGTTCTCACTTCTCATTTTATTCAAATATAACTTGCTTTCCATAAAGTAAAACCAATTTCTAATATTGGAATGATTCTTACATCTTCTAATTCTAAACAAATAATTAGGCCAGATAGAAACATTATTGAAAAACACAATGCAGCTTTTAAAAAAGATAAAAAACATGGTTTAGCTGGTTAAATGCAAAAAAAAAAAAAAAAATGACTGAAAATTAGATTATGATTAATAAAAAATTAATATAAACAATCTTTTTCAGGATGTAGGCAATCAAGACCCTTCACAGATTCTTTCCTTTATTATCTGGTAATTGCCATGACTTCTTGGAAAGGCTAGCTTCCTGTTGCTGTCTCCACAGTTTGGAATTCAAACAAGTACTTTTCCTAGATTGGGTGCTACCCAAAGTCAGAGAGCCAAGTTTAACCTAGAGTCACAATAATGAGAATTTAAGGTTCTTTAAGAAGAGTTATTGTGTACTGTACAGCTAAAAATGCACATTGATCCCTGATTACTAGATAATATTAAAAGAAAAGATAATTTTTTTTTGTAACCTTTTTATATTTTCATAAATACAAAACAGATTGCAACTATATTCAATGGAGCACATATAAAAAGTGGTCAGTAGATAACAGACAAACAATCTCTTAATTTTTTTTTTTTTTGTAATAGATAAATACTTGCATCAAATCCAACCAAATTTATCTGATCACAAAAACAGCAAAAATAAAATTACAAACTTGCCTTTTGAATAAAAGGCAAGTTTTTTAATAATATATAACTTCTGTTTTTTTTTTTTTGTAAATTGATACTTAAAAACAAGTATGGCAATAATTGCCATATTGAATGTGATTTACTCAGTTGGGCTGGTAACATTTATATTGGCCAGTAGCAATTAAAGAGCACAATTTCTAAGAAATGGCAGAAGCCAGGTAAGTGCAATGGGAGAACCTAATAAAGGAAATAAACAGAGTACAGCAGAACTATAAGGGATTACATTTTACAAGAATCAATTTCCTTATTTCAAAAGCATCAACAGAATATCAGTTGTAATGGAAACAAGCAGAACATAAATATATTTAGAAATCCAGGTAGGGGAATATCAAGTAGAATTACTAAAGGAAAGGAAAAAATACTGAAAAAGTTATAAGTTTAACATCTAGTTTCTATCTAGAGATATTTATTACTACTAAAAGAAAAGAAAGGAAAACTGATTTTAAACTAATGATGTTTAATATCTATTATTTTCTAAATATAAATATCAACTGTTCATATTTTAAATTTTGAAAGTGGCAAAAAAACCATGCAAATAATTCAGTTTTTATAAAATGACAGTATTGGAACAAGGTAAGACTTTTTGAAATTTTGCACTCTAAATACTTTCATTTTGTCATTGCATATATACTGTTTAATAACTTACATAACATACTACACAGAAACAATATTTATACTATTGGAGATTTAGCATGCTCGAGTCTTTACAAGTTTAATTAAAGATAATAGAAATTACAACCTACGTACAAACATCAACCTAATAAAGAAATAAAATACTGTAGAGTAAATTGGTTCTAATTAAATTCAGATTCTATCTATATTCCAAGAACGAATAATTCAGTTTAATTAGCACTTTAGAATGTTTATCAGTTACAATGAACAAAAGAATTATTAACTGTTGTTCATATATCAACTAATATTCTCAAAATACAATGACTACAGAAGAGATAACAGCAATAGTTGAAATTCTTTGCTTACAAGTAATCATGTAAATTTTCCTAGACATGTAAAATTTGTAAGTATCAAAAACTATTATTTAAAATGGTTATTTAATGGACATTCTCATCCTTGTAAAATCTATGCCATTTAAATAGTAGATGTCAATTATTACAATCCAAGCAGATTACTTATTCATCTGTAAAATATTTTGCCTGTACAGTGATATAAATAGATTAGCATTTCACCATCTTTCATAGACAGCTATTCAGATACTTAGAAGTTATTAAAGGGGTTACTATGATTATTGTTGGCATTGCAGTTATCATTTGTATCTTACTTAAAAGTTCTGATATGTCACATTCTATGAACATATTTTTTCTGAATTGCAATTATGGATTTACAAAAATATCCAGAGAGTTTCTGCTGCCTGAGCCAGCAATGTTGAATTCATTTGTTCATGAAGAAGTCTTATATATCCCACCAGTAAAGAATCAATAAGATGACAAGAATGTACTGGATCATATACAATGTGCTCATCACTATCTTGACCCCTGCTACCACAGTTTAGGAATCAATATATGCAACTTATAGCTGATCAGTGTTAGAAGTAACAATGTCTATTTACATATTCAAGAGATTATAATACAGATAAGACAACATTTAAAAGGGATATTTTCAAAGTTCAGCAACATTTTACTGAAAAAGAATATGAAGCAATAATAATCTCTATAATAATGAAAAAACTGAGAATTTATGCTTAAAACTTCAAATGACCAAATGTTGATGTCCTTATCACAAAAAAAAAAAAAAAGAATCATAAATATTCAAGCAAAATTCAAATTTTGAATGAATTTAACAATGATTTATTTAAAAAAAAATCATTTGGCATGAAATAAAAATGATAGAGATCAGCTGCAGATTTGTTTACAAATGTGGGAAATCTTTTTTTTTTTAATTTTATAAACATATTTTATATGATAAATTGTGTTAATGTGGCAAAAATCTATTATATCTTTTCCAGAAACTAGTATTACATGGGTAATGTAAATTTGGAAAAAAATTAAAAGTGAATGGAAAGAAAAATAAACTTTTTGCATTCATTTGAAGCATTTTCTTTTTCCAGTAAGAAAAATTGTAATACTCTGGCACAGTAACAAATATATAGTTTATTTTCTCGTGTAGCAATAAACATCACCAAATAATGCTGATAGCATATTAAAGTCATATCACTATTTAAAAATAATTCAAATGATACATATTCAATAAAATTAAGTCTTACAACTAGATTCCTTTTCTGTGGCCAACTCACTAATATTAAACTTTTAATACATAGAGCTAGATTGTTGTTCAGGCTATAACTACAAGCAATATCTGATCATTCATTAGATGAAAAAAATAAATTATTTAAAGTGAAAATATCAAATCTAAAAGAAAAAATATCAGTTGAGAAGGTTTAAAAATAGGAACAATGAGTTGATAGGACATATTTGTCAGGATGCTGATAAATCCATTGACATTATTTGAAGCAGACACAGCCAAACAAACAGAAAGAAAATGAAGTAGAAGAAAAATGATTGGGTGTTCAAGTCAACAAGCACAGATTCAGGAGACTGACACATTAATAAAAACATCATGTTAAAACTATTAAGTTGGAATGATTTTTAAAATTAAATTCCAATGCTTGTATTTTATATGTTTGAAGCAAAACTATTAGTTATTTGTAGCAAAAATATTTTTAAATCATTGAACCAAGAACACTATCAAAAAGTTTTGTTCCAGAGATACATGGCTTAGTAAATTAAAGTGCTGGGTAAAACATGTCTGGTTCATTAGAAGATGAGGGTTCAATTCCTAGGCAGAATAGTGTAGAAAAGTCATGTACTCTAGTTCAATGAAACAAATGGACAAGCAAAACAAAATTTAACAGACTGGAGAAAATTAACTGATATGACATATCCCCAAATATGGACAGTTGAATGAGATCAATCTACCTTCATAGATTGAATAAAGAATTCAATCCAAAATTTCAAGACAATTCAGTCAGTTAAGTGCATATGTGATACATGTTTGAACTCAATCTCTCCTGCTATTCAACCCATAGCTGAAGAGAGACGAGATAGATTAATACTTATCCTAAGGGTACTTGCACCTAAGTGAATACAATGAATTCAACTGGAATTCAAACTCAACCCTTCAATTTCTCATTCTATGCCAATATCCATTGCACCACAACACACATCAAGAAGATTACCAAGTACAAAATCTCCTGAAAATGATTAGAGGGTACAACAAATGAAACATTGTGTATAACAACTAAGATGAACATAGTAAGGTTTATAATAATGATAAATCCTTATATTCCAACATAATGATGAATCTGATTGTTTACTCAATACAGATGTTACTTCTATTACAGCATTCTCAACTACAAAATCTCAAATGTATTTATAGAAAAAAAATTTATAGATATTTGAATTTATTGACAAGAGTGTTATAAATGTAAGCAACAGAAAACATCTACATGTGGAACATCATGTCTCTACACAACTTCCTATTTTTTGTAGCCCTTATTAAAGTTTGTCTTTTTACCATCACTCTCAGTCCGTTCTGCCATCCATTTACATAAGATTGTTAGGTAGTTTACTCACTGCTCTCTTCTGTCTTGTTTTTAATATATCCTGTGAGTATCAATTTTCCAATCCTTTTTTTCCTAAGTATGTGTCTTAAATTTTTTTTGCTGATTCTAGTATAAGCCTCTTTTTCTTTCCATTATCTTTAAAACTTCCTTATTACTTCCATGTTCAGTCCATGGGATTCTCAGTATCCATATGTAGAGTTACATTTTTGCTGCTACAATTCTCTTCATCTGTGAAGAGATTACCCAGAAATCACTGCCATAAAGGAGGACTGGTATTACATAACAAATCAGCACTTCTTTTGTTTTTAATGAAATTTTCCTGTCCCTTAATATTTTACCTAGCTTTTGGATGGTATATTTCACTATTCCAGTGCTTTTTTTTTTTCAATGTCATATTATTTTTGCCCTCTGTTAAAATACATCCCAGATATTTAAAATTTTTTGTACTTGCTTGATTTTGACATCTTTAATTCATAGTTCACAATTCCAAATTGTTAACAATACATTCCATCTTTTTACAGTTGATGTTTAGTCTTATTCTTACTTCTCTAAGAGTTCCTATAGTTTCCTTTCTATGTCTGATATCAACACTGTGTCATCTGTATATCTTATGATGTTGAGATTCTGCTTGCCAATAATAAATCATGGTAGGATTTCTAGATTAACTATACGAATTAGTCTGGATAGAAGACATTCTTTTCTTAAATCTCTTTCTATTTTTATATATTTATCAAATTCATTTTCTATCTATATGCAGGTGGTATGCTCCAAGTTCAGGATTATTTTAATATTTTTCCCAAATAAGTCAAGCTTCCCTAGCAGTTAAAACAGTTTATGTTGTACTATATCAAACACTTTTATATAATCTATAAAAGGCATACACCATTCTGCATTTGTATTGCTCTTTTTGATATCATTCTGAGTATAAATATTGCATTTCTTGATCCAATGTCTTTAGGAAATTGAACTGTTTGTGTCCTATTTCTAGTCTAATTCAACTACGTACTTTATTCATAATAATTTGAATAAGTTTTGTTATGCGTTTTATTAGACTGATTGCCCAATTCTCATTCATTTGCAGCTGGCTTCGTAGGAAATGCTATGAAAATGCATCTATTAAGCTCTTCTGGTATGTCACCATTATTGTATATTTAATTTAGTATTTCCATAATCTTGTTAATGCCAAAATCAACAATAAGGATACCAGCATTTCTATTACAATCCACTCTAGTCCAGCTGCTTTGTTTCTATTGGCCATTTTCACATCAGACATTTCAGGTCATTCTATATTTCTGTGTATTGCAGAAGGTTTCCCTTTTTTGTTGTGGAACAGTTTTCCAATGCATTCATTCTATCATTGAAATAGTTTGTTCTTTTTTCTATTCTCAGTGTTCCCTCTTGATTTTATACATCCTGTCAATGAGCCCATGCTTGACCCATTATTTCTCTTGTTTCTTTAAGTATATCTATCTATATCTATGATGTTCAATCTTATCTCTGCACACTTTTCATTAAGTCATTCCTTTTTAACCTGCTTTCATTTTTTTTCTAGTTTCTTTGTATAATGTGCTATATTCTGTACCATCCTTTGGCATTGTTTGCTGTCTCTTTTTCATTATGTCAAGTATTTCATCTGACATCCACTCCTTTTTTCTTTGTCCAGTTTTCTTTGGAATGATTGAATTTCCATTCTCATTTAATTTATTGTATTGCTTTTAGTGCTGTTTGTACAATTTTTGCAATTCTGTTTATTTGGGAGTCTGTCATTTCGTAACTTGGGTGCTACTTTGGCTTTCTTTAATTTCTGTAGTTTTATTCTGACATTACATATCATTGGAAGGCAGTCACTCCAACTATTAGTATTAGGATGCAACACAAAACAAACTTGAGTATGATTGCATTTTAAATATTGGACTGTGACATCAAAGACATTTACGCTTGAGATAAAATGTTTCCTTGCTTTTCTATTTGCAAGCATACAAGTTCTTTTGAAATAACTATAAACTTTAAACAATTTTTACCATAAAAAGTGACATTCTACATGCTTGATGTACCTTTGAATAGAGTTTAGCAGTATACAGAAGGAATAAACACATTTTAACACCATTCATTAATACAGATTAAGTTTCCTTAGGGAATAAATTGATTTAAGATCACAGAAAAATAATTTTCTCTAATAGTTAACTGAATAAATATCCATAGAATATTTATAACATGATTAAAATAAAGAAAATAAAAAAGTAAATATTTGACTTGTTGCTTCTCAAGAAGTATTTAAAATAAACCAAGATATACTCTCACACAGAAAGCAAATAAAAAAAATAAAAACAAACATTTACTTTTATAATCTGACTTTTAAAACTGAATTAGCTACTATGAGTATGAACAGTATGTAGATATTTATCTAATGCAGGTGCATTTAGGTTTCAAAAATTCAAGAAGACTAGCATTATTTGACAGTTATTATGCTCAAAAGGAGTCCTTAGTACAACAATTGTCTAGCTCACTATAAGTATTCACTTCAGAATGTTCAATATACAGTAAATAAGTTTATAAATAGCAGAAAAAGAAAAAATAAGTAGATTTACTTTTTTCATATATACATTAGTTACATTTGTATAAAGATTGTAAACTTTCAAGTCAGTGCATGAACATTTAGATCTTTCCTAACTCATACTGTTATTATTTTATTCGTGTACTTGTAAACTCTATAGAAAAGCAGGAATATTTGACACTTATTTCACCAGGCCTATCAAATTTACACCCTGCAAATAATAGCTATTTGATCATTCCTATAAAGGATCAGCAGAACACACACCAAATAGAAGTTAAAATCTCTTACTGATGTCATTTATGTGTGAAATGAAAAAGGCCTGAAGGAAAGCTATCAGACAGAATGCAATTTCTGTGCGATTTCAAGTAGAAAATACATTGCACTGACATCAGATACTAATTAGTTATAATACTTTGTTGACCAAAACAAAAAGGGGGGGAAAAAGCCACTTATATCAAGACCTGATAGCTTAGAACTTACTAGTATCAGAAAAATTGTGATTAAAACAATTATTTATAGTTTTCAAGAAGAAAAACAATTTTTCAATTTCACCAAATCAGCTTCCTAAAAGCTTTTAAAATTTAATATCTTTTATTGTACATTCATATTAACTGATAATATATAATGCAATTTATATTACTTAATTTTGTTTAGAAAGAACACTGATTCTAAGTTACAAACATTTTTAATGCTACATCCCTTCAGGATTAAGGCAGTTATGGCTCTCCAAACTTCTTTTTCTTTATGTGAATTCCCATGACTTCTTGGTATCCTCTTGCCTATTCTCTGGTTTTCAATTCAAAGTAGATCTTCACTTAGACTGGCAGCTACTTAAGTATAGATCCCAATTTACCTTGCTGTAATCCATAGTTGGAGAGAAAAAGATGGATTTCCCAAGGGTATTAGTGAAAAAGTGAACAGAATTTGAATTCAGCATGCCAATTTCATTTTTGTTACTGACAACCATTACACTAACAACGCATCTTTTTTTCAAGCATAAAAGGTGTTTAAAAAAACATCTCATTGCTTTCATTTTCTTTGCTCTCCTCAAAATGAAATTTGGATTGTTGTTTTTTTTTTTTTTTTACAGCTTATCAATATTTTCAGGTTATTTAAAAGCATGAAATATTTTTACATTGTAAGAGTTTTTTTGTGATAATAATGATTTTTACCAATGCAATTTCTACTAATGACCCATAACTGAGAGAAAAGGAAGTGGATTCCCACTTTCCCAAAGGTATTTGCATATAAGTGAATATAATGAACTCAACTTAAATTAGAACTTGGCTCTCTGTTAAATAATTTGCCTAAGTTTAGTTGCTTCTCAATGAATATACTTTAGTAGTGTCTGGTGACCGTTGTGCTTTCAACATATATACATACATACTTAAAAGTTTAGAGAACAGCGATAACATTAATGTAAGGACTTATAACACTTTATTCATTAAAGAGTGCCTTAAAGATCAATTTAAGCAATCTAAATGTTAGTATCGGTTAGGATAATGAAACATGAATTGAGATACATAATTTGTTTATATCTCTATTTGAAATTATTTTAAGTAGAATTATTTTAAATAATATCCAGTTTTGCACAATATAGTTCTTAGCTAATGTTAGCACTAATCATCATTATTTCATATATACAACTTGAATATTTTTTCCACAGTCTTACAGTAAATTAAAATATGTTTACAACAAATATTTAGAAAAATTTACTTCATATTATTTCTAATTGAATAACAGTTGAATAAGTGTTTCTTAAGTGAATAAAAATCACTTCACACTTTGTACAACAAAGTACACACACTGCTTCTATTACAATAAAGCTTAATATTTATCAAATGTTATAGTCACTTATGAAATATGCAAAAATCACCACAAATTTGAAAATCCTAATTGAATCATAACTTTTGTTGAATGACAAAAGCTTACATAAAGCAAAAGGGGTAAGTTTTCAGTCCTTATTTTAGTACAGACTTTATTCAACCTATTTTTCTTTTTAGATATTTCTTTCTTACAATAAATAAGTAGGAATATTTCTAAAGTATGTAGATTGCAATAGTAGAGTAAATAAGCGATTTCTATACATAAAGTAAGTGTTGAAGCTGTATGGAAGCATGAAATCAATTTTGGGTGCATTCCTAACAAATGACAACATAAGTGTTTACAATAAAAGAAAAGGGCTGTCATGTCAGCATTTCTGGCAACACACTCATCAATAAAAATGAAGATAGAAAAGCTTTCAATGTAGATGATGCCAATACACCTTCCAAAGATTGAATGCTTCTCATATTATGGAAGAGAGGAATTTGTAGGATTAGGGTGCACATACTGAAATAGATAAACTGATTGACTGTATATGAGCTATCTTGTAAATAAATCAATCTACTTTCCATCAAATGTAGTATGAGTTGCTTAATAATATGTAAATGACTAAATGATATATTCAGGTAAGTAGTATTTAGGAGAGAAGAAAATCATTACTTTGTTCAGTATTAAATCAACTTGTAAAATAGAACTAAATTGATTTATTTGCTTTATTAATATCTAGTAAACTGAGCTGACTGCTAAAATAAATTTTTTACTTTTTTATATATAACAAAAGCTAGTACAAATAAGTTTGTATTCATTGAAATTATTCTAAAGCCTCCATAAAAGCAACTATTAATAGTATGAAAATAACACAAATATCAGTTTTTTTTTCTGTAAAGTAGGTTATTTTAATGAAAATTGAAATATAAATATTTTTTAAAAAAATAGCTACTTTTTATATAAATTGTGCGAATTTTCAAATCTGGGTTGTTAGATGCTAAGCATAAATCAAAGACTAAAAAAGCATCAGGTTTTAAATGAGATTTTCAATATCTATTCTGACATAATTGTCAGTGAGCCATTTACTAAATTCAAGTCAATGTGAATGACCCTATTTTATATTTTAAATTATTTCATTTTCTTTTAAGTTTAAAATTTAATAAAAAAAATACATATGAACTAAAATGTAAAAAAAAAGCATCATATATACTTCTAAGTACTCAAACTAGAAAATTTACTATATTAGCAAAAGTAAATGTGTCAGAATTAAAACAATTTTTGAGATCAGAAAATGTTATCAGCTATACATTTAATGTTGTGGTGTTTAATATATTCAAGAAATGAAAGACATTCTTTTCTTGAGAATTCAAGGGTTTTCAAACATTTTATTAAGTCTAATATCTTTAAGTAATGTTTAGTTTTTACGTTCAATGTATAAAAAAAATTTACAATAATTCTATTTAATGTTATGTAATTTTAAACAAATTTCAATTTTTTTAAAAATATTTCAGTGGAAAAATAGCTCAATATATTTCTAAAATGATAATTGATATATATATATAAAAGAATTAAATAATTTTAAACTTGGACTTGAGATAAAAAATAACTGAAAATATTAATTCTATTACCTTTGAAATAATAGTTAACAAGTGGCAAAAACAAACCAAATATATTATTTGTCTGGTACCTTTCTATATTTTAGTTTGAATCTTTTTAATGAATTGATTATAGCTCCTTATAGTTTTTTATCAAAGACAAGTTTGTTTTTTTTTTTAACTTTTAAAAAACCCCAAAAACATGAGTTGTCAGTAGCAGACGTTTTCATTTAGATTTAGTTATACTAACATTGTGGTGCAGTGGATATTGGCTTGTAATGAGAAATCTGAGAGTCAAGTTCAAATTACAGTCACATTCATTGCATTCACTTATGTGCAAATACCTATTGGAAAGGTATTAATTCACCACTTCTCCCTCTAGCTAAGGGTTAAATAACAGGATAGTTTGAGTTCTATAACCTTGGTTGGTAACCAATCTACCACACAAAGTAATGACAACTTACTGCAGGGAAAATCTTCTGCCTAATCAGTTATGTCTATTTTGAGACATGATCACCCAAGCATGTATCATGTAATGCACTTAACTGACTGACTTGTTTCCACTGTTCTACCATCCACCAATCTTTTTCCCCTGTCTTTTGTACTCAGTAACCTTATCAAAGATTACACAATAAATCCTGAACCTAAGTAATAAAATAACAATTTTTAGACAAAATTCGACTATTCATCAACAGAGTTTCCTTCTACAGTGATACACTGATTCCAATGCTTCTCTAACAATTGGATGCCTTTTTTGTAGAACGATTTGTCTTTGGCCTCAAAATACATCTGTTTCCAATATCACTTCTTCATTGGAGCCAAATATTTCCCTGGAGCATTCTTTTGTGGTCTGGCAAACAGCCAGTAGTTGCTTGGGGCCAGATCTGGAGAATAGGGTGGATGCAGAAGCAATTTGTAGTGCAATTCATGTAGTTTTGCCATTGTTGTGATCGACTTGTGACAGTGCACTTTCTTGGTGAAAGATCACTTTTTCTTCTTCATTTGTGGCCATTTTTTGGCAATTTCTTCCTTTAATGCTATATAATATTCACTATTGATTTTTCTTTCTTTCTCAAGGTAATTGAGGAACAAAATACCTTGTGCATTCCAAAATACAGAAACCAAAACCCTTGCCTGCTGATGTTTGGTTGCTTTGGACTGCTTTCACCTGCTTTTGTTCACTCAGCTGACTGCCAATTTACTGCAGAGTGAAATGGTGGATCTATGTTTCATTGTCACATATTTACACAAAAACTCCTTGTTTCACTGTAACAGTTGCAAACAATGCTCTGAATCGTCAACATGTTATTTTATCACCTGTGAGCAAACACGGCACCCACTTTGAACACAGTTTTATCATTGACAAATGTTCATGCAAAATGGTGAATACACGACCTTCTGATAATCTTAGCTCTTCTGCTATCTCATGCAACTTAAATTTACGATTGGCCAAAACGAGTTTGTGGATTTCTTTGGTGTTTTCCAGGACAACTGCCAATTTTGGGTAACCTGAGTGTTCTGCAACATTTGTGTCAGTACGACCTCATCTAAAGTCAGCATGCCACCTCTTAACTGTTGTTTCTGATGGAGCAGAGTCCGAATAACCCTTACCAAGCCATTACTTTGCTTGAACAGTATTTTTTCCCCATCAGAAAGCAATGCTTTATCAACACACAAAATTCAGATTTTTCTATTGTTTTGAAAATTTGCTTCACTTAACTGTAATTTGTAAACTAATAATCCGATTGGGCCAAAATTTTCTCACATGCTATTTGAAGGTTAGTACTTAAAAAATGTCATATGTGGGCACATTGAGGTGGTGGAATGGTTAGCAAGCTAGTTTCACATTACAATCGAATATTGAATTTGATCATCACTGGGCATCCCATACTTGTGCCACATCTAAGTTATGCATAGAAACGTCACCATAAAAATCATATTGACTTTTTTATTAGTGGCACCATTGACTTATTGAGTGATGTGTTAGCTGAACTTTTTCTTTTTATAGGGGTAAATTTTGTTTTCTACACTTTTCAGATATCCCATTCAGTTAATTCTACCTTTCTTTAGTTGTAAATAGTCTTAAATAATGTCTATAACCAAGTAGTTGAATTTGTGAGTGTTCTGTCTTAATTCCAGATGCATGTAATAAGTTAAGAAAATCAAAGACTGAAAAACTGATGAAAATAATAGAATATTAAGAAGCCAAAATTAACATTTATTCACATGTGGTATATTGTGTTAATCAAATTTGTTTCTATGCCATATATGTTTTGCATTCATTTATAAATAAAAATTTATGTTGCACTTTGTTTGCACAATAAAACCTGGCTTCCCCAAAACCAGTTATTATACATACTTTAATAAGGATAGATATTAGAAGCTGAAATCCATATAATACATTGTTCATATAAATGTATATATGTACGGAACATTTTACCAACATCATCTGTTTCATACTCATTTCATTATTAAAACATTAACTTACAGAATAAAATCTGACATAACTTTTGTAAAGTCACACATACTAGAAATACCATCTTTGTAGAATACTGTCAGACCTTTTTCTTTTCAGCCTCAAATACTTATGTATATATATATATATATATATATATATATATATTTTACATCACATGATCCCAGCAGCACTATTCCTCTAATTACATTAAAACGACATCAACTATGTTTGTTCTCTGGCAATCTATGTTCAAATTCAAATGTAGGCAGCAACACTTTATTCATGTGACACTTTCCTTTTGAGATGACTTCCTCTGGAGTCTATATTTCTTCAGCTTCAGTTCAATATTTAAAAATTCTGTTGCTGTTCTCTTATCATAAAACCTTGGTTCAACAATTTCTGTTGGCGTAGGTATGTCAAACCTGCCATACAATATTTCCTTAGGTACCTCTTTCAGAGACTTTCTAAGTCAGTGAATCTTTGTTTTAAATGATTATGGTATAGTTCATGTTCCCACCTTTGTTCCTATACCATGTATGGCATTTTGCCAATCTGTTTTTTATAACACCATCTTCCCAGAATTCCTTGATACATTTTAAGAAACACGTTATTTCCAGGTTTGAAGTATTTACTTATATTGTTATTTCTTGATGCTCTCACCTTACATTCTGGTAGTAATTTATTAAAAACTGACTTAATCTTCCTGGCAAACATCAGCTCTGCAAGCAACATTCCAGAAACAGTGTTCAAGTTTGGTGTCATTCTGAAAACTCAGAAATTGTTACAGCATCACATCTGGCTCTTTTCCCTCCAACTTTTTAGTGCTCTTTTAAACATATCAACAATCAGTTTTGGCTTGTTCATTTGATCTTGGATGATAAGGAGGCATTGTAAGGTGTTCTACTGATAATGATTTACAGAAAACTTTAAATTCATTAGCCATGAATTGTGGCCCGTTATCTGAAACAATAGAGTCAGGTACACCGAACCTTGTAAAAATCTTGTGTAAAAACTTTATCATTACCATGGTAGTAGGTCTTCTACATTTTAATATTTCTGGCCATTTAGCATAACTATCGACTACCACTACTATGCTACGTTTAACAGTCATGCAAATTCTATATGTATTCTGGACCATGAAATTTTATAAGTTGCGATTTTGCTGCCAGAGCATAACCTTTGCATGATTTTACTAAATTTTCAATATTTTGGTTCATTTTTGGCCACTACCTATGACATGGTATTAAGGATTTCATCCTAGAAATTTCTGGATGTCTTATGTGAAATTCTTTTAGCATAGGTTTTTGCAATTTTGGTATCGCAATTCTTTCTGCATACATAAGTATATTATTGCATAATGAAAATGCATTATTTCCAGTAATATTCACTTTCTTATTTTTTCTTTAAATCTAATTTGCTTCTTCATTTTTACTATAAAGTCATCTTTTCCTGACTTAATTTTTATTTCCTCTAAAGTTATGGGCAGGTCTTTTACTGTATTGTATATGTTATTGATTTTGTTTACAGCCCTTATTACCACAATTGCAGTATCTTCAAGAGGTTCTGCGAACCACTTGAGAATACTGCAATTTGAGATATTTGCACTTGAGGATACTGCAATACTTGAGGTACTAGTCTAGATAGTCTGCCCACATGACTCAATTTTTTGGATGGTAAAAAATCGATTTTATAATTATAGTTTAATAGGATAGTTCCCCAGCACAGTATCCTATTCCCTGTATGTGTGTGAACATTTTTGTTTATCCATGTATGGATAATAATAGACAATGGTCTGTCCGTAGTATAAATTCTCTACCATGCATGAATTTATAAAACTTTTTCATAGCAAATATGATGGCCAATGCTTCCTTTTCTATCCTTTTTTCAGCTGCTATTAAGGATCTTGAAGCATGAGCTATTGGTTTAGTTTTTCCATCCTCATATTTGTGTAGTATTACTGCTCCAATACCAGAATCACTTGCATCTGATGCAACCACAATCTTTAATTTAGGGTCAAAATGAGCTAGTGACAAGTCTGATGCTAAGACTTTCTTTATCCTTTTGAAACCACTTTGACATTTATCAATCTAATATCTTTAGCAGGTTATTCAAGGGTGTCCTTAATTCATACACATTTGGTATATATACATGATAATAATTAGCAAACCCTAAAAATGCTTGTGACATTGTTACATTTGTTGAGGTGGGCATATTTATTTTATTGTGCTCAGCCTTGAAGAATCTGGTTATCTACCATTTGTATCAATAATTTGTCCTAGATATTTAATTCTGGGAATAAACAATTTGTTTTCCTTCACTGATCTTAAAACCATGATCTTTAATTCTAATACTTATTTTACATCTTCCATATGTTGATTTTGGGTCTCACTTTTAATAAGTACATCATTTAAATATGCTTGTACACAATTCAAACCAGCAAGCATCTTATCCAAAAACTGTTGAAATACACTCGGTGCTACTTTTATACCAAAAGGAAGCCAGTTAAATTTGTACAGTCATCTATATGTGTTAACAGTTAAGTTTTGAGCACACTTCATCTACTAGTACTTGTAAATAAGAGTCAGATAGGTCCAATTTAGAAAATTTACCCCCATTTAATTTGAAAAAAATTTCCTCTGGGCTTGGTAATGGGTAGTTATATTGTTTCAAACTTTCATTTAGCTCAGTTGAAAAATCAGCACATATACAGATTTTATTTCTTTTTTTTTTTTTAATGTAAACTGTTGGTGATGCCCATTCAGAATAGTCTATTTTTTATATCACACCTGATTTTTCTAGTCTCTCTAATTCCTTATTAATTGGTTCAAAAGCAGCTAAAAGTTACACTCCTTTCTAGCTTAAATATTAGTGTTATATTCTTTTTTACTTTAAATTTACCTTTTTTTGTGTGCATGTCCCTAAACCTTCTAAACTCTTTTTTAAGTAATTCTTTAATTTTTCAGTTGTTGTATTAGCATTGGAGGTAACAATACTTGTTTTGTTGCAGAAAGAGTTAATTAGGAGGTCCCAAAGATCAAATAATGCAATTTAATCTGTTCCAAATAAATTAGCTGCATTCTTTAATACAAACACCAACACTTTTCTAGTTTTGCCAACAAAAGCAATGTTACAGGTGAATTTCACCAATAAAGTTCAATTTCTTTCCTGAAACTCCATGAGCACCTTTTTTTCAAAAGTTAATAAAACAGTCTATTTCTCCATGTCTGTTCATTTGTAATGCTGATATCAGATCCTATATCTAGTTGTAATTTTATTTATACATTATTAATTTCCACAAAAACAATTTTTCTCTTTTTAATGTTTCTAACTCAGTTAAAGACATGTTTGAAGTCTTAATTTTTTTCTTTATGCTTTTTGACTTTACGCCATGTATTTACTATGTTCATGTTTATTTTTCTTTCATTTTTTGTATTTGCAATAAGTACTTTCATGTCCTACCCTCCCACATTCATAAGATTTTTTGTTCTTAAAAATAAGATTACTTTTGAAATGCTTACCTCCACAATTGTGGCAAGTATTAGGTATTGAGGGGAGATATCATTTTTTAATGTTCTGTTAGGAGTTTAATACATCTTTAGTATTTTTTCTTAGATGGTCGAACACTATGTGCTTGTGAAATGTCTCTTTTCTCAATCCTTGTGGAATTGAGTTTTATATTTACAATACATTGACAATCTTCTATTTACTAGAGAGTTAATTTAGGATCCACTTTGATTTAGCAAATATCCTGGATCTTATTTCTGCATCCTTATTAGTTAAACCTTGTACAAATATTAGGCATTTAAATAAATTTGGAGTTAATTCATTTAACTTGAACTTCTTAATTCACAACTCTTGTATAAGTGACAAAATCTTCATCACACTTTACTAAGTTAAGACATTGCCAATGTGTAGGTAATAATGAGCTAACACCAAAAATTTTCAATAGTATTCCTACATTTTTATCAAAATTTATTTCACCTGGTTTTTTAGCAAAATAAAATTTAAATACTTTTCATGTTCAGCAGAGGACAATTTTCTTAATAATAAACAAACTTTCTTTTCATCATTCCAATGCAAACAATCCTTTTTTAAGATCTCTTCATATCTTCTATAATAAGCTGAAAAGTTATTCTTTTTTCTGGATTATATAAAAATTTAATAATTGAATTAATAACAGCATCTGGAGTAAATAAATCTCATGATTTTTTTGAGTAGTTTTATTAAATAATTCCAAAAAGATTTGTTGTTGTAATTGCTGTTCATGTTGTCATTTTTGTTGCTGCAATTGTTGTTCTTATTGTTGCTTTTGTAGCGCCAACATTTGAATCATGATAGATTTTAGTTCTACCATTTTACTGAACTCTGCTAAATATTTCAAAGATTAATTTTTGAATAACTTTGCCTTGTTATTTCTCTGTAGTCCTGCAAATATGATGTCTCTTTGGTAAAGTGTTAAATATTAAATGAATATCCTATTACGTGTAGGATACATATTTTGTTCAAATGAATACTTGTCAGCATTTTTGTAAAGTCACAAATAGTAGAAATAATGTCTGAACAATACTATCAGACCTTTTTTTCAACTTCAAATGCTTAAGTTCCGATATATATGTATTATTTTTACATCATCACATGATCCCAACAGCACAATTCCTCTTATTACATCAAAACAACAATGACTTTGTTCTGACGATCCATGTTCAAACTCAAATGTAAGCAGTGACACTTTATTCATACATGTCAATATCAAATAATATATTTTAAAAATTCTGTCATTTTATTTCATGACAACAAATACTTTTTCACTAAGCCCAGTATTCGTGGTAATTCTACATTGATTTTGTTTTTGAGAATGCTATATCATCACAAAAAAATACATCTGTTGCTAAGAAGCTATATAAGAATGATTTTAATAACTCAGATAAAAAAAAAACAAATTAAGATACAAAATAAAAGAAAGAAAATATATTTGGTGAGATTCAGTTTATTTCATTTTCAATCAATATCAATAATTACTTCATTTTTCAAGTGAATATAAATTTATAAACATCTTTTTAATTTTACATGGAGGAAAATTAAATTTGTTAACATGCAACTTATACAAATCTATGTATTTTATTGTTGAATACAAGAGTAATTTCATAATCTCAAAAAATGCTAGTTTTATAAATGCTCTAAATGATTAAAACTTTTGATTTTAGCTTATGCAGAGTAAGTGCTGGAAGAAGGTAAAGTTTGAAAAAAAAAAAAGTCTAAAATTACTGATAAATTTTATTAATTGTAAAAAATTAATAATTTTTATTAGTATTTGAAAAAAAATATGAAACTTGTACATCATTTTCTTTTGAAAACTACATGAAACTTAATACTCTTCCAAATTTATTAAATAGATTTATTGGTAAATTGTTGAAATCATTTGGCTGTCATGATTTTAATTTTAAATAATGGCAAATCTTAAATGAAAATAGTGAAATCACACAAAATTTAACAATGAAAAATACAAAGAAATTATTAGTTGTGGACACCATTTAAAATAAAAATTTTAATTTTTACTATTGTCATTGACAAAAGCACATTGCAAAATAATTATAATCTGATTAGTTAGTAAAAGTTAAAGATCAAAAAACTGACAACTTTGACTGAAATCACCTGTTGGCATAACAGGAGATGAATACAATAAATTGTTTCCATTTTTAATATTTTACCCAAGTGTGATGTACAACAATTTGTAAATAAAAATACTTACGTTTAATCGAAAGTTTGTATTTATAAATGTGATTTACTATTTTATATTTTTCATTAGACAAATATTTTGAATTATCTAGTATTTTACCTCAAGCAATATAAATTTGTATTTAAGTATATTTTTCAAAATAATTATCTATTAATTACATTATATATTCACTCATTATGATGATAAATATCTAAACAATAATCAGGGTCTGACTGTATGTTTGACCTTCCTTGGGATGCAGCCCTACACACATACACAGTGTGTGTATTGTGTCTGAATTGATCATTTACTATATCAACCCCTACTATCAGGGCTTAAGCAAGGGGGTAACTTTGGTAAAAAGGACAATAATGATAGTAGGTTGACTAATATTCTAACCTATCTTCCTGGTATTGTTAGTGTAGGCAAATATCTTATCAGATTAAAAAAAATATATATAGCAAACATTCACAGACTGAATTTCTAAATGAAAAGGTAATAATTAAAAGAACTTTACCAAAGTTAGAAAGGACTTTCTAAATATTTCAAAATGTCATTTCATAGAAACATTTTTCAACAAGAATATACTGCCAAAATACAAGTCTAAAAAAATCTGAAATTTACAGAAATATTCAGTATAATATTTATACATTTATTAATTTGTATGCATGTATTCATGTACAATTTAATATTATTTTCAGAAAAAAGTTTATTAATGCTGAATAAAGAAAAACATTTGAAAATTTTCTTTTATCACATCCAAACTAAGATTCCTTACTTAAAAAGGAAAAAAGACAAAGAAAACATTTCTACAGAAAGAGTGTGTAAAGGTAGGGATAATAAAAAGAAAATATTTTTATAGGATTTAGAAAATAAATCATACCATAGAAATCGGCAAACCCATATGAACTCAACATCCATGGTACATAAGATCCCCAAAATTGTAAAGCTTGCAACAGCTAAATTTAAATTCTCTTTTTGAAATAAATTATGGGGCAAGATTTAAAATGTCTTTTTGCGTGTATGTGCACATACACATGTAAATATTTTTGTTCATCCACAGTGACTATTATGAAAGAATCACAGAACCAAAATAATGCATTTCACAACTGTCAATTTTTGTTTGAGCAAACAATTTTTTTTTCTATAAAAGTGACAAAACACAAAATTACAATTTCATTTTTACAAATCAGAGTAAAGAAATAAACACAAAATATAAAAAGGTGACTTACCTTAGATTAATGACATAGTAAAGATAGGCACACATGTGTGTTAAAATTACTTGTAGATTAACCAGTGTAGCAGACTCACCATCAAAGTTCCTTCAGACTCAAAACATAAGATTAAATTTTAGACCAATAGGTGGCCATTTAACTTTAGTATAAACAAATAAACAGACATCACAAATGCCTCGATTGTAAAGACAAGACTAGTCAATAGGAACAAAAACATACAGGTGAGAAAGTATACTTCTCGGATATTAAGTAACACACCTGTTTTCTTTCTCTTGTAGACTGTACAAAACAGTGCTTGTGTCATCAGCAGCCAGTCAGACAGAGAGATCATAGCATGCAAATCAGAGAGAGTGGGTACCTAACATTGGTTGCTGCTTTTCTTGATGATGGTGGAAGTGGCGCAGCTGTTATTGCCACTGATGATGATGATTATTAAAGGGACAAGGTGGAAAAGGAAAAAGGAAGCAATGCTTCTATTAAATGTACAGTCAGCACAACATTAACAGCTGCTAATCTTTGTTGTTGCCCAACCAGTAATAGTGGTGGTGGTAGTAATGTCAGTGTCAGTAATAGGGTAGGATAACGTCAGTGTGACACTTAAGTTTTGGTCTTTTTTTTTTTAAACTTCACTCATAAATTACATTATACATATTACTTTTTTTCAGCAGATCAGTAAAATGGGATATAAAATAAAAATAAAAACTTATTAGCAAATAAGTATTGTTTTTTAAATCATTTTCTCAAGGTAAAAAAATGCAACCAAAAAATTAATTTTTATAACATTGTGGAGAGAAATAAATCAAGTGAAAATTTTAAATTGAATACATTTTTAATTTTTTTTTTTTTAACATTTTTTCAAAACTTGTGAGACTTTTGTTAATATTATCTTATAAAATGTTCATAAGAATAGGAATTTTGTTGAATTAGATTCTTAAAAAAAATTTATTACTCAGCTGAAACAGAGACTGATGAAAAAAATGCCTCCTTAAGTTTAACAACAGTATTGACTGCATATATGATAATCTAAGAATTTCTGGTGGTTCAAGCAAAAATCACTGACAACTGTTAAAGGTATAACCACAATAAATTACAGTTCTGCATGTTACTTTGAAATCCACTTACAATAATGTTGATTACAAAAAAAATTTACAATATATATCAATAAAGAGGAATATTACCAACATTATGTTGACTAAATTATTTTTCCAATATTAGATTCCAAAGTAAATCATTTGCATAGAATGTTCAGTTTTGGACTTAGAATCCGTTTTGCATTCTACATGCCAGAAGAAATTGAGGATATACAAGTGGAAAGAAAGAAAAAGAAAACATTTCACCAATTCACACTTACCACAGTAGTAGTGGCAACAAAAGCTCCAGCATGGCTACAGAACAGGCACCACCAAGAGAACACACAAAAATCACCTTGTTATAGTGTTATTAGTTAACACCTCTGATTGGTCCTCAAGCCAATTACAGGCAACAAGTAGACAAAGAGAGTAAAAAGTAGAGATAAGGTTAGGGTATAAAGAGACAAAATCAATAAGCTGACCCAAGTCACTCTAGCTCCTTTTCTACTACCGGTGTGAACATATTCACACCAATGCCCTACCACCCACTCAACGACCATCATGATTACGAGACAGTAGGCAAGGCAGGAGGTGATTCCATCTAAACCCATTGCTTATAGCAACCACAACAGTGTTCACAATTCCAACTAAACAGATCTTTGTAGACAACATATACAAAGACAAATTGAAGAAAAGCAATAAATTTCAATTATTTTCTCATCATTTTACTTTGCTACTTCAGTCTTAAATGATGGTTTCATATCAGTCTATTGCAAAAATAAAATGTAATTGCTTTAATAGTACATCTTAAGGTATCTCATGAAACAAGTAGTGCAAACATATACTCAATTATCTATATATCTTCAGTGCAAGAATTTATTTTCATACACTGTCAAGATAAAGAAAAGTGAAAAGGTTTCTCCAAATTAAATAGACAAAGTGAGAAATACAAGGCCTACTTCTTTCTTTTTTCTTAGATATATACATTCATTAATTAAAAACTCAACAAATTACACACACTTGTAATTTGCATCTACAACTAGGACCCAGATGTTGCCATACTGATTATAATGTTTACTATTGTTAGGAAATGAATGTTGGTTTATAATACATGAAAATAATCATATATACATAAAGAACATACTTTAATCATAAAAACAAAAAATTATTTTTTATTCATATTACTTTAATCTACAAAGGATAGGAAGTTGTGGGGAACTATGATCGCCCACATCATGAAGGAACATGGTTTATAGAAGATTACTTTAATGAATATCTTTAGTGGTTAATTGAATTTGACATTTATATATAAGGCGGTTATGAAAAATTATTGGATTAATCAAAATACCCTGAAAAAAGTAAACAAATTATCAATTTTGGAAAGTGGACAAGGCCATGAACTTTTCAGTAGTTCTCTCATATCAAGTCACTAACTTCTCATATAAAGTAATTTTGGATTGTAGAAACATTGGAAACAGTTAATTTATTTTCACATGGATAATTTTTAAAAACTGCAAAAACACACACACAAACACACAGGATCTTTATTGTGACCCATAGTCTGCTACCATTTTTTTTTAACATATAAAATGAAAATTTCTACAAAAATCTAAAAAATACTTTACATAAGGTTAACAATGATAAAATCCATTTTTACCAAGGAAATACTAGGTATTCATGCTAAATTAAGAGATGGATTTTTGTTTTTTAATCCCAATTCAGTTTTATATGTGCACATATATTCTTAGCTAGCTTTTTAAGTTAGATATTTTAGAAACAATTTTAGCAACAAATCAACAGCTTTAACATTTTCATTTATAATATACTGTAATCTATCTTTAAAAATAAGATTCATATTATAAGTCTGTCATGCACTCACATGCTGAATAAAGTACTTTATAAATGTGTTGAAATCAACAAATTGAAAAACTTAAAAAACTAATTGGTTAAAACTAAGAATGAATTCCTAGAAAACAAAGAAACTTGATCAGTTTATGTTGTACAGATTAATTAGTGCATCAACAAAAGCTACTTGTGAAAGCACACATCATCAATATATAAAGGTAAACAGAAAAGGTGGGTGTATGTACTGAAAATAAAAAACTTCAATTTCTAAATGCCAAATTTTTTGTGAAAAGAATAGAAAAAATTAAGCAATTTTTCATTGCAATCAGACACATGTAGGGACATCAATGAGTCTGAAGTCTAATGATGCAAAATGCCTTTAATTTATACAAACGTTTATCATAAAAAAATATTATTAAACAGAAAGAATTTCCGATTAAGATTGAACTACATTCATTGATCAACTCTCATATACGAGAGGGAATATTTAGCTCAAGCAATAAAACAAATACATGCAGAATCAAGCATCAGTTTATAGGTTATTGGAAAAGTGATAAAATTTAAAGAAATTTTATTCTTTATGATAATTTTAGAAAATATTCAAACAAAAAATGTCATGGCATTAGTACTACAAGAAGAATGAAGTGTTTGTATATGAACATTTTTCTTCATGATCTGCTAATTTTTCTTGTGCTTTTTAGAAATCATTTCATCAGACCAGATGATCAATCAATACAAAATCTACATAAGTTCCTTTTTCTGAAGTTTATATATTTCTAACAATTTTGATAAACAAAAACAAATCCATATCATGTAATATGTGAATGAGAAAGTAGTTCCCATCAGAAATTGGCCTTCATCAGTGCTTTCTCCCCCCGCCGTCCCTCAAATTACCTAAAGCCTGTATTTCTAGTAATTACAAATTAAAAAAATGATTGATTTTACACTATTTGGAAGTCTATTTTTCTTTGTAAGCACATAAGACAGGAGTACTTGGTAACATTTATTTAATATACCAATGAACAATATATACAAATTCAGTAATCATTTTCACAATAATTCTGCAAGCAACAATTGCAAAATCATAAAATATATAGGGCTTTAGAGTTGATCAGTGGACTGGTAACAGAAAAAATTGTAGTAAATGAAACACTTAATCATTAATTTACCACAAGGGAAAACAGATCAGCATCAAAGTATATTTCATGAATCAGTTGTAAAATAAACATTATATAAATACTTATAATCAGAAACAGTTTTATAAAAAAGAAATGAAAAAAAAAAGTATCAGTTTGGTTAATGATAGTTCATTTTGTCCATAATCTATTTTCGTTACCTCCAGGCAAATAGCAATGATTATTCCATTTAAGTATTTCATTTATTCTTTAATGAATTGATAGATTATTAGTTTGTTCCAATATCTATTTTTCTATTACAACTAATACCGAGATACTGGTCTGAAAATAACTGATCAGCCATTTCAATATATTTTTACTGTCATATTATGGTTTGTATATCATCATAGATAAAGAGCTTCAGGTTTATAATTCCAGAGAAATATAATATTGATCCTATTTTTTTTTTTTTTTTGTAAATACTGAAGGTTTCATAATTTTTCTTTAACATTGTTTGAAACTCAAAATTCTTTTGTATATGTTCTAATGATAATATGAAAATTTTAAAAGATTGAACAAAACTGCTTTTTTGATTGTTTTTATGAACTGTAACACAACACAATGTCAAATTTTATTTTGAAAGAGAATGTTTTTAGAATAAAACAAATGAAACAAATTTGTATTAACTGATGTTAGTAAAATGTTTAGGATATATTTATATGATAAATATACTGTGACCTTTTGTGTACAAATTTGTTATTACACATTTGTACCATTAATTATTTAGTAGTATCAGATTTTATTATGCAACTCAAAGAATTGTTCATCATATTATAAAATGAGTAAAATTGGATGAAATCTGACTATGTGAAATATAAAAGACAATTTGGAAAACATTTTGATTTAAAATATTACTAGCAAAATATGTTGAATTAAAATCACTTCCCAAAAATATATATAAAATAAGCATTCGAAAGTTTATGAACATAAAATGTTTATAAGCAAAAGAACTGAGAAAGGCTGGTTTACTATATATTTAGGCTATATATGGAACTCCCTAAAGGAGTAATGGTGTTGTGAATAAAAAGTAACTCTTCTCTTCACAAATTTTGCAATCCAGTATGAAATTTAATTTTGACCAATAGGAGAAAGGATTGGCACCTGCATGAAAAAAAAAAATTTCACAATCCAGTGTTATTTTTTAACCAGTGAAAAGTAGCAATTTAAAAAACTGAGAAGTTAACAAGCCTGTGTGAAAAAAGACCTTTGATTATATATATATACTTACTTTTGGACTTACTTTTGAACTTTAGGAGGGAATTTATAAACAAGTGCCGCCATAGGGCGGATTTTAAAATTTAACTTCTAATTTTTAATTTTTAAATTCTAAATTTTTCTATAATTTTTTTAATATTTTTAAAAAAATTTTTAATTTTAATTTTTTTTTTTTTAATGTATATGTGTATGTTTGTGTGTGGATGTGCATATTTGTATATATATGTATATATGTATTTATGTATGTGGGCTATATGTAATTTTGAAAAAAAATTTTTTAGCTATTTAAATGCTCCTTTTCATAATATTCATTAATATGTATGTGTGTGAGTGCATATGGAATATGTATATATATATATATATATATATGTGTGTGTGTGTGTGTGTGTGTGCATGTGTGTGTATATGTGTGCATGTATGTGTACACATGTATATTATGTGTATTGAATTTTTTGTATATAGGTGTGTACACACATATATATATATGTGTGTATGCGCATGTATATGTATATAAGTGTGTAATAAATTGAATGTATGTGTGTGTATGTGTATGTATATATGTATTCTTATTCGTAGAATTGTGTGTGTATATATGTATGTATGTGTGTACTTCTATAGGTATGTATATAATAATTGTAATTAATTGTTTTTTGTTTTTTTTTTACCTAGTGTTGTCTTTATTTAGTTTAATTTCAAATGACCTAATTTTTTTTAAAATAATTTTATTTTAAATCCTATATCTTTTTATTCCCTTTTAATAATTATGCCTTTTTAAGTAAAGGCCTTTTTCTAATACTTCAACGTTTTGGGGAAATTAGGTTTTTGAATTTGTCCAGCGTCTGTAATATTTAAAAAAATTTTTTTTCTTTAGTTTCTTTCTTTTTCCCTCCCTTCCTTCTTTTATCTCTCTTACCAACTTTTTCCGTGTTGCTTAAACTTATGTCGATTTAACACGGCTGTCTGTAAATTTTAGTTACATTCTCCCTTTTTTTTGCGAACCCAGACTATGTCAATTTTTTTTCTTTTCTTATTTATTTGATTTTATTCTATCTTTTTCTTTTTCTTTCCCTTTATTTTTCTTTTTATTTTATTTTATTTTATTTATTTTTTAATTTCTTTGCAATCTATTTAAAAAGGAAAAGTAGACTAATTTTTCTCCAGTTTCTGAAAGGTTTTTTCTGTTGCTGAGGTGATGTGTCGTCCCCCGTGGGGATCTTCATATCGAAATGGCCATTCAACATCTCTGAATTAATCCTTTTTTAATATATATATATATATATATATATATATATAGAGAGAGAGAGAGAGAGAGAGAGAGAAAGAGGAATCAGTCAAATGAGAGCAGAGATCAGATAAGACACCTGCAACAATGTAAAGGAGAAATTTAAAACATTCCTTCTCTTTCTCCTGTGCTATTTTCCTTTATCCTCACCAAAGTAAGACACTTCAACTGACTCCTAAAAATTAACTTAGATAAATACAATTTTCCTTTTATATTTATCTTTATTTTCACTTTCTCCTGGGCCACAAAAAGAAAGGAACACAGACTTTATTACTACCTTGTTAATCCTTCTCTGCATAAACACATTTTCCTACAACTGGATTCATTTAACTACATATTACACTTTCTCTTTGAACATTTACACAGTTAATAATTTCCTTCAAATTGATGTTATTCTGTTCTGTAAATAAATTTCCACTTTAACATACAAATGAAACACTTATATTCTTTCAACATTCTGATCTGGAGTAAATTGTGTGGAATTTGGTTATGTTTGGCACAGGAGCAATTTAATAAGCATGACCGAGCTCCTATAAAATGGTGACCTCGTAAGATCATATTGAGGTGTTATACTGACAGTTACTATCCAGGGTTGATACTATATCTATAAATTAGCTATTTCCAACATTGAGAAAAAAAAAAATTACAGTATATATATATATATATATATATATATATATATATAAACATGTTCAATTAAAAATACAGTTATCCATGCAATATTATTGATTTATCATTATGCACACTCATAGAATGTCATACCTTTTGATGTTATGAATTGGTAATGAATATGTATACATCTTGGTTCCCTCCTCACTGGAATGTGATTGGCTGGTGTCAGCCATAAATATAGACTAAGGCGAGAGATTTTCCACCAGAGGTCTATTGGTCTACCACTAGAAATCTATGACTATCTGTCTACGATTATTGACTACGCCTACATCTCAGCATATTGCATACTATGACTACCATCATTATGGCTACTTACTAGATTGTTCTACCTGGTTACATCTGCCTAAACCACTTCACTACCTCGAATGATATATATATCCCTTTCCGGGATGAGTGATTATCATTTGTAATAACTTACACACAATGTAAATAATAACTTCTTATTCCAGAAATTTAGACACAAATTATTGAACCACCACATATAAAAATTGTAAATAAAATTAAGTCAATTCATAGCCAAATATATATCAATGCATACTTTAACTCTTTTCCACCATGTTGCATACTGAAATATCAAAACACTACAAAATAAAAATTAAAACAAAATGATTCAAGGGCATGATTCCGCCTTGCTTATATAAATGTAGATTAAAAATATAAAACTCTAAAGGTTATTGTTGTTGTGCTAATTTTCTCCTTAAAGAAATACAGCCAAAAGAGAAAAATTAAGTTTAATTCAAAAAATTCAGGTTTTAAATCATACTTCTAAGAGAGAAGAATATCAATGAAACATGTGGTCTCAAGTGATTCTGGTTCCAATATGAGTAAATGTGTCTTTGAGATAACAAGCCTATTCATAGCACTAAAGTCAGTACAGACAGTTAGTCTCTAACAAAGCATCAGTTGGTAAAATTAACCTACACTGAATTCTATATCAACTATCAAACAGGAAAAAATTCCACTGGACATAGATACATCAGAGAGAAGGAAAAAATAGAATCATGACAACTTGTTAGCATTTTACAATAAATGCCCTTAAATCAAGTATAATACCTAAAAATAAGACTTCTCATGAAGAAGCATCAAACTGGATCCTATATATCTAACACTATTTATATAAAATAATAAAAAAAATCTATTGAGAAAGTTTGTGCAATAGCCTACATTTACTTACCAGACAGAAAACTGAAGATTAATATCTGACCAAATTTTATATTTTGGGGAATTGTACAAAAACCCTGCAAAATTCATTCAATTTTCAAACTAAATTATTACAAAATAAAAAAAGGTATTTTTAACAATTTCATTGTTTCACTCATAACACCTAACAACATCAATAATTGAACACATAACCATATCCTCTCCATCTTACACACACAAAATCTGTCTTGTATGTTTAATGCATTTAAAAATTTAACCATGTCAGAATCATTTTCCATTTTTATTACTTCCTGAATACAATTTATTTCATGTACAGATAGTATTTTTTAAGTGTTAACAAAATTATGTAAATTATTCAAGGCATATATAAGAGTGAAGTTTCAAAAATGTCTACAAAATCTAAAATAACAGCAAAAAAAGAAAAAAAACTAATCTACTGATAGCTCAGTATGTAATGAGACAATCAACCAAAACTGCTCTAGTCATGAAACTGAAAATAAAATCAATTACATCCAAACAAAATGAGTGATACTATGAAAGATATTCATATCTTAAAACACATCAATGCAAGAAATGACTACAGAAAAGTGAAATTTAATCACCAAATGAATAAGAAATCAAGTGATGAATCATCCTCAGTTGGTATGTTCAGTCTTCAAGAACAAAAGAAAGGTTGAAAAGTAATGCATATTCCTAACATTTACTTAGGTCAATCATGAAATTTAATTTTTTCAAAATTTGGCTTTCAAACCTATGTGCACTTTTGTGCACATAGGTTTGAAATATAAGTGTGTTGAATATCAGAAAGAAAATCGCAAAATAAACACAAAACAACACATCTTAGAGAACAAATGAGTGACATACCAGAAGCCAATAAAAAGGCAAATAGCAATGGACACATGTTGCAAACATTTTAGAAAACCAAGTGGCATCATGAAATCAAAATGACTAAAGTGGCTTATTTGCAAGTGTATAAAAACAAAAAAGTAAAAAAAAAAAAAAAAAAGACAAATATTAAATCTATGTTAATTTCTCTCTCCAAAAGGCCAATACCTGTCTGAAAGTAAAAAAGTTATCTCATTCAACACAACCAACCAGTAAGACATTTAATTTGTTTTGTTTATTAAAAGAGAAATACATATACTATCATGTTTATAGTGATTATAAACATGTGAAAGAATATTAGGATTAATGATTTACATTACATATCTTTAAAAACCATAATATTGAAAAAATTATGCTATATTTATCTTTCCTGTTTCCAAATTCTTACTTTAATCTCATGATTAGATATCATCTTGAAGAAAGCATTTTAAGAAAAATATTTGAAATTACAAAGATTTATTAGGAAATAATATCAAGACATCTCAATAAATCTTGAGTTATTGTGTATATCAGAATGTCATTTACTTTAGTCTCATGCTTCATCTGTTCTAAATAAAAACCTATTAGCATCACTCTAGATTTGTTATTCCTCTTTCAATCTAAGTGCAAAAACTCAAAATTGGCTGCCAAGCAAAGAAAAGAAGGAATAGTGAGTATCTCACGGTTTATATTCCTAATTTTTAATAATAGATAGTTATGATAATGGTAATTTTACTTCTGCAAAAAAAAAATCAACCAAAGCCTGTATAAATGATAATTATATATACCAGTCAGTCAGTTAATTTCCATATGTGATGCACACTGGGGTAATCATGTCTCTTTTGATCTATGATTAGAAAATTTTCCCCGAAGTAGGTTGCCATTACTTTCTGCAGTAGACCAGTTGCCAACCAAGGCTATAAAACTCAATCTTTCTATTTAACCCATAGCTGCAAGAGTATTTGTAAGTGAATGAAACGTGGCATGGCAGAGTAAGAGATAACAGCTTAGATTGAGGAATTGGAGAGTAGAGTTTGAATTCCAATCAAATACATACATTTACTTACATGCTAAGACCCTTAGGAAAGGTATGAATCCATCTCTTCTCCACTCAGCTATGGGTAAGTAGCAGGACACACTGAGTTCTATAGCCTTGGGTGGTAACTGGCCTAGGAGAAGGAAAACTGAATTCAAACCACCCTAGAGAAGATTTGGGCCCCGTCAGGCTGTTGTGCAAAAAAAAAAAAAAACACCACCAGTCCTACTGTGGAAATGATTCACAGGATGTCTGGATTTGGAATGAAACAAATTCAACTGAAATTTGAACTCAGCTCTCCGATTTCTCATTCCGAGCCAATATCCAATACACCACAATGCATATGTAATCATACATGTAACCCTTAAAAATACAGGTTTCACTTAGCTCATTACCAAAACTTAATTTACATTTGAATTATTACAAGAATAATAGAAATTAAATCTAACATTTTGATACTTTTTATATTCAGTTTATATTTTACATTATTCTTAAATTATTACCCTCTCCAAATTTGTAAAGAGTGAAATTTTCAATGATAATTCTAGAAAATGTAAATAGTTATTTTTCTTTTAGCTTATTGTAAAAGAACTGAAAATAAATAGAGAAGGTGAGGATGGTGAAGGTGAAAGTACAATTAAACCAGTTAAGTTAGATTTGTAAAGCAAAACGAAATCAAATTTGTAAGATGTACAAAACTTAAAATATATATTTATCAAGTATGACTCATTTTCAAATGTTATATTATTTATGCTATATAATTCAGAAGTAACCTAAAAACAAAAATACCATAAAAAATGATAAAGTGTTCAAGTGATTTTCTCAGAAAATCTGAGGTCTTTTTGTTCATACATATATATAAATAAAGTTTTTTTTTTTTTTTTTTTTAATTGAAAATTATTAAAAACAATTACTTAAAATTGTAATTATTTTATAAATTCATTTGGACAATCAGTGAATGGCTGATCTAATCCATCTACTGTCTATACAAACTTAAATTTCCCAAGAAAATTTTCAATAGCCAGAAGATGAAAGCAGCAGCAACATTTCTTCAAAACTGGTCATTCAAATTTCATACAGCACATCAACTGAACCAAACAATTCTGAGTGAACATTATAGGAAAACTAATATACATACAAGCTCAGAATAATGCAAGTTTAATTAGTATTCTCTTAAATGTTTTGAAATTGTTTACATAAATCTCTACATTCATACAGACATTTGTGGGACTGTAAATATTACTAGCTATTACTTTGTTTTGTTTTTTTTATTTAATCATTTCACCCTGAGCAAGGCGGTTATGCCACTGATGTGCAGGAGGCCACATAAGAGTAAAAGATTAAATAGGAGGGGAGTAAAGAGAAAGACGAACCAGTTACAGTGAGTGTCAAAGGGCAAGAGAAGGATGGTAATACAGGTGTGATGACAGTTGCAAAGGTAGAGAGAAAAAGAAAGATATACAGGGTGATGTAGAAAGAACTGGAGTCAAGTGGATAAAAGATGGGTATTGACATTGCTTTTAAATTCCTGGAAGTTGTAGCCAGCAAGAAAGAAGTTCCACAGGTGGGAAGTGCAAGAAAAGAAGCTGATGGAGTAGAAATGACAACTGCATTTGGTTGATCTTACTGTGAATGGGTGGGACCTAGTTGCCAGTCTGGTTGCACAAGTAAACTCCTGTGACAGTGGCACCAGTGACTTAAGTTCGTCAGAGCAGAAGCCATGAAAATATTTATAGAACAGATAGAGAGAAGCCACATCCCATCAATGAGAAAGTGGCTGAAATCGAGCCACCAAGTCAGTACCTATCACATCACTGATTCTCCTTTAAAGCCTGTCAAGAACATTGAGATGAACAGCAGGGGTGTCTGACCATATATGACAGCAGTATTCCATGCACAGACAGATGGTTGATTTGTATATGTGCAAGATGGATTCAGGTGAAAAAAAAACTTCCTGGCCCAACACAGTGACCCAACCTTCCTAGCAGTGGATTTAGCTATTGACTCAATGTATTGGTTTCACTTGAGATCGAAAGATAAGGTAAGGCCGAGAACGCGCAATATATTGCTCTCAGGGAGACTCACTTGGACCATGCTTATGGGAGGCAGGAGAGGTTGACAGACAGCAGCTTCATCTTAGACACATTGAAATTTACAAGCCACTTCTTTCCCCAGTCCTCCACTGAGTGTAGATCTCTCTCAAGATCAGCAGCAAGGTTATGTTTGTCTGCCTCTCCAGATTTCTTACTGATGCGGGAGTAAATTATGGTGCCATCTGTGTAGATGCCTACTTGGGATTTGATTATATCTGGAAAATCATTTATGAAAATAAGAAAGAGTGTCAGGCCTAGGATAGAGCCCTGAGGGACACCAGCTTTTGTACAGAAGGATGTGGGGGCATGCCTATTGAAGACAACCTTCATTATGCGGTTAGATAGGATCAATTGAATCAGATCAAGCAAGCGTTCAGTGATACCATAACCCCATAGCTTGTGTAGAAGGCCAGCATGCCAAACCCTATCAAAAGCCTTGAAGATGTCCAGGGCAGCAGAATGTCTGAGAATAGTTTATAGGCAGTAAGATGTTGAACTATTTAAGCATTAACAATGGCCTCAGACACTTTACCAAAAATTGGTAGAAGGCTGATAGAGCAATAGTTGGATGGGTCTGAGGTTTTCCCCTGAGTTCTTAAATACAGGAACCACAGAAGAGGACTTCTAGCATGCAGAAAAACAAGAAGCAGAAAGGCAGTAATTATAGAATTTAGAGAGGACAGAGAAGAGTTCAAGGGCACATTTCTTAAAGACAATGACCAGAATTCCATCACCTCTGCTCACCTTATGGGGGTCAAGTTTTGATATTACCTTAGATACCAGAGATTGGGTAATGTAAACATCATTCAATTTAGCCTCAGTTCTAAGAGGGAAGTCTTAGAAGGTACTTCAGATGAGTCAAATGTGGAGTTGGATGAGAATCTGTGAGCAAAGCACTTGGCCTTGTCTGCTAATGCTGTGAGGACCTCAAATTCATTGATTAAGGGAGGGATGGAGGATTTGCTGTTGTTCAGCACACATCTGCATAGCCGCCAATAGTCCTTGGAGCCGAACTTGCAGCCAGCTATGTGCTGCCTCATTTTCTCAGCAAACAACAGCTTGGTGTCATTCAGGATCCTCTTGCACTCATTACAAGCGGAGGCAAATAGGCACCTATTGTGGTCAGATGTATGTCTCCAAAATAGCCAGAAGTAGAGATTCATGTGGGCAGTGGCGACCAAACAGGCAGGAGAGAACCAGGGGGAGGAATGAGTTTTAAGACGAAACTTCCTGGTTGGTATGAAGGCATCAATACCAGCTTTCACCCAGGAAGAAATCTCAGAGGCGCAGTCATCAACTGGGAGACTGAACACATTTTCCCAAAGAACGTTGCAAAGGAAATCACGAAATGCATCCCAGTTAGCTCTTTGGTAGCAGTAGGAGATCCTGTAGGTAGGAGGCTCTTGAGGGGAGTGAGAGTGGTGAGATATATTAAGAGAAACAACAGAGAGGGCAAAGCTGCAAGACTTTGCAGGAGTCAGGTACAGAGGTGAAGCATAGACCTAGTAGAGAGGCGTGTCCTGAGAGGATGCTGGAAAAGTGTGTGCAGAAATCCACCACTTGTGTAAGGGATTGGGAAATGGCAAAGTTCATGGCCTGAATGCCAGCTGAATCAGTAACAGAGTCTTTTAGCCACTCCGCATGATGGGCATTAAGATCTCCGAACACAAATAAGTGAGCAAATGGGTGGGAGGAAGTAGCCTATCTTTATTGTCAGAGATGCTGTCTAGCAGGGAGCAATTGGGAGAGGAGGGGGATGGTACAGAAAGAAAAGGTAGCTAACCGAACTGAGAAGTGACAGATGGAGACACTTATGGTGGTCAAGGGATTTGAAAGATGTCACCCTAGCTAGAGGGAAATGTTCACTAACGTAGACTCTCAGCCCATGCATATGGTCAGTGGAATCCTTCCTTAAGAAGGGAAGATAGCCAGAATTTGAGAAATCAGAGGAAGGAATTGAGGAGTTGAGATTAGTCTCACAGAGCACTAGGATGTCAGGGGACTTTTCATGGAAGAAAGATTCTACACTACAGAAGTTAGTACGAATATCCCAGATGTTAGTAAAAGAAATGTTAAGAGGTTTAGGTAATTTAAGTTTGACTGGTTTAGATCTTTCTGAGATATGGTTGTTCATATTAACTTTTGTTGGTAGGGAGAGACCTCAAGTAGAGGAGGCAGGTAGTCATTAACTACAACATGTGCTGGAAGAGAACTGGCGTGGACTGCAGCAAAGTGTGACCTTGGGGTTGCCTACCGAAAGCGCTTGCAGGGACACCTATCTATGCATGACATGGCACTACAAGATTCCTGATATTATGCAACTGTTAATCAGAGCAGCCACTCTTGACATTACACAAAAGTTAGGGCACCTAACTACCAGTCAGAAACAGCAACCAGAAAACTGCCAACCTGGTACCCTCACAATGAAGAGAGGTTGCCACCGACCACACACGTCCCAGGAAAATGATGGTGGCACCAATACTGATGTCTGAGGATATAAAAAGAGAGCCAGAAACCACTTCCTAAACAGAGATCAAGGGATAAGCCTCTGCATCTGCTTAATAGAGGTGGGAGAAGTGTGAACTGGGTGATAGGGTATATAATATGCAAAAAATATACTTTTCAACTTAATATCACCATAAACTTTCATTCAACTTTTGTCACAGACTATTGTGAATACGATTTTTTATTGTTATTTTGGTTAATGTTTTGTCCATTTTTTTATATTCAGCTGTTTATATTGCTGTTCATTTTCTAGTCAGACTTCTTCAATTAAGAGTACAAGTTCTCTATGAGACAATAGAATTTTAAAAACTATAAATCATGATTAATCATTTTGAAATAAATCATCAATTTATCAACATTTTGTATGCTCTTTTACATTTAATCTCTTTACCTTCACATGCACATTATATATATTAATGCATGTTTCATTAAAAAATATAGACAAGTTTTGTCTATTTTATGTAATTTTTTTCATTTTCTCTGATAAGCTTAATAGCATTATCATTAAATGAAGAAAGAAAAATACAATATTGATACATAATTTTTTTTAATAATCCAATTTAAGCTTTCAGCTTACATAAGCCATCTTCAAAAATGTCAAATTACATTATATATTATAAACATCAACAAACCATAATGACAAGCTGTTTTTGTTTACATGAAAGATTTCCAAGCAACAAACCCATGCATTTATAACACTGGAAGCAAATGTCGCATCACAGCTCATGACATCACACATGACCAAGCGAGAGTGAAAACAAGAAATATTAAATATGGGAAGTCATTGGAATAAACCAATGGCTTCTGTTATTAATTATAGGCATTTAAGGATATTTGTGGAGATTTCATAGTTTATCTTGTTCAGGTTAGGTTTCAACTGTTTTATGTATTTCAAGAATTTTTAGTTTTTGTTTTCATGTTTAAGTATAGTTGTGTTTTCATCTAGAAATTTCCAGAATTGTGTATGTGGCCAGGTATGTTGTTTTAAATGCCTAAAAATGTTAGAATTATCACTCAAGTGTAGTGTCAAGCATCGTGAAAGTGGATTTGTGATGTGACCAATATAAATATTATTTAATCCATTGGAGATACAATCTCCCAAAGGGCACTTGAATTTGTAAACTGTTGATTTTTTTTGTAAATTGCTAACCTGGGCAAATAATTGAGTCGGATATACTAGATTTAGAATAGTATTTTATTAACTTAATTTTTTTGCTAGGGTCTGTTGTAGATATATTAGTATTTACTAATTTTTTTAGTATATTTTCATTTTGTTTATAATTTTTATGCATTTGATTACGATATAGAAGATTAATATGTTTGTGATTAGTTGAAGTAGTATTATGTTCTATTTGCTTAGTACTGAAACTTCTAAGAAAGCATCATATTTGTTTATCAACTATATAGTTTGGAAAGCTATTATAAATAACTGATTGTTTTATATTCTTTAGTTCACTGTAAAAAATCTGTTTTGTGGATGAATTAGTTTTTGCACGATGTATTAGATTTTTTATAATAGCTATGTTGTAGTAATATGGACATTCACTCTTGTAGTTAAGTGTACATGAATTTATGCTGGTAGGTTTTTTTGTATGGCAAAATAGTAAATTTCTTATTTGTGTTTATCAATATGTCAAGAAAGAAAATTTATTAGTATTGAGTTCATATGTGAATTTAAGGACAGAATTATTTTTTAAATGCTTTTGAAGTTGAAGTATTTCATCTGTATTTTTAACTAACATAAGAATATCATCAACATATCTTAGGTAGAAGGATGGTTATTTAAAAGCTGTAAATATCTTATTTTTGAGGTTTGACATGTAGAAATTACTAAATGTTGGACCCAGTACTGAACCCATTGAAAAACCCTCACGTTGTGTGTGTGTATATATATATATTATTATTATTATTATGCTCTAAGAAAGGGACTTCAGAAGTACAAGTTAATAGTAATTTCTATAATATATTAAGATTAATTTTAAGTGGGGGTAAAGATGAGTTACTGTATATATTTCTTATAATCATGTCAATGGTTTCACTAACTGGGACATTGGTAAATAAATTTTCAATATCAAGTGAAGCTATGATTTCATTGTTGAGTTTTTCACTTTTAAGGGTTTGGATTACTTCTAATGTTGATTTTACACTGTATTTACTAAGAAGCTAGGGAGTAATGAGTTGGTTAATGTATTTTGATAGCTGATATACAGGAGTTGGAATTTGCGATATGATAGGATAGAGAGGATAGTTAGGTTTGTGTGTTTTTATAGTGCCATATATGTAACCAGATCTATAATCACTAACAATTCTAGATAATTTTAAAGAGTTCTATTCGACATTATTTGCATTAATGAGTTTATTAAGCTTTGATTTTAGTTGGTTGATCGTGTTCTTGTTGAGTTTTTTAAACTTTATGTTATCATGGAGTATGCGGTCAAGTTTTTTGTTGTAATCCAATTTGGTTAGCATGACGAAAATGTTGGTCTTATTGGCTTTTTTACAATTATGTCAGGGTGGTCGCGTAGTTCTTGTGCTGCAATTTTTAATTACTTAGTATTTTTGAGGAGTTTCTGCTTTTATCATGCTGATCATATATATAAAATTTATAAAGGAAAATTCAACACGTCATTTCAATTGGTTATAAACTATAGCTCATTTCATCAGACCCTACAATATTCCTTCCATCTGGTACAAAATTTCTGCCAGAATGAGTCTTTTCTTAAAATAAAGAGAGGGATAACAATAAGAATAATAATAAGCATAAAATTACAATAAAAATAAGGAGAAAGAGGAGAAAGAAGGAAAGAAAGAAATCAAAAGGAAAGTGAGTCCAGTTCCAAATATTGGCGTTGGATCTGTCTGGAGTAGTTCAGGCCGTCTTGAAGAGGTTGACCTCTGAAAAAAGCCCAGTTCCATTGGCTGTTGGCATCTGTTTGACCCCATAAGGCCAACCTACCTACTTATACTAACTTCTCTCCACATATACATATGTGTACATTCCCACATATACTTACAATGTGACTGCTTATGTTTACATATATCCACCTATTCCTATTTATTCATTTTTTCTTTTTGGGTCTTAGCGCTCTCATACTAGAAGTTAGTATAAGTAGGTAGGCTGGCCTTATGGGGTCAAACAGATGCCAACAGCCAAGGGAACTGGGTTTTTTTCAGAGGTCAACCTCTTCAAGACGGCCTGAACTACTCCAGACAGATCCAACGCCAATATTTGGAACTGGACTCAATTTCCTTTTGATTTCTTTATTTCCTTCTTTCTCCTCTTTCCACTCTTATTGTAATTTTTGTTTGTAATTTTATGATTATTATTATTATTGTTATCCCTCTTCATTTTAAGAAAAGACTCATTCCGGCAGAAACTTTGTACCAGATGGAAGGAATATTGTAGGGTCTGATGAAATGAGCTAATTGAACTCATTGAAATGAGCTATAGTTTATAACCAATCGAAATGATGTGTTGAGTTTTCCTTTATAAATTTCATATCGCTCTGGTTAAAACCCATCGAGCTCTCTATATGGATTTACCACTTAATATTTTATATTAAGGTAATCTTGTTAGATTATCCTCACCCCTTACAGGCCGGACACCTATACCTATATATATACATATATATATATTAGTCATCCACATACAAGCCTGTTTTGCTGTGTCACAGGTTATCAGTGTGGTTAGACATCCACTTGCTTTTAGCCAGGATCAAAACTTGACCGATTCAGTGTCAGTTGGAGTTGCTAACCCCTAAGCCATAAGCACATGGAATATGCACACACACTTTACTAGATCATTCAGAATTCAAATACCAGGAGGACATTTGCCAATAAAATCATATGGCTAAATACCTTGATAGTGTTTATGTGTTCAATTAATTAAATCATGCAATCATTTCTAACTATAAATAACAGCTGCAACCAGCCTTATGTTGTACCTTTAACATCAGATATTTTTTATCTTTTCTAATTTTAACATTTAAGCATGATTTTGTAAAGTGCCAAATATAATTTTAACATTCTACAAAAATTGACTTATTTCATTTAGCTTTGAACCAATAATGGGAAGGTAAATTAGAACTATCCAAGTAACTTTTCTACATTATGAATAGTACTATGAAAGTCACTTTTAAATAAAAACAATGGTATGCTAATTTGTTTTATAACGATACTGAAAATGCTACTAAAGAGGTTTTATAGGTTTTCTTTAAAACAAAACATATTTACAAAACTAAATATTGCAAAAAAGTGATTAAGCTAACTACAAACAGTGACATTCTATTCTAATGAGGACTTGAGTTAATAACAAAAAGAAAAAAATCAAAATCAGTAACAGCTGGTGAATATACTACATCAGCCTATTAAACAACTTATTAAACAATGTGAAAAATTTACATTCTATAAAAATGAAGCAATTTTCTTTTCAAGTGTGCAGAATTTATGCAAAATGTAATAAAAATAGGAATACCAGACAAGTTTGGTATCTTCAGGAGAAGCAGGTTAAAAGCAAAAACAAGATTTAAAATAAGTTCTTATTTACAGATTTATAAAAAAATACATACAAAATATATAACAAAACATTATGGCATTCATTTCATGTTTTGATGACAAAACATGTTAGGCTCCTAATAGCTGTATTTGATCAGAATTTTAATTAATTAAAAATAATATGACGTATTTACTGCTATCAGAAATGCTATTTTTTTCAAAAACAGTACAGTTTGGAATATTATTATTATTCTTCTTCATGTGCCGTGTCCCTTCAGAATGTAGGCGATCATGGACTTCCACTTGGATCTGTCTCTTGCTATTCTCAAATTTCTTCCTCTTGATATCTCTCCCAAACCCCATTCTGCCATCCATTTGCTCTGGCCTATCAAGTAAGTAGTCTCGCACTGCTTTCCCCTGTCTCTTTTTCTTTTTATCCATCCTAGGAGTATTAAATTCTCCAGGCCCTCCTCCTTCATTACATGTCCTAGAAACCTCATCTGTCTCTTCCTTATGTTAAGTATGAGTTTTCTCCTAGTTTCCATCCCCTCCAATACCTCGTTGTTAGTCACATGCTAAGTCCGTGGTATCCTCAGCATCCTTTTGTAAAACCACATTTCTGCTGTCTCAAGCCTCTTCTCCATCCTTGAGGAGATCATCCAACATTCACTGTCATACAGAAGGACAGACATCACATAGCAATCCAGCACTCACTTCTTTGTTTCCAATGAGATTTTCCTGTCTTTCAGTACTCTGGTTACCTTTTAAAATGCATCCTTGGCCATGCCAATGCATCTTTGGATCTGAACATTACCTTTTCCATCCACTGTCAGCATGCTTCCCAGGTATTTAAATTTCTTTACTTGTTTTATTTTAGTTTCTCCGACCCATAGTTGGCATTTTGGGGTTTTCTTTTTGCTGATGATTCAGTTTTCTTGAAGTTTATGCTTAATCTTTTCTTCTCGCTTTCTCTTGCTACCTTCTGTAGGAGGTCCTGCATTCTCCTTTTTGTGTTTTGCACTGTTTCATCTGCGTATCTTACAGTGTTGAGATTGTGGCTGCCAAGGAGAAATCCTGGCAAGGGTTTTATTTCTCTCAGAATTGTTTCATTGTTTCACTGTATAAGTTTAATATATCCAGTGAGAAAAAACATCCTTGTCTTATGTGCCTTTCTATTTTTGTATAGCTGTTGAATTCATTACCTATCCATACACAAGTGGTTTACCGCCAATATATACTCTTAATTATGTTCAAGCATCTCTATCAAGTCTTTGTGATATACTTTGCCAAATGTCTTTGCATAATGTATAAAGCACAGATAGAGGTCCTTCTGCATTTTTGTTGCTCTTTCAGATAGCATTCTGAGCATGAATATTGCATTCCTTGTTCTAGTATCTTTAACAAAGCCACATTGTTTTTGTCTTATCTCTAAGCCAATTCTGCTACACAATCTGTTCATCAGAATCCGAATAATGAGATTGTTTGGCTCATTAAGCTAATTGTTCGGTAGAATTCACATTCCTTTGCACCTGGCTTCTTAGGTAATGCTATGAAAATTGATCTGCTTAGGCCCTCGGTATATTGCCACTGTTGTAGATTTCATTTATTTTTTCTGTGAGCCTGTCTATATCAACATCTCTATTACAATCCCATCAAGTTTTGCTGTATTATTTCTCTTCAATTTAGATGTTGCTGATTCCACTTCGGTTTTTAATATTTCTGGTCCATCCATATTTTTGTGTATTGTTGGTTGCTCTATCTTGTCATAGAAGAGATCACCAATATACTGTTCCCATTTCTGAAGTATTTTTTTTCTTTTTCTAATATGAGTGCATTGTCCTTTGCTTTTATGCATCCTGTTGCTGAGCAGGTCTTTTGTCCTGTTAGTTCCTTTATTTTTTTATTCATATCACCATTATTTGTTGTGCTCAGTCTCTCTACTTCAACACATTTGTCGTTGAGCCATCTTTTTTTAAGCCTGTCTGCATTTTATCCTTATTTCCTTGTGTATTTTCTTGTATTTGGTTCCATATCTTGGCATCATATCTAGTTTTCACACTGCCCATATACATTTCCTGCAGGTTCAAGTCATTCACAAGTCTATTGTACTGCAGTCTTTGGGTTGTGTTAGGTTTCTTTAATCGCCTTAGTTTTTATCCTTAGTTTGCATGAAACTGGTATGTGGTCACTTCTGCAGTCAGCACTGGGGTAGGCCTTGCGGGTGAAGAAGAGCATTTCTGAATCTCTTGTTGCTAGTAACAATCAATTTGGTTCTTAATTTCTCCTCCTGGACTACTCCATGTCCATAGTCTTCTTGGGTGCTCTTGGAATCAGGTGTTAATTATTATCTGTGCACCATTGGAGCTATCTATCACCACGGCTATTGTGGCACCATCCCGGCCCTTAGTCACTGTTGGTTTCAATCCAGTCATCTGGTCGTAGATTGACTGTCATGGTTTTCTTCCTTGTCCCATGTTGTGTTGATTAATCACAAGGTAGTCACGTGAGTTTTCCACTAGCTGTCTCTCTGCCGAGCTAAACCAAACTGGGACGTGTGCACACAATTGAGTAATAAAAGAAAGAAATGTAACATCAAAGGAAATAAGTAGACAGACGGATGAAAAATGTTGTAAAATAACGTCTTTATATAAAGATTATACACAATAGTCTCTTGAATAATTTCCCATCCCTGCTTTTATCAACTGGTAGCGGAACGGACATTTCTTAGGTAAATCGAATTATTCTCCTAAGCAATAACAAGGAATCTGGCTGGCTGCAGCTCGCTGCTCGCTCTGAACAGAAGTCTAAGTTCGTTGTAAGTCTAGACAACTTGTTGCTTGTTTTCCAGAATGTTACGGAAATTGCCAAAGTGCTGGGTTATTCTCTTTCAGTTAGCAATTTCAGACTTGTCTGAAAATTCTCTTCTTGTCTGTCTCTTAAATCTGGTTGGTTGATTGGTGACTGACTTCTCTATGGTCGGCATCCAACGGCATGGCAATCATCTCTGTCTCTTTACTTCTTCAACTGGGATCTGTCTTTAGTCATTACGTCTCTGGACCGGGAAATCAAACTCTCTGCCACAACTCGCAACTGCAATCTGCATTCAGTTGTCAATCTCAAAAACTTTGTCTGCAAAATCACTTCGTATATTGACTCTGGTTGGTCGGTATCAGGCCTCTTCTGTCGATCTCTGCCACTCTGACTTTGATTTCTCTGTCGCTCTCTGCAACTCAAAACTTTGACTGCAAAAATCTCTTGTCTGTCTTTATCTCTGGTTGTCCGGCAGGCTCTGTGGTTAGCACCCAACAACATGGCACCTATCTTCGTCGTTACATCTTTGGAACTTTCTCAGAGCCAACTAACTCAAACCCAACTCGTCTCGGGACTCTCCTCCGATCCAACTGATTTTGGTCCTTCGGGACCCTGTATTTATGCCCATGCCATGGTGTGGGGCCGACAGTCACTGGGTGTCTAATCCTCCATCTCGGCGACCAATAAAATCCTGAGATTAGCTGCTACTCGTTGTTGCCTCTGGTTTACACAATGGGATTAGTCTTCTTTCCATGATGTCAATTGTTAGTCGTCTCCCCCTTTTGGGGATTGTTCACAGGACCAATGGAATCTCTCTCGATCTTATGACGTCATCTTCCCATACCCATTTTCTGGGCTGGACTTAACCGAATTTTCTCTCTCAAAATTTTTTCTTTCTCACGAAACAATTTCGGGGATTTTCTTCTTAAAACAATAGGTATTAACCTTTTTGAACTTGCTTCGCCCAAAACAAGTTGACAAGGGTCCATTAACATTGTTACCCAGATAACAATTTCTTCGCACCTGTTTTTAACATCCATTCTCTGAGTCACCTATATTTTCAAGCGACAAGAATGCCTTGTTATCTGATGTCAGTGAAAATGCCTTTTCTCTAAAGTAGGCACCTTCAGTGACTTTTTTGACTGCTTCAATACCTAAATTTAAATTTTAATTTTAAAAATAAAAAAGTAATCTTCAAGCTTTAAAATTAGCTTTAATTGAAAGCCAGGAGATTAAATTTTAATTCCCGAAAAAAAAAAAAAATACACTGGTATTTTTTAAACTGAAATTATATTGATTTTAATCTAATTTTTATTGAAATCGGACAAATTCAAGTTAAATCTCCCACCATTTTTCATTGATCGACACATTCTGTCAACACTATGCAAACAGTAGCCAAATTTCTGTTTTAAAAATCTTGCAAAAATAAAATATACCTCACTGACATGTCATTTAAAATTGAAACTTACCTTTATCTGATTTCAATCAAGTAATAATTCCTTTCTGCCAGTAATTTACAATAAAAACATACTTTTTAACTACGGTAGCCCTATCTGTCATCACAACGATTACGTAATGCAGAGGGGTTAAAAGATTTATGAGATCAGACGGAAAGTATGGCGACAATACGGGCTAAAAAAACATAACATATTAAGTTCTTTTTTTTTTTGGTTTTTAACTAAATAGCAAAATTTAAAATAATAATTTCAGCAATTATATAATATTTAATATAATTTTAGTTTAGATTTATAGCCAGACATTTGAATATGCTTTCTGAATAAATAAAAATTTAAAAATTTAAATTTCTTTTAAAATAATTTTAATAAGAAAGAATAAAATTAAAATAATCAAACTAAGTTATTTTATGCTATTTATTAATATTTTTATTATGTTTTTTTTTCATATTATTAAGTTATCACTAAGTTTAAGGCATGGTAAAAATATCTAACTTAATTTTTATAGTACTGCAGATGTTATAATTATAGAAACATTATGACTCTTATGGAACATCGTACTTACTCAAAAATGGAACATAAATGAGCATATTTACACACAAACAAATTTTTTTTTAATTAATTTAAAATATTTCTGTGAAATGATTTTTATTAAACTTTTCCATTTTAGATAGGCAATATGATACTCAGCTCTTAACTAAAAAGAAAACTTACAATCAATTCTTTGAAGATTTTAAAAATATTTTTAAAAGCTTATATATTATTAAATTATAAAAAATCTTTAAAAAAATGAAAACAATTCTTTTAAAATTTCATTATTAATAAAAAAAATTTTCTTCTTCAGAGTATAATGTCCTAAATAGTTGTTATTTATTCCAGTAATTAACAAATTATCAAATTAAATTATGTCAGAGTTTTATTGCATTTTTTATTTTAATCTTTGGAGAAGATTTTCGGATAGTGCATGCAAGCTTAAGATAAAAAAAATAAGTGATTTATATTCTCCAATGAGTCCTGCGGTGAACAAAAGTTAGCAACCATTTAAAATTTTTAAACATTTCAGGGATTTACGTGAAGGGGGGTTAACAGAGTTAAAAAAAAATATTTTTACCAAGATTTTTAAAAAATAATAATTTCAGAAGTAATGTCATTCATTTGTGAATGAATGCTGAAAGTTTCATTAAAATCCGACAATTATTTGATTTTTGCAAGAATTTCCAAATTAATGTGTTTGTAACCTAAAAAAAAGTGGCAAATGCAATCATTTGGTGTCCATTGTAAAACAGTAGTAAACGTTTCTTAGCCACTAACTCAATCAAAACAAAACATTCTGACAAAATTTCGAAAATGTTAGAAAGGATTAAAATTTTTTTAAAAATAATTAAAAACTACTTTGATCTTTCCTCTTAATAATAATATAAACATTTTTAGGGAAAAAGTTTGTTTTATGAAGTTTGGAACCTATTCTATTCATACTATGCTGTTTTGTTATCAATTTGACTGCCGGTACCTACTCTAAAGTACTTCGACTTGGAATCAAAACATTTGTTATCTCAATTCTTTTCACAATTGGGACCAGTGTTATCTTAATTCTTTTCACAATTCATGCTAGCGAGACAATCATCACGAAATCTCCTTTTCCTTTACTTAGAAAAAGAACAACAATGAAATTTATCTTTCCTTTATGTTTAGAATAACCATTCGCTGGCCTTCTCTTGGGTGGCCAAAATCGACTATGACATTAAACAAATCCATTTCTCTTTTCTTTTTTTTTTCTTCTTCTTTCTGGGTTTACAATAATAGAGAAATACCAGGTGTTATTTTTCGTCACTGCTTTCTTTTTAAAGATAAAGATTTTCCAGCTACAGTTAATAATTAGTTAATAAAATTAATCACCTCCGTTTTCCTTTGCTCATATTCGGAAGATAAAAAAAATTTCTCTTAGTATGTTCTCTCATGATCTATAATAGCAATTAGAAGATTTTAGTTATTAATTAATTAATTAATTAAATTAATTATCGCTATTCCAAAACATTGTTATATATTGTGGCATCCTAATTCAAAATTGCCAACCGTTTCACCTTTTCTCCTTTGGCTGACTTTGGCATTGCAATCTCCCATGATGATTCTGATGTCATGGGATTTGCCCTGTGCCTTAGCATAATCAAGTATGGAGTAGAAGGACTCAATTTCCTCTTCTGTACTTTGTGTTGTCGGTGCATATACCATTATTACTGACATATTGATAGGCCTATTTTTTCAGATATTTGGCAGTATGATCTCTGCACTACATTTTAAAACTCTTTGTTGATTTTCACATATCTCTACATAAAGTTTACAAAAAGCAACTCCTAGGCAAATATCCAAGTCTTATTGCCAAGCAGTAAGCCACAAATTTTATAATTAAATTTAAGTATTTATTTATTTAAGTCATTATTTATTGCTTTTCCTGATCCACAAGTATTAACTTTTCATGAAAATATATTCCACAATAAAAAAAGTTTTAAGAAATAGGAAGTATTACTATTTTTTAAGATTTATTGTCTAAGGTTTGTATATATTTTTATGCCAAGCTGAGCAGCAAAAATAAAGCATATATTGCTTTGTAAAATTTCAGATTTAACTAAAAATATATGTAAAAATGACTGTATTAATAAAGACAAATGGAAAACTTATCTTAATTGACATATTTTGTCCTCTGATGGACTTTATCACAGTAAATTTAAGGATTTTATTTTACAAGTCCTACGTATGACAGTAAACTACATGTGGCAGCTATGCCTCTGATAAGGAGACTAGAGGTTCTAAAGATTGTGAAACCACCTCAAATGTTTCTGTTCCAAGATCCTACCATGACCTGGGGTCATAGCACCTGTTAGGGTACCAGCTATGGGCAAATAGTGAACTTCCAAAGACTATAATAGTATAAAATTACATTTTTATAGTAATCCCACCACTCATCAGCCGTATATTAGTCTGTCTACTTTCCTCCCCTCTGCCGTCCGTAATTTGACTCTCATGGGTCTCTCATTGGCCATCTTGGTGTGACCAAAATTCAAAGACCCTCCTGTAGTGTTGGAATTCTGTTTTGGTTGAAATATTCTTAAAGTAAGTCTTTTTTTCAACTGGAGTAGATAGATCTATCTATCGCCGGTTCACACTCCACCCACGTCTATTGAACAGGTGTAGAGGCTCATCCCTTGTTCCCTGTTTAGGATGTGGTTTCTGGCCTTATCTTTTCCAATCTTTTCACTATTACGTAGCCCCCTACACATCAGTGGCATTACCGCCTTGCTTGGGGTGATACGATTAAAAAAATCCAGTATAATGCCAACTCCTTTTTCATTATTTTCACCTCTTGCATATATAATTCTGTAGTCTTCACTGATGAAGTCTCCATTGTTTGGCCATCTTGTTTTACATATGCCTAAAATGTTTATGCTTAAAAACCTGGAAGTAATTTCTTTATGTAAAAGTTTGATACTTAAAATTAAAGATAAAATTCATATAGTTATTTATATATACAAAATATTGTCAGCTAAATAAGTATTACATTTTCTAAGTTTCTACTATTTGGTGTCTTCAGGCGATTTGCAATAACTGATTTTACCGTTTTTTTTTTAAGAATGCTCACGTAACGGTGGATTTTTTTGAATGCTCACATGATGGGGAATTTTTGAACGCGCAATTTTTTAAATTACAAGAAATTATAACGTTTTCATCCATGGTTGTATGAACTTAATAGGTATTTTTTAGTATGGTTACACATAGTCATAATTTTTGTTCTTTCATTCAATAGTTCATTTTTGTTTGGGAATAGCATAATTGCTAACTTTTCTTCCTGGCACAGTCTACATATTTTGCCACTGTTGTAAGGCTTGGCTGTTTTCACTATACTCCACGTTATGTCTGGGTCTTTTCCATATTTTGACTTCAATTTCCACATGTGACTAGCCAATTTAGTACAATTTTTTAAGTTTTCTATTTTAAATGTAGACTTGTGATTGAACCACCTGATCTTAAAGGTGTCTTTGGTTGATCCCAAATATATTTTATTTTGACCATTTAAGTCATGTACTTTTGCCTTGTAAATGACTTCTTTTGTATTACAAAGTCCTTAAAGTGAGCATTTATTTTTTCCTTGCAGTTACATTCTTTATTAGCGATTTTGTAGAATGCTATCTAAATTTCTGGCGTTTTGTTTTGAGCTTTTTGAGAAATATGTATCTATCAGTTTAAAAAATATTTGTCTTATTTTGGTCTTTACCTCTAAATTAAGTGATAGGTTGAACCAGATAATGTTTCATTTTTTATTATCGTCTTTTGTTTGTCTGTGTGAGCATTCAAAAAAGAAAAAAAAAAAAAACACTGTTACATAAGCGTTCTTAAAAAAAATGGTAAACAGTAAAATCAGTTATTGCAAATTGCCTGAAGACACCAGAAGGTAAAAACCCAAGTCGTGTAATAACTTGTTTATAAATGAAGAATAAATGAATATGGAATGAAGAAAATAATTGCAGCATTCAAAACATTAATTTAAAACAGTGCTCAACATAAAAATAGACCAATAAATATTATTAGTTATACTTTAAAACATGTACTACAAAATTGTGCATTTTGTTTCAACATTGAAAGAACAAGGTCTTATCAGGTAGTTAATAATAATGGTAATAAATTTCTTTTTTTCTTTTTTAATTAACAGAAAAGTTTTTTTAAAAGACCACTTCCTTTTATTTTTGGAAACCTTTCATACGAGGTAAGAAGATATTAAAAAACAGGAGAAAAAAGGAAGCGGGCAGAAAAGATGAGAAAACAAGACAATAAATCAAGAAAGGGAAAAAAAAGAGGAAAGTGAAAGACACAGAGGAAACAAAAAGCAAAGAGGAAAACAAAAGAGAAAGCACTGAGAGTAAAGAGTCAATGGAAATGGCTAAGAGAGAGAAATTTTTAATTTAGGCAGAAAATAAATTGTAGACAGATATAGATATCGGTTACATGGTGTCTGGAATCAAATCTTTTTGCATTAAGAAAAAGCAGCAGAAAATGAAGAGGAGAACAAAGAGGAAAAGTGAGAAAATGCACAGAGGGAAGAAAAGGGAGAGACAACAAACAGCTAAGAAATAGAAATTTCAAACTTTGGCCAGAAGTGAATTGCAGACAGATACAGACATTCGTTTGTTACATGTTTCAAATTAAATCCTTTGGTATTTTTTTAAAAAATGTTGAAATCACATACAGAAACAGAGGAATTATTCATGTAATGTAAATTAGAGTATATCTAAAAACATAACACAAAGATATAAATTCATTAGCGCTAATATAATAAATTGGAGAAATAAAATATATGATAATTGTACAATTGGAAGAATGGGGGCAGGTGTTACAGGAGCCTGTGATGTGATGCAGAAATAAATGCATCGTCAGAGGAGTTGGAACCTTATAGAACATGTGAAATTGTTATGGCATATGATAAGGAAGAAGTTATAAAAACGTTGGAATGCAACTAACCATTTTAGAGAAATAAACGATCACAAAAAGTAATATTTTCCATTAATTTTTGCCACACCCTGCGTGTCAATTGAAATTTTTATTTGCATATTAAGGTATCAGACCTTGACCTACCAGTGACTCAATTTTGGTTGAGTTTGCGTGAAGTGTCTCGGAGAAATACATAAAAGTGCACAAAATACCACCCAAATTATGTTTGTCATTGATTTTTCATGAACCCTGTACACTGATTCAAAAGATTTTTGAGTACACCAAAGGTTCGGACATTGATCTACAAGTTATCCGATTTTGGTTGAATTCACATAAGGCGCCTTGGAGAAGAAGAGTTCATAAATTCTAAGCATTTTGGCGATTTCTGCTGTACCCTGTAAATCAATTCAAAAAAACTTTTGCATATATCAAAGGTTCATGTCATGATCACAAGTAACCCAATTTTGGTTGCAATAAGACCAAGAGTTTCAGAGAAGTAGGGTTTGTTATAATGGAGACACACAAACATATTTATATATATATATATATATATATATATATATACACACACACACACACACACACGTCATCAGCAGACAGATCTGTTTTGCTGTATCACAGCTCATCAGTACGGTTAGACAACTGATTGCTTCTTGCCAAGATTGAAACCCGATCGAATTGACATCAGTCGGCAATTTTACCTCTGAGCTATGGGTGCTAGGTGAAAGAAGGTGGACTTTAGCGTAAACACGCCAATAGCCAAGAGTGTTTGAATTCATTACTGAATGAACAATGCGTAAATGCATGAGTAGCTACTGTTTTTTCAAAGTTTACCATTCTTCCATAGTACTCAATCGGGGTGTGAGAGCTTATATACTTACAATTTTGGGGGATCCATATCACACTACCCAGGTTTCAACCGTTAGGTCTCTTCAGGCATAGATACAGAAAACCAATTGATGTTGCCTCTGAATATACTCAGGATAGTATTGAGCACTTTTTGTTGCTTAGTGCCTTTGAAGACCGTCTTTTACTGCCCTCCATTTATATGTTATATATATATAGTGTATTTGAGCAACAATCTCTCTTTTATACAGGTTTTCATTGAAAATGACTGACAAGGTATTATCATTAACTTTTTATATAATTTTTCATGTGTTTGTACAATTTTTTCTTTTTGGAACTCAAATTATATAAGAATTGTCTAAAGCTTTTGTACTTTCAAGCACTTTCAGCTATACTTTTAGCCATTACCAAGAATTATTTTATTTTACTTGTAAATAAACATGTATAAAGTTTATGCATATAGAGTCTTGTGTACATTAAGTTCCGAACACAGCACATTGTTACCATGTTCATAATTGATATTATTAAGTGCAGGATTTCTCTTTCTTATTAGTAATGCCTTCATTATTTTTAAACTTCTTTTGCATGTAGATGATGTTATTATGTATGCATTATCAATGAGGATATCATGGATAGATCCTGGAAGATCTCAATGTGTGTTTAAATAGATCAGCTGGAACTGTTATGTGAAAGGTGTAAGGTTAATCTTCTCATCAATTTTGTGTTGGTATAGCCAATGTAATTGTTTACAGATTTGGAAAGTTGAGGAACACAGTTCTTCAAAAGACATGTAAATTCATAAACAACACTGGTTCTCTACAGTTTAGATTTTGTAGGTGAATTATTATTATTATTGATAATGAGGTTGGCAGTTTTGAATTTTTTATAATAGATAATTAATTTAATTTTCTTGTTTGAATTGGTCAGTGTTACATAATCTCTGATGATAATGCGAAGTGAAGATTCATCCTGTCTGTAGTATTGTGCATTTGATTTTTGTAAAAATATTAATGTTGTTTTTGTCTACGTGTTTGTGGTTGCCATTGGCTATGTTACGAAGAAAAAGTATAATATGGTAATCAAGTAAATAATTTGGAAAGCCGTTGTTTATAAGCATTTGTTTTAAATTGTGTATTTCTTTAGAGAAAGCTGTTGGGAAGATGAATTCTCGTACACTCTCATGAGGAAATTTTTGATAATGCCAATTTTGTATCGAAAGAGGCATTAATTTTTTTTATTAATAAAATTAAGGTGGCAAGAATTATTCCTTGAATTTTTTTTATATACTGAAGTTGTGAAAGTATTATTACTAGAATCTACAAGAACATCCAGAAATGGAAGTTTGTTTTTTGACTAACTTCATATCTGAAGTTGAGAACAGAATTTTTTTCAAAAGTAGTTTCATTTTTGTAGAAAGATGTTTGAGAAGCACAGACCAAAAGGGTTTCCCATACTTACACCATTAATTTGGGTGTAAATATTGCCAAGATGATCTTAAAAAGATACTTCAGTAGTGCCAGCAAGTAAGAGTTTCTTTTAAGAATGTTGGAATTGATAGATGGGAGAGGAATTGAATTATGTTTATATACAGAGTTATTTATTATGTCTATATTTTCAGCAACAAGTACATTGGTAAATAGATTTTTGACATCTCGCGAGGGTGCCATTGTTTGGTGCAGTAGATCTAGGAATTTAAAGAAATTCATGGGTTGACTTATAATTGGTAGGAAGGTAAGGGGTGATAATATCATTAAGGAATTTTGATAATTGATATACAGGTGTTGGAATCTGAGAAATTATAGGCTGTAAGGGGTATCCAGGTTTATGTATTTTCCCATTACAGTATAAGTATCCAGTTTGATAATCACCAATAATTTTGCTGATTTTCATGGATCCTACAACAGAATTGTTGGGTGTTGTAAGTCTATTAATGTAAATTTTAAGAGTTACACTGGGGTTTCTATTTAATTTTTGAATTTGGATCGGTCATCGATGAGTAGCTGCAATTTTGTGTGGTAACTTGATTTATCCAAAATTACATAAGTGCTCTTTAGATGACAATATTATGGTTGTTTTTTAGTTCTTTAGTAGCATTTGCGAGATTTGTTGGGATGTGATTATGGATATTGCATGGAGAATGATCTTTTAGACCTTCAGCTCTAAGAAGATGTTTGAGATTTGCGTGGAGTTTTAATAATTTATCATTTTTCAATTGGCATAATGACTGGTGTAGAATTTCAATTTCAGTCTTTTTTGTGAGAAGGTTAAATTTTGGTTGAAGATAACAATTTGGTCCTAGATTTAGGAATTCCATCTGGTTTAAGTATGACTGGAGAGGTTTATGTATTTGTCAGTATTGTTGGGAAGTAATATATTTCCATGGTATAGCTTAGAGAGTTTTGTTTTTTGTGATTATTTGTCGGTATTTTATATCAGCATTATAGGTACTTGAGTTGCTATGATATAGTGCTTCATTGTATTCAGATTCAGTCAGAGTATTTTTTTAGTATCATATGTTTTCAATTTCATTATTTAAATGTTAAATTACATTTTTTGCTATTGTTATTTGTCATAAAACAAGGTTTTTCCAAAATGCAGTAGTATTTATTTCCTTGTTGGTTGCCGGGTCATGTAATTTAAAAATTGTGTATTTGGGCATCAATCTCTCTTTTATCCAGATTTCATTGAAAATGACAGACAAGATATTATCATTAAGTTATTTACATAATTTTTCATGTGTTCATTTAATTTTTTTTCTTTTTGGAACTCAAATTATATAAGAATTGTCCAAAGCTTTTGTACTATGAGCGCTTTCGGCTATACTTTTAACCATTATCAAAAATTAATTTTGTTTTGCTAATAAATAAACATGTACAAAGTTTATGCATATAGAGTCTTGTATATGTTAAGTTTCAAAAAATAATATAAAAAACTTAATACCTTATCTGTCATTTTTATGGAAACCTGTATAATCTTAAGGAGTAAATAAACTATTTCTCATTTATTTGTAACAGACATTCTAACTTAAAAACAACACAAGCTGAAGCTCCAAAATCAAATATTTTAACTAACCACTAAAAACCAATTTACCTTCATAATTAATATCATTTATGTACACTTACTGAGATGTTATTTACAAACTGGATTTCTTTTTAAATCAAAAGCCTTTAAGTATTTGAAAAAATATTTTAAAGATTATTTTATGTTGAACTAAATAGATTTTAACTTTAAATGAACATTTTATATTTTGCATAAGAGAAATCTTTTTTTCTAAGACAAAACTAAGCAAAAGAATTGTTATTTAATTAAATGGTAGAAAATGGACTCAAACAATTTCATGAAACTTGACTAATTTTTTTTTTTATGCTATTATGTTAAGTATGGATTTAGAGTTACAAAGGATAGGAAGCTGTGAAGAGTTATGACCGTCTGTCCTGAGGGGACATGGCACATGAAAAAGTTGTGTGCATAAAGCAAAAAAGAAAAAAAACTAAAAAGTAACATGAAATAATTTTGAAAATCATAATATAAATGCAAGATAAGCATAAAAACTTTTTATTTATTAATTGCTGTATGGAAATAGATTAAAAAGTAAATATTCTAAATAATATGACAAACAAATTATAATACAAAGTTTTTTTTTACTGACATCATAATGCTGTTACACCTTTCAGTAACTGAAATTTGTAAATTTGTTAAAAGTTGAAAAAGGTAACATTATCATCAATCACTAGAATTAATTTTATCAGTGATAAAGTTACTTTAGCAATATAACTGGTTGCACATTTTTTTTTAAATGAATAGAAGCACTACAAAAAAAAAAAATTACAACATTGACACAAAAAAATAGGATTTTAAATGGTATACTAATTAATTAAGATTTGCTTCTAATTCTGGCTATTTAGCAATATTTTTTAAAATTTTGATAGCAGTGTTGCATAAATTTATAATGAATATGTAAAGTAGCAAAATGATTATCTCTAAAGTTTAATCTGCAATATCACTTACGAACTGGGCTCATTCTTATTTTATAAATTTGTAATCCTGCAAGCAACTTCACTTAAAAATAGTTCTGTTAAATTGAGGATATACAAAAATTTATAGAAAACACACAATTGTTCTTGCTTTAGGTAGAAAGTGTAAATCAAGCTAGCAAAATTTGATCCCTGGTTCTTCAGTATCAATTTAAATATATTTGCCAAATTTAATACAAAATATGTTAAAATATTTTTCAGTTTAAACAGACAAATACATATGCATTTTAGTTTACTAATATAAATGCATTTTAAACAAGTTAAAAATATAATTAGCTTCTGATTTTACAGCAATGAACACTGACAGAGCTTAAATGATTTTCAGTGAAAGTATTTTAACATTTGTTCATTATAATAATCTCCACATAAAAAAATTAAGTCACTGTAATCAGTGGTATTGTGGTGGAGAGGAAATTAAGAATTAAAATCAACTTCCTTCATCACTTTTAAAAAAGTTCACAATGACGTGTGAAATCCTGGTTTTTCCCAAATAGAAAAAGGATTGATCATGTGCTTAAAGAAAAAGTGGAAACTGGATTTTGCAAGTAAATGTTCAATTGATTTTCTGACAAATGGAAGCAATTTGCAAGACTAAAGGGACTTAGTGATCCAGTGTGAAAATCTGAATGACTATAAAGGCTTTGATCAGATCAGCCCAGCCAGTCAGATGGGAGCAGGAGATGAAACAATTAAAATGTGATGGGAGAAACTTCAACCACAACTGCAAATTGTCCTCTTTCTCCTCCTTTCTTGTATGCCGATTCATTTTAATTCTTTTCTATCCAAAGACATTCCTACCAAACAAATGCACATACATACATGCATGAACTCTTTTTGACCAATTACTACTACGAAAATTTTCTACAACTCTTGATACCCTTAACTCATTATTTATTTCTCATTGAACATTAACTACTACAAATTCTTGTTATTCTTTCCTTTTAATAAATTTCTATTTTAACATGAAAAATGTATATTTTATTCTTCCACTATTCCACACAAATCCAACCTCCAACCAACTACCAACCTTCTGATGAAAACCTGAAAATAATGGATAAAATCTATAAGTTGTAGGGAGTTTAGTTATGTATGATACAAGGCCGAATTAATAAACATTAACCATCTCCCTACAGCTTCAATATTATTGAGAAGGCCATACATACAATATTCTTAAGTATTTTGAAATATCAGAAGACATTTCAACATAAATATAGACACCATATCCAGTGAAGAGCATCAATTGTGACCATATGAAACTGTTTGAAGTTTGAAGTAATTATCCAGTAGAGGCTTGTCATTACCTTCTAAGTGAATTTAGAATAAATTTTGCATTAAAATAAATTAAGGAAGTCTCACCTATCCAGCATTTTAAATCTATATGTATACAAAGGTACAAATACATGATCTTGCATATATATATATATATATATATATATATATATATATATATACACACACACACACTCTCACACACACACACACATATGCAAATACACATAGTTCTATATTAGTAGAAAACATGAATTTTTTTTTCATTTAGGAAATATATTCTTAGAAAATTTTGAAAATTCAGGAAGCAAAACCAACATTCAAACTTTTAGTATATTTCATTGCCACTTTTGAAAATCAACAGCACAACTAGTTTTTAAGTACAATTTTTCTCAAACATTTGAACAAAAAAAAAATAAGAGACACATATGCATCCACAAATGTTTATCTTTTGACTTGCATAAACTTTAGTCACTACACTGCTCATTTCATCCTTACTGAATAATTTGTCTAGAGATTAAATAAAACTGAATAAAAAAAAAAAAATAAGGAAAGGGAAGAAGCACAAAAAGTATTCAAAAAAATTAGAAACATTTTATAAAGGCTTTCACATAAATATTTTAAGTTAGCTAGCTAACTTTTCAGAAAAAAAAAGACATGGAGCAAGCCAACTAAATCCTTACTACAGTATCGAATTTGTTTGTCACTGGATACCCAACAACCTTAGGAATATCTATAATGATATGACTGAGTTACAACACTACTTACAACATTATAAATATACATATAGCCAAGGTAATAGCATAATGTTAATCAGAAGCTAAATACCATAAAAATCTACAAATTTAAGTTTTAAATTTGAGTAAGAGCATATATATTATAACCCCCCCCCAAAAAAAAAACTAAAAAAATGATTTATAATTATGAACATTTGTAATACAATTAGCACAACATAAATTTAAATGCTTTCAGTTCCATCATGGATAACTAATTAAGTGAAACTTCTCAGTCATATCTTTGTAAAAAGAAAAAATATCATAAGGACTTTAGAAACTTAACCTGCTGACAGCTGATGTACATATAATTTGAATACACAATGTTAATAATAAACCACTTGAAAATGAATAAACAAATTACTCAATACAAAACCTACACACACTTGTCATTTTACTATTACAGTGAGAGAGAGAGTTTAAAGTTGTCATTTTCACCCAATAAATTTGCAGTCAGCTGTGTTTTGCATTAGAAAATAACAGACTTTCTCAGGTAAGGAATGGTCTGCTAAAGGAAAAAAATATAGGAGTGGTTGAGTTTAGTAATCTATTGATCATTTGAGGTGAACAAAGCACAAAGCCAATTCATCTGATGCTATCAATGGACAAGAAAAAAGTCAGTGAATATGTAATGGTTCAATAAATAGAATACTAGGAGTTTTTTTTTTAAGAGAGTAGGGTGAATTTTTAATGCTGGTTTTAAATAATATGTATTGATTTCAACGTAAACAGTGGAAGAGACGTGGAAATAACCATTTTTCTTTACTTGTTTGTAGAGGAGACAAAAGTATATTTCAGGAAATTGGTGAACAGGATAAAGTAAATAAATACAAATTTACACAGAAATATTTATAAACAAAGCACAAAAATATGAGTAGTTGTGTGTGTGTGTGTGTGTATATATATATATATATATATATATATATATATACACACACACACCTGCAAAGTAACCATATTCACACAGGTAAATATATCTGCATAAGCATGCATTAAATGTGCATATAAAACTGTACACACATATATCTATACATTTATCAAGATTTATCTAATATTATATCAGTTACTGTATTACAAATAAAATTGAACATTATGCAAATTATCTGACATTATTTACATAAGAAATAGAAAGATATCAAGAACATTTTTGGCAGAAAGATGTTTTTATTCAAGAGGTAAATACAGAAATATTAGCTCTACTACAATACCCACTTTTCTATATACAATAAAGAAGGAAAGGGGAAACATAGGACTTGCTAGGTTTTATATATATATATATATATATATATATATAGCATACTTTTGATTATCCAATATGTTGTGTAGGCATCATCCAGTTTCTTTTTCTCTTGGAATGTTGAAGATTCTTAAATAGCCTCTTTTTGTAATTGCTTGTTTGATGCATAACAAGCATATAGATCTTCAAAAATGTTTACAATTTTTATCTACATACACTCACACATAGAATAATGCATGTAATCTGAACAGCAATCTAATTGATGAATACATAGTTGCCATGGCCATGTTTTCACTGTTAGCCAGATTATAAAACATGAATCATTCTCTTCATTTTCTTGGCTTTTTTTTTTTTTTGTTTTTGTCACTTTTTTGAGTTTTGATTTTTTTTTTTTTTTAGGAACTGCCACCACGCGAGTTGGGCTGAAGTGCTCCCAATAAGCCTGCCCCACCCCTTCCCAAAACTCGAACCTACAGCAGAACAAAAAAAAAAAAAACAACAACATGATTTATCAGTTGGTTATCTCATCATCATATTCAAATATTGGCAAAGACAAACATAACAATTACCATTACGAGAGCAAACTATTCATAGTTCCTTCTATTTGTAACTAATTCAATAAAACATAAACGTCAATAGTGACAACCAATGCAAATATACAAGACATGGGATGTGCAAAGTTTTCTTTTACTACAAAGACACACACACACACACAAAAAAAAACATCTACATCATCACAATGCTGTAAAACAGTCAGAAAAAAATTTACAAGTATGAAAATTTCTCATGAAATTGATGATACAAAAAGCAGATAAAAGAAACAAAAAAATAATTATCTATAAAGAGTCAGAATGCAATATTTTCATCCATGCATAACAAGCAAACAAATAATCAGATCTGAAAATATTTCTTTTTAAATTAAAATTATAAGCTACTGTTAACCAATGTGGTACAATTATCCCAGACATGGGATAGAATAATCAAATTACAAAATTACTATTTCACACAGAAATCATAAAAGAAAAATTTTAAAAAGACTATCAATACAACAGATTAAAATAGAATTTTATATTATTGCAATCTTTTAAATGTAAACTACAAAAATAAGAGTTCATCTTTTAGCTCCAATTTTCAAACTTGAAATATAAAATTAAAATCTGAATTGTGAATATTTCTTTAATGGTTTCCAATATGGTGAAAAATATATCCTTTCTAAAAGTAACTTTTTAAAAGCTTATAATTATTGACATATTGATTATTTAGTAAAGTGTCATGTAATATATAAAAAGTCTTTTGACACTAGGTGACAATCAGCAGGCTTCTAACTTCTAAAAATGAACAAGTAGAAGTATATGAGTTTTATGAAGACGATAGATTTGAAAAACCCATTTCTCTAACATTAATTTTACTTTCTTTTTTTATCAAATGTTTTTTTTTCATCCATAGTAAGTTTTTTAAATGCTTTATGCAGTGAAAAATCTTGAAGTATAAAAACAAATTCACAGCTACAATGAAGACATGTCTTAAAGTAACCACATTTGTTGGTGATTTCTTTCAAGTTATTTTCTTGTCCTCAACAGTACACTTTTATTCTTCATAAAAAATTTTAAAAAATGCTTAATTTGAAAAAACATGAATACCAGTTTTTTCTTTTCTCTAAAAACCTATACTACATCTAGGTCATGCTAAACAATTAAGAATAATAATTCAGTTTTTATATGCACTACTTAGCTTATTTATTCATACATTTTTTTTTTACACATGAATATTATCTTTATGAGCCAAATACCAAAAATGTTTGTTCTTTTTGTTTTTATTATCATTAAAAAAAAAGATAATTTCATATTTTCTTCACAATATTTTTGCTAATCAGTAAATCTACACTAACACAGATAATTCAGTACATAATAAAGATTTACCAATTGCAAAACCAAGAACTATTGAAAATAATAATACAAAATAATTCATAAAATGGTTATTTAGTTACAACTGAGTCATTTTCTTTTCTATCACTTCACCCTAAGCAAAGCAATAAAGTCATTAAGACACAAGGGATTACTGAGAGTGGAAGAAACTGAGAAAATGTTAAAGAGAGAGAGAGAAACATTAACAGACTAATAAAAGGAAACAGAAGATGACAACTGACATTGCATTTAAATTTTTGAAGGTTGTAGTTGACAGGAAAGCAAGAAGGTGGAAGAATGTTCCACAAACAAAAAGAATGAGAAAAACCATTATCATGGAATTTACACTTAGCAATTTCAACAGTAAAATGATGAGACCTTTCTGCCAATCCAGTCAGTCAGTTAAGTGCCATATGTGATACACGCTTGGGCGATCATGTCTCGAAAGAGACATGACTGACTGAGCAGAAGATTATCCCGCAGTAGGTTGCCATTGCTTTCTGCGGTAGACTGGTTGCCGACCAAGGCGATAGAACCCAATCTGTCCTGCTATTTAACCCATAACTGGAAGGAAGAGATGGATTAATACCTTTCCCAAGGGTATTTGTGCGTAAGTGAATACAATGGATTCAACTGGAATTTGAACTTGGCTCTCCGGTTTCTTGTTCTGAGCCGATATCCACTGTACCACATTGGGAATTTGAGGTACCAAAGAGGAATGCTCATCTGAACAATTACCAGAAAAATATTTTTCTAAGACAAATATAGCTCCAATTTTAAAACATGAAATATAAAATTAAAATCTGAATTGTGAACATTTCTTTAAAGGTGCAAGACAGTGAGAAAAGTTGTCTAGCATGACACAGGGAAACAACTTTCCTTGAAGCAGACTTAGCTATTGATTCAATATAATAAATCCACTTTATGTCAGTGGAAAATGTTAGACTGAAGGTGCATTGAATTGAAACAGATTATGCTTAATCTGATATGATATGCTACTAAATATTAACTAATTGTGTTAAATACTTTTATATACAATCAAATGTTCCACTACTTCAATGCCCACTACACCAAGTGACTGGAAAACTGGCACAGATCTTGGTGGTGTCCGTACCATGAACTTTTCGATCACTCAATCCATTACACAAGAAGTTGATTTCCCCACACATTTCTCTAATAACACTAATGAACTCACTGCTAGATTTCTGTTTCACTTCTATCCGTGACTCTTGCCATGTTATGCAGCTCTTGGTAACTCTAATTATGCTGTGGTTTCCATTAATATTTCCTTTCACATTCCCTCCTGCCAGTAACCCCAAACCAGTAGAATATTTTACTGCTGTCAAAGAGCAGACAGGGAGTTGTTCCACAATTTCCTGTGTGATATCCCTTGGAACAAAGCTTTTAGTCTTCCCATTGAAGACTGTGCGTCCAAGGTCTCCTCCTGGGTTAAAGTTGGCATTGATGCTTTCATCCCAGCCAGGAAGTTACAACTTAAACCTCATTTGTCCTCCTGGTTCTCCCTCGCTCAGCTCTTATTGCCCACAGGAATCACTTCCAGCTTTATTGAAGTCATGTGTTTGACCATGTTAATCATCTTTTTGCCTCTGCTCATAATCAGAGCAAGAGGATCCTAAATGATGCTAAGCTGCTGTTTGCTGAAAGAATGAAACTGCATATAGCACCCCACAAGTTCAGCTCCAAAGGCTACTGGCATTTCTGTAAAAATGTGTTAAATAACTGTTATTTAACACATTAGTAGGGCTCTTTTTGCTCTGAAATCTTATCTACATCTTCAATTTATGTAACACCAGACTGAGATGACAGATCAATAATCCCCTACAAAAGTAATCCACAGAAAATGGACAAATTCAGAAATAAATTTTTCCACGATTTTAACATTCCCACCATAACTAAGGCTAAAGTCGTGAATTTCTTATATGTTACCTTAATAAATAAAAATCCATCACTTCTTTAGTAAGTGCTTTGTTTATGTTAAGATACAAAACTAAGCAGATATGAATGTTTCAAGTGTGGGCTGAAAAGTTATTGGTTTAATCCACTTCCCAAAATCTGAATAAAACAAATAAAATTTTTCTTGGAAGTCTGGGCTGAGAATTCATCATCATCTCTGAGATGGAGTGTTGAATAGTTCTTGATCCAGCCAAGAAATGATTTAAAGAACAACAACAATGAAAATAGAAAATATGTTTGGTCAGATTTTGGAAATAAATTATCAATTGTCTTTGCATATAAAATGGTTGGCTGCTCATTCTCCGATTATGTTCATATGCTAGGTTGGCAAGTTAACCAATGTTGCAGATTCCTGCTCAGGTATATTTTTGCTTCTTCAGCAACCACAGAATCAGCTCATGGCTTATATTGCAACTATACTAAACAGACCTTAGTTACAGTGTCTGTGGAAAAATGCATAATCTGGTGTGATCAGTAGTTGAACATGGTCATGATAAATAGTAACTTTGTTGTAACACAACCATCCATGGCTTCTGAACAGTTTTGCCTAAATAATTCTACTCAACACTTGGGTCAATTGATGGTATGGTTTTCAGGCACTTTCTAAAAGTACCACATACTGGGATCATTCTTCCCAGACTAATATTATTTTCCTTCATGAATTGATCATAGTGAGATTTGAATGCAGGTTTCATGGTAATAATGCTAACACTCTAATCACTTAGTCACACTCATATATAACATACATAAACAAAGTTTCATTTCAAAACCTAACTAAGGAAATGGCACAAATATTTTTATATAATAAATTCAAAATTTTGATATTCACAAACCGTGTTAATACAATCAATTCTATTAGTCATCCACTTTGACAAAACAATAAACAGCAATTGCTTTTGTATTGATTAACTCCAAATATTATATTTAATGAAATGCAATTTTAGTTAGAGTGAGAATTAATTCAATAGGAAAACCATCAGAAAGTGAACTTATTTTACAACATAAAAAAAAAAAAAATGGTATTGTAACTAAGAAGTAATCACTGGCATAATTGGTAAATAAACATTTCTTTAAAAAAGAAGTCAGAACCATATGAGTATTAAGAAAGATCAATTTTGAACCTTAAAGAAAAACTACACATTTTCCTCCTCCAAATAACGTGTGTTGCAGCATCATGAGTGAGGATGCATTTTAAAAGATGCTGTGTGTGTGTGTGTAATAAAAAAATTAAAAATAGAATGCAGCTTTATTTTAGGGAGAAGTTGAATAAATTTAATAATTAAGTTGAGATCAAAGAATAAATAAATGATAAAAATTATTTAATTGCAATACTTTCATTTTTTCCATCTTGTAGAAATATTTTTGTTTTTTCATTTTTTGAAAGGACAGTGTAAGAGACAGAAATGTTTACTTTCTAGAAATTACAAAATGATGGATGTTAAATATCCAAACAAAGTATATGAGATGGAATATGTGAAAACCAGTTAGGTGTTTAAATTTTCTGTTCTGTTGCCATTTCATTCAATAACTTCTAGGAATATAATATCACATTCAATGTTATCACTTTATCATGTTTGAAGTAAAAAGAACATAGTACTGTCAAAGGTAAAATAAGTTAATTCATATTAATAAAGACAGTATTAATAACAGCCCTTGTAATTAGATGGAAAGTATTAGGGTAAAATAAAGATGATTTTATGAAGTAAATTGGAAAATTTTATTTGAGTAAGAAGTCACCCTACCTTAAAAAAACACTAAAAAATACTGAATCTGATTATGTTAATATGAGTGCTATTAGAGTATTTTTTAAAAATCAATTTTAAGATTATTACCATTAAAAAAGAAAAGGGTTTTCAAAGAAAAACTAAGATTTTTATTTTCAATGTATGAATGTATGACCCCATGTTTATGAAAAGATTTAAATAAAAATGCTTATGAAATAGTAGTGTTCCTGGGAAAAAAATGAAGATAAGTATATTTTTCTATATAATTGGTATTATTAAAGTATTGCCATTCATATAGATACATAGAACTGTCACAAATAAGTTCATGTAAATAAGAAAGCAATAAAGATGAAAAAAGTTAAGGCATATTCATTAATTCACACAATTCATATATTTTTTAAATGATACACATATAAAGGAAATCATGCATGTGGAATTATCCTGAAATTCAATTTTCTGAAGCAATACTTAAATACTTACTTTAGTAAGACAAAACATACACAAACACATTATTAATCAATTTTAATTTAAGGTTGTTAATCTGCTTTTATGATTTGTTTTAAAGGCAAATGTTTTTCTTGTAGTCAGAATGTTAGCATCCTTAAATTCTGCTTTTAATATATTCTCCATAAAAGACAAGCACATGAAATTTTATAATCAACTTTACATGTATTTCACATATCAATATGATTAAAATGTTTTCAACTTTTTAAAAATTGTATAAAATATTTTATGTTACATTAAAATATAACTTCGGAAGCAGATGAATTTTATTCATGAGTTGGTGATACTGGTTACTACTGAAAAAAAATTATTTCCAAAGAGTTTCTTGAAAACTTATTTTTTTATTTATAAAATCTGTAATGTTTTTGTAACAATGACATTTTTCAACCTGTTGTCAAATTTATATATCAATGATATGTATAACAGCAATAACATTACAGAAGATTTCTCAGTATATCAATGAAATGAATTCTGTTCAAAAGAAACATAAATAAACTTTTGCATATCCATAATACTTGCATCTTTGGCAATTAACTAAACCTATTTTCTCTAAATATAGTTGATGAACTTTCAGTCTTATCTTCCTCCACTGCCATGATTAACAAACATAACTTGACTAATTGCTAAATATAAGAACACTGAAATAAAATAAAATCTTTAAGTGTTCAAAATATTATCACAAGAAAAATTGTTTTAACAAAATCCTACATCTTCATTAAAATACTATCCAAGACAGTATATACCTTATCTATTTTTATAAAATCTCAAGTGTTACTAATGTTTGTAAAAAGAATAGTAAAATTAAAATTTAACACAATACATCAACAATCATGTCAACAATGTTAATATCTTTACTAAACAATAAGGCTCCTTATTTTATTTTCCAATAAATGGTTGATATATTAACATGATATTCAAAGTAAAATTCATAAAACATTAACATTTTGTTCATAAAAAAAGCATCAATACTACATTAAATAAGGTTCTATAACATTAGGTGCATATATTTTTGTACTGAAAAGGTTTCATATCAAATAATAAACATATCTATTTCCCTTTGCAACAAAGATATCTTGACATCTAACAAGATAGAAATCTCTAAATAGTAAAACTAGAGAGCTTATTCCTAAACAGTTGAAATATTGCTGTTAATTGTTTAGCTCCATAGCTTAAATGTTGGACTGTACAAAATATCTCTAAGTCAAGGAGTAATTATCTTACCATATCTGTTGGCAAGTAATGTGACAGATTATAGTGTACAGTATTAACAACAAGAAAGTATCCTGATTGGGGTAGGTACGCCAAAAATATTTCTTCTCTTTTTGTTGTTAGATGATATTAGAAACATTTAGTGTTAAATTCATTAAAAAAAGATAATGTTTGACTATATTGTGTATATGCAATAAAAAAATTTAAATGTCAAAATTGGCATAACTAAAATTGAAGATTAGCACCATTTCAGCATATTATATGATTTCTCTTATTTAAAAAAAGAAAAAAAAGAAAAAAAAGAAAAAAGAAAAAAAGAGGTACAAATATGACTCAAATGCAGAAGAATCATGAAGTTTAGGAGGAATGCACTGAATGATGGAAAATGTTAAAAATAGCTAACAAAGAATTTTTGTGATATAAATTTCTCACCATATGCTTTATGTTCAGAACAATCATATGAAGACATTACTTGATAATAACAAATGTTATATAATTCAGGTGTTGAAAATCACTTGCACCAGCCTTGACCAAACTTATTACTTTGATGTGTGGCTTCAACATAAGTTTAAAAAAAATTGGCCCTTATTTAAATGTGTTTTTGAAACAAATTAATGATATTTAACAAGAGAATACAGATGATCATGGGGTAAGTCAAATGAACCATCAGTAACCATGTCAAAGTTCAGTCATTATCCAAAGAAAGTGATACTGTGCCTATGGTAGGAATCCTTTAGGGACTTCTAGAGAAGTAAACAATTGATTGAAATAATTACTCATCTCAATTTAACCAACTGTAGGCAACAATTGACAAAAACTAAACAATCGCTATAACTAAACCAATTATTAAATTGTTTTATTTACTAATATACCAGCTATTGTCCACCACCTTTTCTTAGGAATCATAAGTACAATTAAATTTGCCAAAGAATAAAATCATATTTTTACAGCTAAAGAAAAAGTGTACTATCATAATCTGTTTAAAAACTGATTCCAAGTTTTTATTGTTCTAAAATGATCTAAGAAAGAGATAACTTTCAATTCTTGGAGATTGATCAATGTTGCTCCAAGCAGCTGTTGTATAATACTCTTATCAGTTTTAATTGGGAACAGGAGAATCAAAAGTAAAACTACATTTATTGATAAATTTTTAATATATTAATAAAAATCATAACTGCATAACAGTGCCTATAACTGAGTACAAGTTGATATAATAATAAAACCAGAATCATAACTGATGAAAACACTTTTAAATAGTTTGAGGGTGGTTTATAAATCCTTTCAAGCTGATGATTGACAATGAATAAAATATAGTTTTCTGCTATGGAACAAACACAAAGTAACAAGACTGTTATTGTTTCTTATGAACTGCAAATAAAGAGATTTGAATTAACTTTAATCTAAGAAGTTAATATTTCCCCACTACACCATTGCTAACAATTTATGTTTAAAACCCTTTTCACAAATATATTGATTCTTGACATGAAATACTAGATTTCTCATAAAATGCACTAAGTTTCTTTTTTTTTTTTTTTTTAATAATCATATTGCCTCAAGCAAGGCATTTTACTGCCACTGTTTGCAAGGGGTTAGGAAAGTTATGAGAAAGAGAGACAATATAGGGGATGTCAGAAATGGTAGATTTATATATGTGCAGGATTGTTTCAGATGGAAAAAACTTCCTGGCCCTATACAAAGAACCAACTTTCTTAGCAGTGAATTTAGCTATAGATTCTATATAGTCATTCCACTTGAGGTCTGTTGTGAGAGTTAACCTGAGGAGGCGCAGTGTTTTGCTTTCAGGGAGACTAGCCTGATCCATGCTAATGGGAAGTACAAGCGATTTTCTGTGATGGTTAATAGATAGCAGCTTTGTTTTGGAAGCATTAAATTTCACAAGCCATTTCTTACCCCAGTCCACCACAGATTGGAGGTCCTTTTCAAGCTCAGCAGCAAGGTTTGCTTTGTCAGTCTCGGCAGATTTTTTGATCGATGCAAGAGTAAACTGTAGTGTTGTCAGCGTATATGCCTACTTGGGATCTTATTACATCTGGGGGATCGTTAATGTAGATAAGAAAAAGTATAGAACCTAGAATAGAGCCTTGAGGGACACCCGCATTCATATGATAGTATTGGGAGGCATGTCCATTCAATACTACCTTCATTGTGCGATTTGAAAGGAATGACTGGATATGGTCAAACGATTGTCCAGTTATACCATAGCCTCACAGCTTGCATAGAAGGCCAGCATGCCAGACTCTTTGGAGATATCTAAGGCAACAATTCAGGCTTCACCATTCTTGTCAAGAGCCTGGTGTATATACTCAGTGAGGGTTGTGAGCATATCAGCAGTAGATCTGGTGAAGCAGAAACCATACTGTTTGTCAGAGAAGAGTCTGTAGGCTGTGAGATGTTGAATCACCTCATCATTGATGATGGATTCGAACACTTTGCCAAAAATCAGTAGGAGGTTGATAGGGCAATAATTAGAGGGGTCAGAGGGTTCAGCAGTGTTTTTATATATTAGAACCACAGAGGAGGATTTCAAGTAGGTAGGAAAGCAAGAAGCAGTAGTTATAGAGTTTGGAGAGAACAGAGGAGAGTTCAGGGGAACATTTCTTCAGGACAATGATTGGGATTCCGTTGCTACTTAAAGCTTGTTGGATAAACTGAGAGAAGAGATTATTAAATCATTATGGTGATGATCTGAATGCAATTTTTACGTAATTAGTTTATTCTGCTAAAATAAATATATTTTGTACCTTTCCAGTTACAAAGCTAAAATTTTGATATATTCATAAATGTTATAGGATGCAGTATAGATTGTAAATAGTTTATGTGGCTAAAATACTTCTTTTTTTTTTTTTTCAATAATAAAAGCATCATGTTACTACTTTTGAAGCAAGCACTTCTATGTTGCAAAGTGTATATGACAACAACAATGCTTAACAATGCAAAATATCAGGAAGTTTTGCTTTGGTCAGCAAGTGAGTAATAACTGAAAATCTATTATGAAATTATAACATGCCCCACAGAACAGAATTTTAGATAGGAAGTCACAATACAAAATTTATGTGAACAATTTATCTATTATGAGTAAAGTAGACAAAATGGATAAACACAAAATAAGAAACTTATCTACTTTCATAACTTAATATAAAAACTTTATTTTATCTATTAACAGATTATTTTGTTATGATTATAAAAGCACTTTTTTAGAGGAATATTTTTGTAAGTTGGATGTTTGTTTAAAAGATAATGAAAATAAGTTTAAACAATTCTAAGAGGTGTTTAAGTCACTGAAGCATTCTTTTTGTTATGTTTTAATTGATGTAGTCTTCAGCAAACTACAGATATAGCATCCATGTAGAAAGATTTTTTTCCCCTGATAGTGCAAATAATGGAAGCAAACAGGAAAGAAATATCCCATTTAACAGCAAGCCACATTAACAGATTGTATTTTTTCTATATGTGGATTGCATGCCAGTCATTTTTTTTTTCATTTTTTTTTTTACTAAGCACTGAAATTCACTTTCTCATGACAAACATTTATCAGCAAGACTAATATAAACACAGCATCTTTTAAATTTTCTGACACTGCATGGATGCTTCTTATCAATTATTTAAACAGAACCCTATAAAGTGGACTGTCCAAAAGGTAGTGATGACAAAAGAAACAAAAATAAATAAATACATTAATTGAAGTAACTCTTAAAATGACAATGATTCAGCTCAAAATTACAGAATGTAGGATTAAAGAACAAGACAACACTTTTTGATGTCTCTCATGAGCCATCAAAAAGTTGAAACACCAGTTCTTGTAAGATCTCCAAAAGTTAGCAATGTCAAGCCTAGTCAGTACCTACATGAGTGACTGCTTGGGAATACCAGGTGCTGTAAACTTGAATGTGCAGGAGGTGTAATGGATAATGGCTCAGAATTGGAATTCATTATACTCACTTAAATTATTTCTAATGTAAATGTCCCAGGGAAACATATAAATCAACTTCCCCCAGCTATGGGTTAATTAGTAGAACATGCATCTTATCAGTAAATCATTACTATTTTCAAAAAACTTTCTTACAATCTAAAAATATTTTCTGGCTTTAAATGACTTTCAAAAGGTTGATGAACTTTGAAAAAAATCAATCAATCAATACACTTTTTAGATGAGCTACTCATTAACTTTTCACAGATATCTTTTCCTAGGTTAAAACAGTAATACTCTTCTTGCCATAAAGAAATTAGTTACAGAATCACCAACAAAACTGTCCTAAAAATCAGTCACCAACATAAATGAGTTATACATGACCAGGACTGTGAAAGAAATTATTCATATACTCTGGAATGGATAAGGAAAATTGAAATTCATTAAAAATAGACTGTTCCTTAAAAACAGACTATTTTTCTATATCTCTTATTTATAATTTGATTATATAAGGTTAAAAAATAAATTTGTTAAAAGCTTGGTCTCATATCAGAACATATTTCACCAATTTCCTTAAAAGGGTTGGGTATCTTTTTTGCTCAATAAAAATTCATTTTATACTTTTACGTACTTTTATAAATAATGAGAACATGTAAGATGCAAGTTATATCCTGATTTTGAGTCACAAAATCATAATGACTTATTTGTCATAAGTTATAACAAATGCATAAGAATGCATTATTTCCGGCATTCATATACATTTTAATATGTGTAAAATGTCATCCATCTATCATGGTTATACTTATTTATATAATACTTTAACTACTGATTATCCATACAAATAAATGTGATAGTCATTGCATCAGCAGTACAAAATGTGGAACAATAAATTAAAAAAAACAGAAACTTGTAAAGATTGAATGATCTTAGACTTATTGACGTTGCTATCAGACAATATTTAACATATTTAATTTACACAAAGACAGGTAGGTACAAACTTTAAAAAATAATGAATGCTAACATATATAGAAATTTCCACTGCACTAAATTCAGTGTCTACTCTATAAAAATATGACATTCTCATTCTTATTTAACAAAAGAAAAAACTACAAAAAACAAAAAATATTTAACCAAGAATATTGAAACAAGGGAGACAAATCATTACAGAGTAGCTACCCAATAAATAAGACACTGCTGATATGTTACAGTCGGTGTACAAAACAAAAATGTAAAAGTTGCAATGTGTGCATGTGGGATAAATGCAAGGCATATTTTTATAGAAAAATCACTCATCTATAAAAAGAATTAAGTATGTACAGACATACATGCAGAGAAAAAGTAAACATATCTGAAACAGTGTAAACATTTTTTTGCATTTATAAATAAACAATTTAAATGTTGCTCATAGATAATACATTATAGACAAGCCATTTAATTTCATCTATTCAGGCTTTTTCAGTAATCTCTTATGCTTTAAAATTTACTAGAGTTTTTGGTAAGGCAAAAAAACCATAAAATAATTAAAGTTACAAAAAGCAGAAAATACAAAAAAGAAATACTTACAATTGATGAAGTAAAGATTAACATGATTTATTCATTTTGAAACTAAATAACTTGTCCAAAAGATGTGTTTTTCAGAACATAAAGAACTTAGAAAAAGACTTAAAATTAGAAAATTAAACTTCTATTTGCAAATTATCATTTTGTATTTTTCATTTAAAATTCCCAGTTTAAAAGAGTGGTAAATTCAAGTACATTTTATAAATCTATTTACTTCTTTTATCTGATAAGAGATGCTTCAACAAAAACAAAGTTAACTTATTCTGACATGAAGTCAAATATATTATGATCCACAGTTTGCAAATTTCCACAATTCTTTCCACACATTAAATATGAAGTTTATTATTTTCTTCTGATTCAATTTTGCTTCCCAAAATGAAAGCTTTTTTTTTTTTTTTGGTGGAAGCCTACAAACTATTTTCAAAGTCTTCAGATTAAATGAGCAACTCTAGAAGAGATACTGTCCAGAAAATTAAAGATTCAATAAAGCAGTCTGTCAAGTGCCATACGTGATACATGCTTGGGCAATAATGTCTCGAAAGAGACATAACTGATTGGGCAGCAGATTTTCCCACAATAGGTTGCCATTACTTTCTGCAGTAGACTAGTTTCCAACCAAGGCCATAGAAGCCAATCTGTCCTGTTATTTGACCCATAGCTGGAGGGGAGAGATGAATTAATACCTTTCCCAAAGGTATTATAAATAAAGCATATTTGTCAATAAAAAATATCTAAATATACATTTGAGTTTTTTTCCCTAACAAAGAATTCTTGAACTGATGTATCAGGCTTGTCAAAAAGACTGTCAAAATGGAGTGTATAATTCTTAAATGTCATTCTTTAAATTTGCAATGTAGGCAATAACTTCCTCATGAGAATGTTATTGCTGCAATATAATTTACAACAACTGCATGACAAAACTTTTGTTAATACAACGACTGCAAGGATAAGCTCTTTTATTGACTTTATTATTTATTTACAGCCACAAGCTGGAATTTTTTTTTATTTCATCTGAAAGATGAAATTATAAAAAAAAATAGTTAATAAAAAACTTAATGAAGACAGACCTTTTAAAAAGCTTTTTGGTATGTAGAGAAAATAATTTAAAATCAAAACTGTAAGATATAGAACCGCTGATTCCTATTCCAAAAATTAAAAAAAAAAGTTATAGAGAAAGAAGAAAACAAAAAACACATACCTGTTCTGTAGCCACAGAAGCAAATTTGCTGGCACTACGTGCGAAAGAAGCCCAACCCTAAAATTTAATAAAACACACCATTATGTTATACCAGTGATTAATTATATTTTTTATATCAGAAGAGAAAACAAGATGGTTTGTTTTCTGTTCAGAAAACAGTATATGAATTTAATTTTTATATCTGGGAGAATATATAAAAAATATCAAAATCTACACTAGCAAATGTTTGCATCACCTGTCTTCCAAAGTAGATGGAAAACTAGAAAAGTATTAGTTACACAATCTTAGGCCATTGAAGTTTATTTTTTAAATCTGTGGGAAGTAAGATTGTGATAATTTTGTGATATAAAATGTTATAACTTTGTTAAGTTATAACAAATGCATTCTTATGCATTATTTCCTGCATTCATATACATTTTAATATGTGTAAAATGTCATCCGTCTATCATGGTTATACTTATTTATATAATACTTTAACTACTGATTATCCATACAAATAATGTGATAGTCATTGCATCAGTAGTACAAAATGTGGAACAACAAATAAAAAAAACAGAAACTTGTAAAGATTGAATGACCAAAGCAGAAAATGAAAAAAAAAAAAAACAATCATTGGACAATTCTTAGATGCAGTAACTATGGAAACAATGTAAAGTTTATATTTTTTTACAAAATTAGCCTCTAACATTAATTCCTGTACTACTTTTGATATATTTAAAATATTATAATAACTAATGACATGGATATATTCAATAGAGTGCAGACATTTGATCATATAATCTATCGTTATCTGGAACAAAAATAAAACATCCAAAAATGTATTTAAAATTTTTTTTTACAAAAATGTTTATTATTTAATTACTAGCTTAGTAGCTGTTAACAAAAGATCAACATAATCTGTGTACTCTGCTAAGAATCTAAACATTGCTCACCAGCCCTCAGATAAGATCAGTGTAATATTTGTGCACTCTGCCTCTGAAATCAACAATGTACAGTGTTTTGAAATTATCTCTAGCCCCTAAATGTTGATTTTACAGGTGATTTTGGCAGCACAGTGGCTGAGTTTAAGGTCATGAAGAACAAACACATGAAAAAGAAATCATTTAATAAACTCTGATTTGATATGCTATAAAATCACAAAAATAATGCAAAAAAACTGAAATACAACATGAAGTAAGAGACAAAGCTATAAAATTATATGTGAGTGAGAAAGAAAGAATGAGACAAACGTATAAAGGGACCTGTATCAATCAGGATACAAGAATATGTATATTTATTAATATAATGGCCATTTATACTATATTGATCACTGTTTTAATAATACCTGAATATTTTTATACATTTCTGTATTCCCATATCTCTCTCTCTCTCTCTATATATATATATATATATATATATTTATTAATTCACACACACATTATATGTGTGTGTGTGTGTATGTGTGTGTGTGTATATATATATAGCTAGATAGATAGACACACACATACACTCACACAACAAAAGAGAATGGTGACAAAAAAGAAAATGATAACACTAATACAATGCAAAAATAGGCATTTGTTTTGTGATATTCAATAGAAAGTTAAAATAAATGGCAAACTTATGGTGTGAGAAAATATTTTAATCATGAATGGATTGACCGAAATGCTAATTTATTTCAATGATGAAGGTTCCGATTTTGAAGTCAAACATGCAAGCACATTAAAATGACAAAGCTAAAATACTTTTGTTTTTATTATACACCATATATGCTTTGTATTAGTAATAATTTATTTTCTATTATCTTGAAAAAAGAAAAAAAAAAAAAAAGAGACAAAACAATGCAAAACATAAGTCCCCACACAGCATAACATCAAACAAACTATCAATCAAAATCTATGTCAGTTTTACACACACACACACACACTCATACACAGATTTTTAATGAAAGAGAATATTTGTATCTATAATTCTTCTAAAAGTAGCTTGGACAGATTTTAACTATTTTTGCATAATATACTGCTTCCAAAAAAGAAAAATTCAAATTACCTACCAAATGTTCAATTTACTTACTGATGAAAGAGACGATGCAAGGAAATCATCTTGTGGTACTGGGTCAGGACTACTACCAAAGCCAATATATTTCCCGCCTTGACTTGGAGGCAGATCTCTGGTAAAAGATGAAAGAAAATGATAACATTCAAATATTTTTCTGGTGATATACAACACTTGTTAAGTTGACCTAATACCTTTTTTTTTTTTTTTTTTTTTACATCAATCATAATTAAATAAATTTTACTCATAAAAAAACAATTAGAGAAAAATTTTGTGAAAACAAAAAAAAATCTATTTTGTACCTCATTAATGAAGGATATTTGTCTATATTTCTGAGACAAAGTACTGTTATTATTTTTCAGACTGTTGTCCTCATCTTTGTTGGCATATTCACAATGTTTTGATCATTGTATGCTCTGACCTTATTAAGGGAGACTGGAATTCCAAACTGAGCTCTATACTGTATTCCCTAGGCTAGATTGTTCTAATTCCATGAGCCATGCCTCTTCCAGATGCCTCAGTATTAGTTATCTCTTTTTAAATCAACTCTTGAGTTTTTTTTTTTTTGTTCACTTCTGCTGTAACTAGGTATTAAACTCCCAACTCTTTGGGTCAAGTCTCTGGATCCAACCAGTGCTTTGGTTGGATCCAGGGACTTGACCCAAAGATGAGGACAACAATCTAAACAATGTACATAGTATAAATAATTGATGAAGGACTTAATTCTAAGCTCAACTGGGAGAGAAAAGCAATTAGTACACTTTGAGAGTAGCATTAAAATATGTCTTCCTTTTTTCCTCAGGTTTAATAATCATAAATAATGATAAAAAGATATTTTTAGATAAAAACAATTCTTTTTCTTCTATTCATAACTGTTTTTCTAGTTAGAAATTGAAATTTACTTATACAAAAAACAGTACATCAGAATCTTGCAACATGAAAAGCAAGAAAGTAAAAAAGGTTAATAATAGAAACGATACACTTGTTTAATACTATAATTATGGCCTAAATAATGCTTTTGTTGATAATATCAAGACAGTATTTAAAATTTTATAGAGCACAGTAGTCCTGAATGACAACAAAAAAGGGGAGAAAACTTTTGAAAATAAAGCGATAACGTTACAACATTAGAAATGTATTCTACAATAAAATTGTATGAACAAGAAGGCAGTTGTATGCTCATTATTCACTTGTTTTTCTGGTTGTTTAAGGCTAGAGCAAAATTACTTGCAAGTCATTCATTAGTCTAAACTAAGGTGAGAAGACTTAAAAATATTCAAGAGATTTAGAAATAATAATGGAGAAAAAACAAAGCAGCAGAAATAAAAATAAAAAAACACACAATAGTCACATTATCTACCCTTATAACTTACATAATTATTGATACACAAGGTGTCTAAATGATGCAAGAATAAAAATAACACTGACATTTCATTGTAACAAATATATTTACCAAAATTGTACAAAAATATCTTGAAATACTAAAGAATTTATTCAATTAAATTAACACTGGCTTTAATTGGAGTAGATAGACTAAACTATCGTCCGGTTCACACTCCACCCACGTCTATTGAACAGGTGTAGAGGCTCATCCCTTGTTCCCTGTTTAGGATGTGATTTCCGGCTTTCTCTTTCCCAATCTTTTCACTCTTGTGTAGCCCCCTGCGCATCAGTGGCGTTACCGCCTTGCTCGGGGTGATATGATTAAAAAAAAAAAAAAATCATGGCCCACAGATGATTTTGGAATCCCCTGCAACTCTTCTTAACAGTCTCCTTAATTAAGTTGGTGAATGATGTCATAATCCTTGTCTTTTTTTTTTTTTTTTTTTTTTACAGTATAGTTCGCTAAGTACAAGGCAGGTGGGAAGAGGTAGAAAGTATAGGGTTATGTTAAGGGTTTATATGGATAGGAGGAGAAAATAACAGTTGATTCTAGACTTAGATTAAGATTGTAGTGATTAGAAAAACATCCTCTTGGGAGTTTGTTCCGTAGGGCCATGGTTTACGAGAAGTTGTTTGAGTGAAACTTCTTACCAATGGAATACAAAGGGAGCATGGGTGTTTTTTTTTTTTACTATATAAGTAGCATGGTGAGTCCTAGCCATGAAGGTCAGACCTGGTGGAACCAGGTGATACAGTTCATCCAAGCACTTTCCATGGCCATAACAATACAGCAGTGAGAGACTCACCGCATCCTGCCTGTGAGAGAGAGGTCAGAGTGTGGAAAATAATTCTTCTCCAACAAGGCCTTGGAGATGCTTCTTAAACTATCAAGACTGGAAAGTGAGATCGGGTAGCTCCTATAACAGTACTCCATTTTCAGCCTGATCTGAATCTTATAAAGGTAGAGGATAGCATGAGAAATCAAGTACTTAATATAGGGAGCAGATCGTTTTACCTGCATCTTTACCAATGGGCTGTATACAAGAATTTTACTTGAGTTTGGTTGGGAGTCTGAGGTCCAATATCCTCTCATGGCACAAGCTTCCTTGAGGGGACATCTATTCATCATAACTGGTGGTAGTCAGGGACTGATTGGCAGTGATGGAATGTAAGCAGTTTGGTTCTGGAGGTATTGACTGTAACAAGCCAGTTTCACCACACCCACTGGGAAGTTAGTGTTAGATTGGAAGAGAGCTCAACAGTCAAACTCTGATCAAAACTTTTGGAGGTGCGCCTGTATATCATCGTATCCTTGCCATGGATGTTTACAAATAATCAGAGCATATTTTTTGGTAGATTATTTATGTAAATCAGAAAGAGGGTTGATCCAAGAAGTGACCCCTGGGAAACACCTACATTTTCCGCCAGGGCCTTGGAAAATTGTCCGTTAATAACTACCTTCAGGAATTTACCTGCTAGGAAAGATTTTATAATAGAGAAAACTTTTCCAGTGATTCCATAGCTGGAGAGCTTGAGTAGTAAACTTTTGTGCCACACCTTGCCGAAAACCTTCAAGATATCTAATGCTATGATGCTTGTGATACATGTATCGTCAAGGGCCTCACTTATTCTGTGTGTAATGGTAGTTAGGACATAAGCAGTGGATCAGGCTGATTGAAATCCATACCGCTCATCACACAAGAGGTTGCTCTTATCCAGGTGCTCAACAACCTTTTTGTTGATAATGGCCTCAAAAAGCTTGCTGATGATACTGGAGACTTCAGTTCATCTTTGGTGTTACAAGAAGTTTTGTTAGTCTCTTGCTCAACTGTACCCACACATAATAATCAAGGGGGTTACAGTCTGGAGAATTAGGTGGCCATATTGAAGGGGTGATGTGGTCATAGAAATTGTCTCAAAACCATGACTGGGTTCTCTTGCTTGTGTGGCATAGTGCAGAGTCTTGTTGCCAGACATAGGGCCTTCCAGCAGCTACACTCTTCACCCAGGGTAGCACTACTTTCTCAAAGCACTTGATGTAGACATTTGTGTTGAGTCTGAGGCCCTGAGAAAAGATGAATAGAGGCATAATGTCAACATCACCATGATATTGACTGGATATATCATCTAACTCTTTCCATATCCACTGCATTGTTTTCAGATTGACACCCAAACACTCTGAAATGTTCATATGAGAGCCTCCAGTATAATGCCAAGCAGTACAGCATACTATTTCCAAATTTCTGGCAGAGTGAATTGCATTATGGTGCTCTTTTTCTCAGACTGTGCCCAACTGACCCTAGTATACTGTGCAGTTGACAAAATCAAAAACAAACAGGCATGCACAAATTTAAAAATATAAAGTGGCGACAATTTACCCTTCACAACCTGCACATAATTTTTTTTTTATTGAGAGGTGAGTATATATTCAAATACTCTACATTATTAATATATAAAAAAAAATATGAAATGGTAAGAAATATGCTATTACTTACTCAGATCGAGAAGCATTTTCCATTTGTCTTTTTTGAAAAAATTCTTCTTTTCTTTTATCAAGTTCATCTCTGATAAAAAAAATAAAAATAAGAAAAAAAATTAAAAGCATTCAGCAACAACTTAAACTCTCAACTGAACAAAATGCACAAAGAATTTCTTTTAGAATTGGCCTTAAAAAAGAAAAAACATTTCTCAGTCTGCAACCAATAAGTCAACATCTCTAACTATTTATTTATTAAAACCATAATACACTTGAGAATATCTTTTCTTCACCAACCCTCTTTTGCCATCACTAAATTTCCCACCATTTCTTTCCTTTTAATTTTCATAAGCTCACTATTAATGTTATGAGTATATTCAAAAGAATTACACTTAAATTTAAAAGTTTAAGCAATATTTTTAGCAGCAACTGTACAACTCGCTAAGAAAGTTTCATTAAAGTAATCACTTCCTTCTCTTTTGTTAGCACACTACACAAATAAAAGCCAAACTTGTTAGTAAAAATGGAATCCAATAAGGTTATTAATATAGAAGAAAATTCTATAAAAGACAATGTAACTTTATATATCCACTGGTCAAGCAAACTTATCTTTGCTATTTGATATAATGTAATATTCTGCTGTTATACTAATAGGTGGCATTAATCAATTGTAATAAATGAACATACATTGTGTTAACATAATAATGGAATATCCTATTAGTAAGTAGAGAAGATCAAGCTACCAATACATGTTTTTTTTTGTTATGTTAGCTTTTTTTTTTTAAAAACAAATAATTTTTTTTTTACATGAGAATTGAATTGATTGTACAGATACAAAATTCTTGATTATTCATGCAGAAAATATAACCAAAAATAGGTGAATCACAATGGAAAAGAAAGCTCTTTTTAAGAAATTCTTCAATCTTTTGATTTTTATAGGAGGCTATATTAAATTTTTTTTTTTTTTTTACTTTCTTCATAATCTTATAATGCATGATATGGTTAATGAAAGAAACCCATACTACATAAAGATAATACACAAGAAAAAGTCTATATCTTCACTAAAATGTCAGTCAGTCAGTTAAGTGCCATATGTGATACACGCTTGTGTGATCATGTCTTGAAAGAGACATGACTGACTTGGCAGAAGATTATCCCGCAGTAGGTTGCCATTGCTTTCTGTGGTAGACTGGTTGCCGACCAAGGCTATAGAACCCAATCTGTCCTGCTATTTAACCCATAACTGGAAGGAAGAGATGGATTAATACCTTTCCCAAGGGTATTTGCGTGTAAGTGAATACAATGATTCAAATGGAATTCAAACTCGCTCCCCGGTTTCTCGTTTCGAGCTGATATCCACTGTACCACAACGCACAATGTACTTACGACAAATATAAAATCAATAAACAATGTACCAAGAAATGTTACAGTGAAATTTAATAATGGTAAGAGACTAGACCAATATGAAGACTGAACAGATCAAGGCTAGAGAATGGACAGTTTGAATGTTGTGTGTGTGTGTGTGTGTGTGTGTGTGTATATATATATATATATATATATGAGTGAGAATGAAGAAATTAACAAAATAAATGAAGGGAAAGTATGTTTCTATATTGTACTATTTTTAATTGACACTCAAGTATCCAAATGTCGAAGGTGATAACAGTGGAGTACTAAAGCAATTATCTCTAAATTTAGCTATTTAGATATTTATGTCAGTTATGTTAGAAATTTTACATAAGGAATTATCATAATTTATATAACACTTATCATATACATACATGTAAAAGCCATCTTCATGTATCATACAACCCTGAATTTTTTGCATGAATTTTAAGTTCACCTGTATATAGTGCAACTGGTCAGTAAAAACGCAGGATTTTTAACCTCTTCAAAAAAAAAAAAAAAAAAAAAAAAAAAAATGACCTGTGTATAGAGAGATTCTCTAATTTTGCATAAAATACTGATCATAAAAAAATACTCTAGTATATACAGTATGTTAGATTTCCATCCAGAATTGATCATTAAAAAAAAGACTTCCTTCAAAGTCACTTTTATTTAAAAAACAAAACAAAATTACAAGGGCCTGTCTTATTGCAATTCCTAACAAGTTAGTCTCACTAAACCACTGATAATATATAGATTTCAGTTTTCATTAGGCAACTCACTATTGCTGTTCACCCTTAATTTTTAGTAAAAAGATCTGACAAGTTCATCATATTTTGAAAGATGTACCATCAATTTAAATTAAGAAGCAGCTTTATGATAAATTTAAAATTACATAAAAATTAGATATTTAAAAAGAAAAAGTAGAAACTGAAAAGTTGAAGAACCTCAGATAATATAACTGGGTTCTTTTTAAAGCTACAATTTTTTAAGCAACTAAAAAATATGTAACATTTATGTTGTAAAGTTACTGATATCATGACCAAAAGCATATTTGCATGATAAACACTTTGTTAGGCTTACTTGATGTCTTTTTTTTTTTTTTGTTTTTTTGGCATAAACATTTGAACTTTCTCTTCATAGTTGATATATGCTGTATTTTACAAGTTTCTCATACAATACAACAGCAGCAATTGCTTCAGATGATATTTTAATTATCAGAGTAATATTATTTTACATGGCTACAACTTGATTATATATCTTTGTACCAAAAATATATCCTATGGCATTAATTTTAATTAAGTATTATAATTCTTTTACATCATTTGACATTTTCTTTTGAATATATCAGCACAAAAGTGATGTAAAGTGAGAATCCAGTATTCTTTTCCAAAAACTATAAAGGTGTATCAGCCGTTACTCTGTTTAGCCAGATGTGCATGCAGGGCTAGTGCAAAGGTCTCATACTTCCTGTCATCGAATCTGATACAGAGACCCTCACTTTAATACATCTCAATTTTCATAAGGTAGTATTCATATAAAATAGAAATGTTATTATAACCTAATTATGTCGAATTCAAAAAAAAGAAAATGTGAACAATTCTTGTAAAAATTCATAAATCATTGAAAAGACTTTTTCTTAAGACAATGTTGTCTATAATATCTCTTATTCATATAAGTAAATAAGAGCTTTTCTAATTAAATAATGTCTTAGTTTTATGTAGATTCCCCACACTGATTCACCAAATAATGAGCATTATTAAGAAGAATGACCATAGGATTTTTTAATTATTAAATTATATTTTTTTAATACTTTTAGAATGTTTGAAATTTTGGTTTATCTTTTTCTCAGCAGGAGAGCAAGTCCAAAGGAAGTATAGTAAGTTCTAGCATCTTTTTTGCAATGAAGAAAATACTGATTTGGAAATTCTTGCAAAAATCAAATAAGTGTTGGATTTTAATGAAACTTTCAGGATTTATTTAGAAATAAATTGATTTTTGAAATGTTTCTTCTTTAGAAAACATTTAGTTTTACATCTGTTAACCTTCACTTATGGTTTTCATTTTTTTAAAGATTTTAATTAGAACAATTTATTAAGTCTTAAATCTTTCAAAAATGTATTAATATATACTGATTAGATATTTTTATTAAATAAAAACTATATTTACTAATCATAAATAGTAAAGTTTACTACAATTCATCAACCTCCCCAATATTTTAAAAAGAATTTTGATTTTTTTTTGTGTGTATAAGTGTGCCAATTTTTGTAAATACAAATGTACAGCAACACAATATCTAAGGTTTAAGATGAATTTTTAAAAATGAAAAAGCTTTCTTGAAGTATTTATTTTAGTTTTAATTTCAAACTAATAAATTCAATATTTCTATTAAGCAAAATACTTTTTCAATACTTCCAAAACTAATTTAAATAGACTGGAAGGAATTTTCATTTTGAAATTGCTAAGATAGCAGATTTTAGTGATATTTTTATAGCCATCTGTCATCATAATGCAATTCTGTTTACGAAAACCTTTCAAAAATAATATATACTTTTCTGAAACTTTATTTGAGGGATATTACCTAATTTAAAGTATAATTAAACTGATTTTGAAATAAATATTACTTCATGTTTAAAATATTGCAGAAATGCATTTTTTAACACAGCAGTACCTGTATATTCAAAGTATTAACAGGTTTTACAAAAAGAAAGTGATGATTTAAATTTTTTAAGGAGTTCTGTTTTTAACTAATATGGACATACAAAATTTACTTTCTCAAAACTCCAAAGTGTGAGTGTGTTGTAACAGATGTTATATATATATATATATATATATATATATATATATATATATAGATATATATATATTTTATTTTTTCCATTTTTAAATGAGTTATTACGCTACCCAAGTTTCTACCATGAGTGGTGTCTTCAGGCGATTTTTAATAACTGCTTCTACCGTTTACCGTTTTTCTTTTTAAGAACACTCTTGTAACGGTGTTTTATTTGAACGCTCACATGGCAGGGAATTTATGAATGCGCAATTTTTAAATTAAAATGATTTATGGCGCTTTCATCCATGGTTATATGAACCTAACAGGTATTTCTTAGTGTGAATGCATTTAGTCATAATTTCCATTCTTTCATTTAACAGTTCATTTTTGTTTGGGAATAGCATAATTTCTAATTTTTCTTCTTGGCACAGTCTACATATTTTTCCACCATTGTAAGGCTTGGCAGTTTTTACAATGCTCCACGTTATGTCTGGGTCTTTTCCATATTTTAATTTGAATTTCCACACGTGGCTATCCAATTTTGTATAGTTTTTTTAATTTTTCTATTTTGAATGTAGACCTGTGATTAAACCACCTGGTCTTAAAGGTGTCTTTGGTTGAGCCCAAATATATTTTATTTTGGTCATTTTGGTCCTGTACCTTTGCCTTGTAAATTATTTCCTTGAAGTGGACAATTATTTTTGTCCCTGAAGTTGCATTCTTTGATAGTGGTTTTGTTTTGTATGATGCTATTTAAGTTACTGTCACTTTTTTTTTTTTTATGAAACTATCTAAATTACTAGTGCAACTATAGCTTAGTTTGATAGTGTTTCTGTAGAAAATTTTGTTTAGTTCTGATACTTTTGGAAAATGTCTATCAATTAGTTTTAAAAATATTTGTCTTATTTTGGTCTTTACCTCTAAATTAAATGGTGGGTTGAACCAGGTAATGTTTTGTTTTCTATTGTCATTTTTGATTTGTCTGTTTGGTTGAGAATTTAATTGTAAAATGCTTTTATGGCCAGATTTTCTTAGTGCATCCTCATAGATATTTTTCTTTTCATTAAATATTGATTTATTTGACGAATTATTAGACAGTCTGTGTTCTATTCCTTTGTTAATGTGTTTAATTATACTATTTGGATGATTGGATTTTGTATTTATGTATGATAACTTAGTATTTGTTTTCATGTATGGCGAGACATTTCCAGTTTATAAATTAAGTTCTACATCTAAATATTGTACCACTTTATTTTTTGTGTCTATTATTATATCAAAATCTAATTCTTTGAATAATTTGAAAGGCTCTTTCCTTATTTTATCATTTTCTCTTTTGTCTGGTGCTACCATTAATTCATCATCTCTATATAATCCGTGATTGTCAATATGGATTATTTTGTAGATTTTGTTTAAAATGTATATTCCCATCAATTCTGAGATTTCTGCTCCATCATACAATCCTTGTGGTACATCAAGTGCGCCATTGTTGGATTTCTTGACCCATGCTATACCTTTGTGGAAAAGTATAGATTTGCAGCAGTGTAATATTATGTCAATACGCTCAGATGGTATTTTTATGTACATTTTGGCAAAATTAATAAATTAAATGCTTCCAGTAAACCTTTTTCAGAATTTGATGGGTAAAAGTTTTTTATGTTATATTTGATGACTTAACAACTTTCCCTAAGTGCTACACCATAGAGACTGAATTTTAAAAGATTATAAATTATTGTAACTAAAATTGTAAAAATAATTCTTGTAAAAATTCATTTTCTATCTTAAGACAATATTGTCCTTAATATATATTATTCATAAAAGCAATTCTAATTAAATAATGTCTTTGTTTTATTGCATTTATTTTATGATTCAGAGCAGATTTTCAGTAAGACTAAGTCCAATTTGAAAAAAAAAAAAAAAAATTGATAGTTTAAATTCTCCCAAAAGTTCTTTTAAGTCACTAAAAATTATCTTCCAAATTTCAAAATTAAGTTTTTTTTAAGTAAAAGAAAACATTTCTAAAATAATTTTATTAGCTTGTGAACAAATCTTGAAAGTTTCATTAAAATCCAACAATTATTTGATTTTTGCAAGAATTTCTATATTAATGTGTCTCAAAAACAAAAAAGGCACCAAAGTTTGCTATACTAATTTATAGTAGATGGCAAGAAAAACAAGGTTTTCAATCAAAATTTCAAATGGTCTAAGAAAGATTAAAAAGTTTAATTAAATATTCAAAAGTATTTTAATCTTTTCTCTAAATAATAACAAAGATTTCAACAATAAAAATTTGTTTCCATTAAGTTTGGATCATTTCTTTTTTCATCATGGTATGGTAATTTCTTAGCAATTTTGTGGAGGTACTTACTATTACAAGAACATTCCCAAATTTACACACTCTTTCAGGAATTATCTACACTAAAAGTATCCAATAGAAATGTTCTTTCTATCTCTTATTGTTCATTCATTTGTTTGTCTTCTTTTCTAACCAACTCAGTACAAGTAAAACTGTTTGTCAGAACACAATACCTCAACATCAGAGTACTAAATACAATATAGGTAACATATATATAAAGTAGAAAAAAACTGTTTAGTTGACTTGAGAAAAATATATTTACTAAACATACTTATAATATTACACCTTAATGATAAAACTTAGTAGAAAAAGAAACAAAGTAAAAACTACTTACTTTGATAAGCTATGTGATTCTTGGTATCCACCAGAACATGTGACAGCACCATCTTTTGAAGTCATCATACACTGTGCAGACAAACGTGGCTGCAGTGGAATGTAATTACGAGCTGAGGAATTTTCAACATCCCAAACTTTACCTTCAGCTTCTGTAGCAATCTATTTAAAAAAAAAAAAAAAAAAAAAAAGGTTCAATTATAATATTATGACTTAATTTGCTGAAAAAACAAAACAAAACAAAAGAGTGATCTTTGTGGTGCAGTGAATATCAGCTTAGAGCTGGAGAGCCAAGTTTAAATTCCAGTTGAATTTGTTGCATTCACATACACACAAATACTCAAGGGAAAGGTATTAATCTTCCACTTCTCCCCCAGCTAAATAGCAGGACAGATTGGGCTCTATAGCCTTGGTTGCTGACCAGTCTACCACAGAAAGCAATGGTAACCTACTGCAGGAAAAATTTTCTGCCTAGTCAATTATGTCTCTTTCATGACATGATTGCTCAAGCGTGTATCACATATGTTGCATATGGGTTACAATTGTAACCCATATGCAACAAAAGATTAAAAGAGCATAACTTTTTTTTTTAGAACAGAAAAATAGTTTATGCCCATATATATTTAGACCAATTTGAAATACTACGGAAAAATTTAAACAACATATTAAGTAAAATTTCATATAACCTTATCATATTCACCAAAATGTCTCCTGCATATCATTATTTTTCAAGCATCTAGAACACTTTTTGACAGGTGAGGATTTTTTAAATTTAAATTGAAGAAATCACCAATAAATTTCTCAATTAAATAAGAAATAGCTTCAAAATGGAATGAAGCCAAAAGAGAATAATATTTTGATTGAATAAACTTTAAAATTATATTTAAACAAATTAACCATTTCATATTAAATAACCTGACATTTAATTTATAGCAGAGACAGTCAAATGTTTATGGTCTAAAATAAGTTTATTTTTCATTACTTATAAACCAGAAAGGACATACACCAAAAAAAATAAAATGGTATTTTTCATAAGTAAATTATGAAAATGTATTTGTGTAATGTCATCCAAATTACTATGTATATGATATCTATATCTAGTATAAAATATCAGAATTTTACTGGTACTAATTTCAAAGTACATGAAAATAATTATCCTATAAAAGGTATGTACAATAGCTTTCAAAATTAGGAAACGAAAATGAAAAATTCAGTATCTCCAAAACTTTAATCTAAACTTTTTGTTCATTGTTCCCTAATTTTAGGCACATGAAAAACAGTAAATACGTGATAAATTCACTTCTATTGTCTTCTGTAATCTGAAAGCTAGTGACATTGTTGGGGAAGTGTATGTCTATCAGTGACAATTTCACACAATTTTGTTGGTTAGTTTTGGAAATACTGAATTATTCATTTGTGTTCTCTAATTTTGGATGCTACAGTACATTGGTAAAAACCAACCAGTTTTAATGAGTATTTTCCATAAATGTGAATACATAATACTGATATAAAATAGGTTAGCCATCTTGTATTGTGTGTAGGGTGGGTGATAAATCATCATTTCTGTACACATCAACTAGGCTTAATTTTTGTCTTTATTCCTTGTACTGAATTTTAAAGTAGGGTAATCTCACCAAAATTTATGAGAAAAACCTTGAAGAACATACATTGTATACACAAGTACTTAAGGCATCTTTAAAAGAAAGATTTAGAAATTACCATATGGTTAAAGTCTAATAGACATTAAACAGTGTATTAATTATTAATCATCCACAACAATAAACAATACCTTGATTTTTCATTGAGTAAACATGGAGCATGTCAATTAATAAACAAAAAATATTTAACAAACAAGTCTTTCATCTATGAAAACTTATTACATCAATATAGAAATGTTAATCTAAAATGTCAGTTCTACTCAAGAAAAATCATCTTATGTCTAAGGCCATCATTTTTTAATTACAATGACATGACATAAAATTGTGATATTCTGAAAGATGCTAATTTTGAGCCAGGTATAGTATGACCATACTCAAGCATGATAAATATTTCACTCTTCAGCAATCTTTAAATGTAGTAACACACATGTTCGTGTATGCCATCTGTGTCTGAGCATTAGATGATAATGCATTCTACAATAAGGTTCAGTGTGATGAAAGAATTCAGTGCAGGCAGACATAATGCCATGAAGATGCACACATTCTTCATTTGTTCAAATTAAAGCTGTTGAAGATGGCTCAATCTGAGTCTTTAAAAGGCTGATTTTAATTTCAGAAATTCTGAAAATATTAGATATGATGTATTAGGAATGCTTTAATGTTGATAACAGTGATCAAATGCATATTCCTACACCTGTAGATCTGGTTCTGGAGAGCCACATATTACAGACACTTGCCAAGATAAACACAATGTAAGACCTACAACCTGCAGTACAGATTGCATATTGCCAAAATACAGATCAGAGCAAATGTGGATCCAGGCAGGTCAACACAAAATATTGGGAATCATTTACTTGCAACAGAGCAATAAGCCAAATTTCCATGTAAGCCACAATGTTGTTATGGGACACTATTTGGTTACTGGTAATTAATAAATTTTATTACTTGGATATATGGAGAGGTATACTGATAAATGTCTCATGAAAAATGTTAACCAGTATTAAAATCTTTCCAAGGATTGAAACTCCATTACAAGGCAGATGTCTGGTCGAAGACAAATCTAATCTAGGCGTTGACAGTTGACTGATGAAAGAAACTGTAAAAAACACAAGTGCAAACTAAAAAGGTAACAGAAAAGGTTACTCAGTGAAAAATCAGGTGTTTGGGATTTAGCTGGTAAAATTTGTTTTGGCTAAAACAATTCACCAGTGTTGAATGATTCACCTGAAAAAAGGGAACCAGTAAATTTTGTGTGAAAGCAATACAGTGGAGGAGGAATGGGATTCCTGCCTGCAACCATTACTCGAGAGAGAGAAGAAGACAACCAAGTTAGAAATATAATTTACCAACCCCCCCCCCCCACCTTTGCCTCTGCACCTGTTTGGAGCCAATACCAATAAAAGTGTATATGCAAAAAGACAGATAGAGAGATCCAAGATCCAGGAGGTGAGGACAGACAGAGATTGACAGCACATTACTACTGCCTGAGCATAATTTGAGCCAGACTTACCAAGAAATTACCAAAAATCAACTGAATAAACTCCGTTAACTATACTTCAGACAACCCTTACCAGTTTAACCAGGTGTCACATCCAATTTGGGGACAATTTAGATTGATAACCCTGCATGTACACTACTAACAAAGTCAATATATATTTTTTAGGATGTTTTTTTTTTGTTTTCTTCCCTAAAATTTCTCAATTTCTGTTGTTACATCTCGCCAAGACAATTTGCTATATTTTTCTAGGAAATTTCCAATTTCTGTTGTTTAAATCAACAAGTTTAACATGAGTGACCACAAATCAGAGAGGTCTGAGATGGCAGAGGTTAGGGACAAGGCAGCAGGGCAGTGACTTTTGAACAGCATAAGAAAGATATTAGGGGTCCCTGGATTGCAGGCTTTGTGGGAGGGGTGTACCTAAAGGAGATGAAAGACTGGCTTTTATCAGTCAATAAAGCAAAGTTTTTTTTATGGTCTCTCTGTCCAAGAAACCGTGTATGTGGCATTGGAATGGCATGAAAGGGAAGGTGCCAGAATTCATTGGTCGGCTCTTGTTGGAGGACTCCCACCTGGCTTGGGAAAGATTGGAAGAGCGAATCACATGAGAGTTTGCCAATGAAGGGATGGCAATAGAGGCCATGAGGGGTCTATTAAAATTAGTACAGTTAAAATATGAGACCCCCACCACCTGGAGAGTTGGGGACAAGGGAGGAGAAACTAGTTAGTTTGACTTTCCTGGAAGAGGTAAAGGCCAATGCTGTGATGCAGGCCAAGTTGTCCGATTTGTACATGGAGGCGCTGTGAGGAACGCACACGTCATGATGTCCTAAAAGAGGAACTCTTGAAATTTTCAGTAGTGGTAGCCCTGCCTAAAGAAAGCTCAGAGGTCTGGGAAAAAGAAAGGTAAGTCAGCAGGTAGGTGGGGGTAGATAAAAGATCTCCCGTCAAGAGTAGAAAAATTAAACGAGAAGGAACCAGAAGAATGGGAAGAGGCTCCTGGAAGAAGGAAGTGGACCCTAGGATATGGGTTCTTTCAACCTACACCTGGGAGATATGACTTGGTCTGTTGGACCTGTGGTCATGAAGGACATATGGCAGTGAAATACCCAACGAAGTGAAGATTGCCCTCCAACTTCAATGATTATGAGTGCGCAAGATGTGGCAGGAAGGGCCACAAAACCAAGTGATACTCCACTACCCCTAATCAAGAAGGCCAACGCTGAAAAAGAAACCAGGGAATTGCCACAGGGTTGCCCTCAGAAGTCAGAGGGAGGAGGGTAGCTCAAGTAAGAAGGAAAGGAATGAGATGTTGGGTATGTATCCAATGAGGTGGTGCTGGTTCTGTGGAAAGCCAGGCCACCTAAAAAGAAGATATCCTTGGCGATGAAGCACAAAAGAGATGAACAGAACCCTCCCAGATACCCAGAGAGGAAAGGCCAAGGGGTAATCTCCATGAAGATAATGATAGAAACACACTACTGCTAGCACCCATGGCTGGTTGAATGAAGAAATCAGGTCACAGGAGACAAAAGAAGACCAGGGTGTTTCCCATGATGATACAAGAGCTTTCTTCTAAGGCAGTGGTGGTGGGGGGGTCAGTGGTGAAGGCCCTAATAGATACTGGAGTGTCAGTCTTATTACCAAGAGAAAGAGAATATGAGTGCTTAAAAAGTAGGATCGATGAAGAAGGTGGGCATAGAAATCACCCAAGTGAACGGGACCCCTATGAAGATAAAGGGGATGGTGAATCTTCTAGTGCAAATAAGACGAGAAGCGTCCAGAGGTTTTATGTAACTCCAGATCTGTGCACAGAGGTGATCCTGGTGGAGGACTGGCTCCATCACCAATCAAACCAGCATAGAATTTAACCCCATTGTGTTGATAGTAAATGGCAAAAAAATGCTACTGAGGGGTGGCACCTGAGGGTTCTTGGTCAGTGGTAATAAAGGAAGATATCAAATTACCTCCTAGAACTGCAGTGTCAGGAAGGGGCAGGCTGGTGACAGAAAATAAAATAAAAGAAAGGTTATTTAATTGGTCCCTATAGAGTAAAATAACTGTGAAGTGGTTGTGGAGGCTGCAGAGATGATGCCTATACTGTTAGTAAATCAGGTCAGTAAAACTATAAAAATGAAGAGTGGAGAAGAGGTAGGAAGGACCTTGCAACAGGTGAAAATGAATAAAAAGAAGAAATACTTAAATCAGGTTTAAGGCGAGAGTGAAGGCTCTGCTAAAAGCTAACTAGGATGTAGTGGCCAGATCAAATAAAGTGATGGGCCAAACAAGCATAGTTAAGCTGCGAATTTATACAATCAGGATGCTGACAAGTAGCCCTGAAGGAGGCAGACAAAAAGCAGCATTTGCATACAACCTAGTACTTTTCCAGTTCAGAGTTATGCCATTTGGGTTCGCTAATGCTCCAGGTATCTTTCAGCAATTGATATCAATAGTGCTGGGTGGGGAGGGGAAGAGACTGGGAAGCTTTGCAGTGGCCTATCAGGACGACATTCTGATGTTCTCAGAAACACCAGAACAACATTTTGATCACTTGGAACAGGTATTGGGTTGATTAAGAGCGCATGGGTTAAAGTTGAAGCTGTTGAGGTGCCAATTTCTGAGGGAAGAGACAAGGTATTTTGGCTTTGTAATAAGCAGAGAGGTGATCAAGCCTGATTTAGACAAAGTGAAGGTGATCATAAAAATGCCTGAGCCCGAAACAGTAAAACAAGTGAAAGGATTTATAGGAGCCATAGGATACTATAGACAGTTTATCCCATAATTCTTCAGAATAGTCACTCCTATGATAGCCTTAACAAAGAAATATGCCAGATTTGAATGGGCAGAAGACTGCCAAAGAGCATTTGACACATTGAATGAACAGCTGACTGCTGTGCCCTTGCCAACCTATCCAGATCTCAGCAAGCCCATGATGGATGTAAGAGCTTACCAGAAAGGAGTAATTAACTCTAATGGATTGAAAAACTACCCAGATGGATAAGAAAATACACAGGTGATCACTGACCCCCACTGGAAAGAAGAAATTGGGAACAAACAGTTAGACACCAAGATAACTGCTCTTAGAGAAAGAGTAGAGGCTGGAGAGACATCCAAGTTTGCAATACATGAAGAGAGGCTATTCTCAGGAATAGATGACGAGATTAGATCTAGACTGTATGGGCCAAAAGATTTGAAGCTGAAGATATTAGAGCAATGTCATGAGAAGCTGGTCTAGATGAGGATCGATAAAACCTATAACTTGATAGGAAGGACTTATTACTGGCCCAAATTGTATGGTGTGTCAGGCACAAAGTAAGAGAAAATGGTACCATTAGAAGGGACAGATGTCTCCAGTTACCCCTTTAAAAAGATAAGTATGGATGTGTCAGGACCATACAGGGAGAGCCCTAAAAGTAACAATTACATTGTAAACTTTGTAGATTGGCCAAAGGCCTTTGCTGTCCTGGATAAAAGAGCTAGAACAACAGCCTATCTGGTCGCGAGTGAAACCAGGTATTGTGCCCCGGTGCAGTTAGTTACAGACAAGGGACTGGAAAACATGAGTAATATAATGAAGAAGGTTTTGTTTGTTTCGAGGTTTAACAACCTATCAATCGTTATGGGATCATTTAAGGTCATAACAAATGATTTTGGGTAAGGTTATATTATTTTTACAGAATTTTGGAAGATGTCTTGCTTTTTAAACTTTTCCATTGCTTTCAAGTTGCATAATTTTTTAAATTTTTAACCTGGTGAGGGTTGGATCTATTTTTGATCTTCGGATCTTGGATTATATTTTGTTGTATAGTTTGATCTTTTTGAGGAAGGTTAAAATAGTATTAGAGTTTATTTTTTTGAAAAGATCTTTCAGGTTGTTAACATTGTAAAGGGATTGCCGGAGATATGTAAAGTCACTGTAGTCGAGTAGAACATGTTTTACTGTATAGGGTTCTTGACATGCAATGCATTCAGGAGGTTCTTCATTTTTTAAGAGATAAGAGTGGATTATGTGTGTATGTCCTATTCAAATATGGGATATAACCACTTCTTTCTGCATGATTTATTGGGTTCTGGTAGTTGTTTCTTTGGGATGGGTTTGATTTTAAATAATTTGTTGTTTTGACAGTTGTTCCAGGTTTCTTGCCATTTTTTCAAAATATAGTTCTTGATTAGGGGTTTATAGTCAGTGTATGGAACCTTTATGTTACTTGTGTTATGTTTTAGGGAGTTTTTTTGCAGCCACATCGGCTTTCTCATTTCCATGAAATCCAGAGTAACTGGGAATCCAGCAGAAAATGATAGTTTTGTTTTGTGAGATCACATGTATTTTATATAAAAGTTTGATGCGCAAAGGATTGTTTAATTTTTGGTTCTTTATTGCTTCAAGCACTGCTAAAGAATCCGAGAATATAATAACTTTGAGGTAAGTTTAAGAATGAGATCCAGGGCTAAGTCAATGGCAATAACTTCTGCAGTAAATATTGATGAATTGTCAGGTAATCTTTTTTTGTAGGATGGTACTTTTACAGATAGCTGCACATCCTACTTTGTTATTGACTTTGGAGTCATCGGTATATATGTGGGTCCAATTTGGGTATTGATTCAACCCGGTTCACACTCCACCCACATCTATTGAACAGGTGAAGAGGCTCATCCCTTGTTTCCTGTTTAGGATGCGGTTTCCGGTGTTCTCTTTTCCAATCTTTTCACTCTTTTCCTTTTTTTTTTTTTCAATTGGAGTAGATAGATTAAACTATCGCCCGGTTCACACTCCACCCACATCTATTGAACAGGTGAAGAGGCTCATCACTTGTTTCCTGTTTAGGATGCGGTTTCCGGTTTTCTCTTTTCCAATCTTTTCACTCTTTTCCTTTTTTTTTTTTTTCAATTGGAGTAGATAGACTAAACTATCGCCCGGTTCACACTCCACCCACATCTATTGAACAGGTGAAGAGGCTCATCCCTTGTTTCCTGTTTAGGATGTGGTTTCCGGCTTTTTCTTTTCCATTCTTTTTACCCTTACGTAGCCCCCTGCGCATCAGTGGCGTTACCGCCTTGCTCGGGGTGATATGATTAAAAAAAAAAAAAATATAATTTAGTTTTTCTATATAATGTAAGAGATGTGTGCCAGCTTTTATGTGATCAGCCAGTTCTAAAATGACTTTGGATTGTTTCAGAAGCCAGGGTGGATGTTCGAGGACGTTGAATTCATGTATACTAGTTCCATCTATCGAACTGTCATTAATTGGTTTTATTTTTTTCATGTGAAGGCCAAAAGGTTTGATAACGTTTCCTTTTTTGTCAAACAGGTGTTTATAGTTTGGGTTAAATGTGCATTGATAGGCAGGATTTGATGGGTTAGCTTTAAGTTTTAGATAATATTGCAGCGCCAATTTTTCACGTCACAATTTTAATGGAGCATCATGCGCTTCCACATATAGGCTTTCTATGGGAGATGTTCTAAATGCACCAAGGGCAAGTCTTAGACCTGCATGGTGGATGGGATCAAGAATTTTTAGGTAGGATTTCCTAGCCATACCATACATAAAACAACCGTAATCCAGTTTGGATCTTATTAGAGATCTGTATATTTTTAGGAGTGATATGCAATCTGCACCCCATTCTGTATTAGCTATAACCCACATAAGTCGTAGTTTTTTTTAAACATTTTTATTTTAAGTATTTCAAATGGGGATGAATGTAAATTTTTTATCAAAAATTATTCCCAGAAATTTGTGTTGGTCTGTTATTTCAAATTCTGTTCCTTCTAATTTGAGAGTTGGGTCATTGTGAATTTTTCTTTTATTACTAAAATGCACACCCTTGGTTTTGGTTGATGAGAATTTGAAACCATTTTTGATGGTCCATTGGTTTAATTTATTTATGCATATCTGCAGTTGACGTTCTGAGGTATGCATATTTTTGGATCTATGGCAAATCAGGAGATCATCCACATATAAGGAGCCATTAACTTCGTTGTTCAGGCAGTTTACAATGTTGCTGATTTTTATATTAAAAAGGGTAACCGACAAGATGTATACCACTACTTTTTCTATCAAGTATCCAATTTTTATTTTGGTAGGAGGTTTTGGGGTGTTAAAATTGAGAATGTAAGTGCTTGTTGGAGTCATTTGATTGGTTTTTTTATCATTATTCTTTGCGCATCTGTGACCCCTTGGTTTCCTTAGATTGTTCTTTATTTCCTCTAGCATACAGAGAGAGAGATCTGAGCTTCTCACCACACCCTTTGAGGAGTTCAAGGAGTTGTGTGGGTAGGCTTTTATCTTCAGATTAGAAAACAGGTTTTGTTTCAGTAACTTTTTTGCTGAAGTTTTATTTGTAACTTCTACTAACATGGTGTTATTCCTTAGTTTTTTTAATTGTTGATGTTTTTGTTAAAGATCTCATTGTTTTTTTGACAATGAAGGGGGACAAATTGGTGATTGAGGTGTTCTCCATTGGCTCCAAGACAATGAATCTCAGAAACTGCTTTTGTTCGAATTTGTTGTCTGACTCAGGTTCGGAGGCTAGGCTCTCCGAGCTGTATTCAGTATGGGGTCTTTTATTTTTATTTGATGCCATGAATTTTATTTTTTTAAATTTCCTCTTCCTTGCTCCCCACCCTCCTCAAAGCCTAACATCGGGAGATATTGGGGGGGGGGGGGGACCCATTCGCCCTATTATTCCAGGGATACAAGGAAGGTATACTCACACTAGTAAGAGGCAGTTAGCATTTCAGGTTTCTCTTTGTTTTCCAGACCCATTTTTTATGAAAAATTCAGATTGAAAACCTTTTGTGTAATAGCTTTTCCTTACTAGTAGATTGACCCTTGCCACCGCCTTCTAATACTTACACGTAGTCTATCTCTTGTTTGTAGTTGAGAATCAGTCAGTTTTAGTGACACATCTATTGAATTATGTTGTTTGAGATAGGTGATTTTTATGCGGGTAAATATTAGGGCTTGACGTGACTAGCTGATTGATCAGATCGGGCCTCTCAAACCACCCGTCTAGCCCAGGTAAGGGCCAAAGTGATGTGTTGCAGGAACATGGCCTCTCTGCACCTGGGTCATAACCTGCTCAACCAACAGGATCCCATCCCCAGATATCATGGGTTGTCATCCACAGTCAACAGGTGGTCCCATTGAGGGACTTTTACTCTCTGCAGAGATGCAGTTGACATATTCTGAAGCTCCAATAGAAAACCAAAAGAGAAGGAAATAATGGGAATTAAAATTAACAATGGGTAGTAAAAGGGAATAATAAAAACAAGAAATTCTTCTTACCCTTACAGGAATGGCTGGCATGAGTTGATTGACACTACCGTTGATGATGATGATGATGATGATGACAGGAGCTTGGAGGCACAGCCAAAATACAACTTTTAAGAAAACGGATGAGGTGATAATAACGGGTGAGGTGATAATAATAGTCACTTTCATGATCGATTTGAACCCATATGAGCCACTATTGGACAAATTGAAGGATGAGATAAAAAAGTTGGATTTAGCCAGGTTAATGGTGGCGAAAATTTTATTCTATGGAAGGAAGGTACCTTAGACTGTTGTACTCTTTAGAATTGGAAAC